>CM062819.1:1000336407-1000723907 GCA_031772625.1 Pinus tabuliformis | reverse complement strand
ACACTGAAACACGAGACAGTAACAAAAACCCATGACCATTCCGCCTTACATCCTTGCCCTGTGGACAGGGGCATTCTACAAAAAGAGAAGCATGGATGGCCTTCCTATTCATCAATGGGCTCTTCAGTAATTCGACACCAGCCCATATCAGGAGGTTCCTCTAACTGTGTCACATTCTGGGCATCAGTACCCAAATCTACCATCATCGGCTCCCGCGCGCTGCTTCTTTGCTCATTAGTTTCCTGCTGAGGCGTGGTCTCCGTAGCCAGCTGAAAAGATGAAGAGGGGTCCTGCATAGCCCTCGAATTTTCCGCTTGTGTCCTTAAATCAACCGCTAAACCTTCCTCCTGAAACACCACAGTGAAATAGGCTGTGATCCTGGGCCTATTGAGAGCACTGTCAAAGGTGAAAATGGTAGAGCCTGTGGCAGGAATCGGACCAGGTCGAGAGTCAGAGGCTCGAGACCTTCCTCTTCTGCTGCGAGAAGAAAGCCCTCTTCTTGGAGGATGGTTCAAATCGCTGGAGGATGAGTCCGTTGGGGCTCTTCTCGCCTGCCCTCTGCGACTGCCTGCTCTTGGTCTCAATCGAGGCATCCTGCGGATGATAGTGGCCCAAATCCAGAGATTTTTCTGTGGGGCGATAGCTTGGATGCGGCGATGCCTCCCAATTGAGCCTCCTCTGCCTAGAATGAACACGTTCTTTGGGTTTGCCAAGTCCCTGCGCCTTTGCTTAAACCAAAACCAAACACAGATATCAGATGCCAAGAGAAAAGAGCGGGAGGGCCGACTAGCAATACCTGAGCGAAATTCGGGGAGGGGAGCGACCAGCCTCGCAGAGAGGACCAAGATAATCAGCACCCGGGTCCAATTCCCTGCCTTCTCTCTGAGATTCTTATCATACGCAGAGGAGTGTCGGCTGAGCGGCAACGCTAATGAATTTACCATCCCCCTCATCCTGCCTCCGGTTTTAAGATTACAGGCTTTGTCTTGGGAGTCGTCTCCCATTACTGCTCGCTTGATGGCTTGAGCCCTCCGCTGCACGCTGATGCGTGTGAAACTTAATTCCCTCACTGTGAACCTAACGTTCCAACCGAACCAGTGAAATAACGTACCCTGAGTGATGGTCATGCAGGTGTGCCACGCGCTTTGAAGTGTTGCCCCTCCACGTATCCTGTGCAGGTCGGGCAAGTGGCGATCCGCCCCACCCAACCACTGTCTTATCACTTTAACTCTCGTCGCTAGCACCCGCATCTGGGGGATATGAACTCAAACTTGGGTGGACTCATCCAAATAATATTATTAGAAGAGTTTGAGATTGTAAAGTTTTATCACTTCCTCCAAGAACAAATTATACCAATGAGTAAGCAAAAAATTGTACCAGGCATAAAGAAGTAACATGTGAATTGAATGAAAGCCTTATATTCTCATCGCCTCCATGATGCACATAATTATAATGGAAATTGCCCGATGTGCCAACAAATGGCATGATGTGATGTATCCAAATTATAATTTAATTCACTGGTGCTACCCCATTCAACTTACATCTTTGGTTCTAGTGTGAGAATTGATATATCTTATGTACAATAGATCTAATAATGTTATTATATCTTATGCAAATAGATAGTTTTAGAAAGGTAGTATGTTGAGAGATAAGAAAGTTGATTCTGCACATATTATAATTGAGATTCATAAGTTAACAAACCTTGGTTGATAAATTAATGTCTAAACTTTATGAAAATAAATTATCTAAAATTTTGTTGTTGTCTCCAGGGAAGTGCTAAACGAGTTGGGAAATCTATAGTATTTTTAAAAGTATGTGATTTTTGTTGCACCAACATTTATAATGTGGAGGAAAATAAATTGTAAAACGAGAGGTAAGAACCTATGCATCCAATTTAGTTCTCCGAGTCCTTAACATATTGGTAAACTGGATCTAGAAAATATAAGGTAAAGTTATTGAAGGTGAGATAAAGAAGTTTCATGTTGGTACTATATTCATGAATGAACCTCGAGATAGAAAAATATAATTTCTTATACACTTATTTCAATCATTTCCATTTGTGGTGTAGTAGGAACCACTCCATTTACTAACCCATTAGCAGGTAGATCTACATAAGAATGAAAGCATCTGAGGGAGGAAGCAAATGAAGGATAAGGATCTTCTCAAAGGAAAATTAAATACTTCAAGTTAATTCATCAAAGCCATGAATTAAAATCTTTTCGTGTCCAAATATTTATAATGAAGTGACAATGTAAAATGTTGGCTACAAATTCATCAAACAACACCAAGTATTTTAAAACCCATGTCTTAAGATCGAAAAAATGGGAATTGAAGAATTTTGGTATCATAAACATCCCCAAAAAGTATTTCATACACTTAATACCTTAGCTTAGGAGAAATCACATGATTTTTACTCTTGTAGCAAGTTTATTTTGTAAAACCCTTAAAAATAGAGTTGGAATAGTTAATATTTGAGGGACTAAAAGAGGGAATTTTTAAACATTGTTATAAGGGAGATATAACTTGGAATCTAGTTTCCAACCTAATTTGAATAACCTCATTCGGATGTCATATGAAAAAGTTATGCCCAAATTAGTAAATGCTGTTAATAAAATATGCAATGTTGTGAATTTTCATCTTGATTGTTCATTAGCATAATTCACATATCAAACCATTGTATGAAAATTATCTTAACAATAGAGATATATGTTTGAGTCTAGCTTGAAGTACAATTTGAATCACTTCACTTGGACATTGCATGAAAATGTTATTCATAAATTAGTGGCTACCTATCTTGAAAGCAACATAATAAAAACTCCACCTCACTCATTGTTCATTGAAAATTTTGAGCCACCACATAAAGGTATTTTTATAACCTATTTGTATGGATATACCACATGAATACAATATAATCTCCCTTGGAATCATGTTTATTGGACTTCATATCAAAAGTTTATGCTAAAAAGTGTCACAACGTCTAAAATAGCAATAAAAGACAATGAAGCCTTACATATGGTTCCTTATCAAATTTCACATATCAATTCTTTATGTTATTAAAACCTATTTAAAAGGGGTATAGATACATGATTCTACTTTAATATCTAATAGTAATCACATTTATCCATCCTTTAACGAAAATTTTATGCTCAAATTAGTGATTGTTGGTCTAGACATAAATTCAAAAACATCCCCATCATGTAGATTGTTCCTCAACATGTTTGACATGTCATTTAAAATGAGTTTAAATATCCATTTCTACTAGAAGTATTCCTATGAATCCACTTCAATATGACTTTGCAACCACTCAAATCAGATCTTGAATGAAGAAATTATCAAGTCTAATTGGCCACCACTACTTAGCAAATTAAAAAATTGTATTGTCTTTGTTTATTTCACTTGGATTTGTTTCCTATACATTGTTTGAAATTATTTTGTGAATTACTTGGAAGAAGAAATATTGTATACCTCTCTTCTTCCATGGTCTCATGTTTTGATGTTGGAAATTACTAAGTTTTTACATGTCCTAGAAGGTCAAAATATGAACGAGTGATTTTAAAAATCAAATTTTGAGGATTTATGAATGAGAGTGTGATATCTAAACATCCAAGGCAAGAATGTGTAACATCATGAAATGTTAAACAAGCTATGTTAAAAGCACTAGTTTCTCTAAGCTTACTACAAAGTGTCCCAACTATTGACCAGTAACACTAATAACCCCAAAAGTTTCCAAGATGGATAAAGATCAAGGTAAGGGAATAATGATATGAATATTAAGTAAAGACTAGTATCGACAAGATGTCAAGATCCATTTTCAAATCCACCACACCATCATATAGATAATGTATTCTCAAGAAATTCATTATTTATCCCCACTTATTCACCATGGCATGCCCATATATATTTCCTTCTTCTGAGTTTAACAACCCATGCATGTTGAATTCCACACTCTCATTTTCTTATGTAATCAAATCCTAAATGTTTCATGATACTACTAATATTATAGTATGACTACATCCTTTCTTTCCTTCATAAAATTTCCATACCATCATGCCCCCTAATCTAGACAATAGAATAACTCAACTCACTGACCATGTTGCATTACCTCATTGTCCTATATTTTTCCATATAAGATTAGATGGTAAAATCATGTCTTAGGTTACATCAAACCTTAGAGTACTTGAAAACTAGTTTGTCCGTGGGCATTCCTGGACATAAAAATTTCTAATTGTGAAAACCATTTTGGGCCGAATTATACAAATCTTGTTTGAAAACTAGATTGTTAGCCTAACCAGATTTGCATTTAATGAAAGAGAACAAAATTCCATTTGACTTACATTGCTCCTTATGTCCAAAATTTCCAAACTTTCTACCCCAGCAGATGATTTCAGTCTCGATCATTATGATAAAACTTCCAAGCTTCTAGATTTCAGTTGATAAAAAGCTACAAGCACCACATGAGTAATATTGTATATTGATATTTACCATTCAGTTTAGTTCAGCTCATCATTATGGACCAACTCAGGTCTTTTACCTCTTAGGATGTTATTTCATGGACCTATTAGGTAGGTGAAGGTACATTTATTTTCTAATCCTTAATCAATAATTCATTCAATTCTAGAACAAGTATACTTGGAAATTTTCCTATATCTCATTTTGTTGTTCTCATATTCCCTTCCTATTTGTCAAATTTTCCAAGGACAAAAAAAACCTTTAGTTGAGGTGAAAACATTCATTTCAATTTTTAACGCATGTCTCATATTAACGTGATGCATTTTCAACTGCTTGATAGGATCTCTTGTGAGAAATAATAGTGATATGAATGGTTTTCTCATATATGGAAATTGTGGTTAAAGGAAAATCTAGAATTTTGTAATCTATCATTCATTTGCATAATAATGCCCCTTGAAATTCAAATTTTCCACCTAGAGGATTTTTACAATATCTGTGGCATGGTGTTGCTCCTACAAAATCTTCCTAAAAATTATATATAGCCACCATTGAATGCATGGTAAACAATATTAATGTAGTGCTATGAAATTTTCTCCAATGACAATTTTTTCATGTCATTTGGATGCACTTAAGGACAAATAAATAATAGCATATATATGAGTTTTGTGCCCAATATAACCATTTAGGTAACCATATTTGCAAAACCTTTAAAAAATGCATAAATAAGGTTGTGTAGGTGTGTTTTTAAGGAATCTTTTAAACTTATGTCACTATGTAAAGTAACCCAAAATTCAATTATTTTGCATAGCATGGAATTTTCTTCAACATAATGAAAATATATAATTTCATTAGGGTAGTGAATTAAGAAACATATCTTCTCCCTTTCGAAACACTCAATTTGGCCTTAAAATGAATCTTGGGCATGCATTTTTGTGCACAAACTTGTGAAAAGAAAAAATGCAAAAAGGAAAAAAAAAATTAACTTGACAAATTTGGTAAAGTAAATGAAGAATAGATGACAAATTATGAGACATGTGTTTTTTAAACAAGGTGAATGTATTCAACTAGCATGTATTACTTTATAAAAAAGGAACATCTACAAGTTTTGGCATGCATTTTTCCACGAGGGCTTCATTCAATGAACCTTTGACATATCACGTGCATTTGTGGCATACTAAACAATACCCTTAATTTGACTACATATTGGAAACTACCTCTAAAAATCATATTATTTAAACCCCTACTAATACATACTCAATACACCTTCCCAATTTAAAATACCCCTGCTTTCACTAGATCATATTATAGGTATCCATTTTTTCTTTAACATTGTTCATTTATATTTTTTGATTAACTTTGAGCTCTATTTTTTATACCTACCAATATAAAAAACATTTACCCCCTATTATATGCTCAATATATTATGTCATTTTTTCCTCAATATATATCCCCCAATATGAACGCACGTGGTATGGTATTGCTCCCCCAATAAACCCCCCATGCATTTTTCTATGGCCACTTTGGCAACACTTGGGACATTTGTTTGTAATGCATAAACTAATTTCCCCATAACTTGAAATAGATCAACTAATCTTCTATATTTTTTTGTAAGCATGGGAATTATAATTAAATCAATATGTTCAACAAAACTCACCAACACTCATATTAGCATTTGTGATATATTGGTTGTTTTGAAGGCTTGGGTTTTTCATTTGGAAATTTGGCTGAAATGCACATCGTTGGGTTATCAATGAATATGCATGTTGGAAACCTAATCCGTTAAGGGTTATGGTGTGGAATGTGAAAGGTCATTGGATCCCAAGAGACCACTTGGAATATGGAAGCCAAGGTCATTATACAATGTATAAATGTGTATCTTTGTGAATAATATGCACTCTCACAATTTATCTTTCATATCTCGTATCATAGCTTGTGTTGTTTAACATGGTATGAAAGGGGGAGAATTATTGCCCCACTCAAATTTGATCCATTGGTTTTTGTGGCCTTTCTGTGCATGTCAGTGTTGTACCTCTGCCTATAATCCCTAAATAGCTAAAAAAAGAAAAAAACTGACATCCATGGTCTGCAAATTCAAACATTTTCTCTCACCATGTTACTAGGGTCTATCATATGCTCTGTTGAAAATTTTGGGGTTTTGTCGATACACTGACAGTCTAGATTTATCAAGAAGCATAGTGCCAAGAATTGGCTACAACGACATTTAAACTTGAGATCTTGCATGGATACTTGTGGAATCATATCTTGCATGTGTTTTTCGTAGGGAGTTGTTGGATCTCCATTGAAATATTTTGGATGGTTGCTCGTCCTAATACGTCCCTTTTCTAAAAAGGGTACGCTATGTATGGGATGATGTGTTTCTGTTATGAACATCCCATCAAGATAACAGGTGACCCTATTTGAACTTGTTGGTGTTGTGATATCGTGTGTTGTGGTTGGATTATTCAATGTAACAACAGTTTATTTAAGCCCATGCAATTCGTGAAATCATTGCCTTGCATGAAAGGGTGAGACTTAGACGAGTAGGAGGAATAATAGTTATAAATGTAGACATAAGTTTTTAAAGCTATTATGAGTGGGCCATTCTCATATTATGAGTGAGTCATGCATCATAATGTACAGAAGAGGGTCATCACTCTATATTCCAAGAGGAAGGGAGATTGATGCTAATGGAACATTGTGAAGCTCTTAAAATGAAACTTCAAGTATTATATCTCCTGAAGATTGTATAAATGAAACTCACCAAGACTATGTGGCACTTATGCATGAACTCTTATCATTGATGGTGATGAATTTTTTTTAACAGTAATATAGATGAAGAAACACAACTAAAGTTGGTAAAATACTTGATAAACAATAATACATACTAGCAGGGCGCTCCTCTGTCAATCACCACCACAACTTGGTAATCGTGTCCTCACTTGCACAATCTCTTGCACACTGTGTTGTAATGAGATTTCAAGGTTAATGTGGTTCCTTCTCTTGAATCCAAGGGAGTTTGTGTTTGTTGGCTATGTGATAGATAGTGACTGTTAAAATGGTTGGTTCTTTTTCTTGGCTTTGAATTTCTGCCTGCTACAAATGACAGTGTGTATGGTGATATTATCTGCATTCCCTATTTTTAAACAACCTAGAAAACTAACATCATATTTCTCTCTCACTATGCTCTAGTTCTATGTAGCGGAATTTGACTTATACCAAAGATATTTATCATTGCAATGATAGTTTAATAATTGTTGGTATTCCAATAGGATTGTTGAGCCTTTAATTTTTGAGATAATGGTGAGACTTGATAGTTTGTTAGAGTTATTAAGCACTATAATGCTATCTATTGTTCATAACGCGATCCAAATTAGTAAAGACACTCTCTCTAAAATTCTAACTTGTCTGCAATATGCACAAGAAAAGATTGATTGTTTGTAGTTTGAGTCTCAACTACAGCGAGATGAGCTACAATAGCGTAGACATCATTTTGAATTGGTTTTTGTTCAGAACAATCCCGTTTTTGAGTTTGAAGTTGACTCTCATAATCTTCTAGGAAGAGATCACAACATGAAAGTTGAGGTTCATTCAAATCCAATGCCCATCTCAGGAGTAGATTTGCATGCAGATGCAGAAGTTCAAACTATACTTCCCAAGCCCATTAAGTTTCAAAGTGTTGTATTCCTAAAATATGGTTCATCTTCACATGTTTTTGTTCCTCCTCCACAATCACAAATTGTCAAATGCCAACATTGTAATCAAGTTGGCCATATGAAAGATAATTGGTTTTACTTTCACCCTTGTAAGCATTGTGGTAAGCACACTCATCATCCAAATAGATGCTCAGAAACAAGCCTCCTGCAAGACATAGATTTACCTTGGATAGATCACTTCTTAGCAATGGGTTTCAAGAACCAAGAAGATGTTCTGATCATATCATAGAATTTTTCTAGAATATTAACAGGGCTTGTAGTTAATGTTTCTTCATCTTCTCACCTTGTATCTGAAAAGGGGTGGATTAATGATCATCTACAATCTTCAATGATAAATCAAGTGAGCCTGAGCCATAACTTGAACCTGTTTCCTGAGCCTATAGGTAGAGACAACCATATCGATATTCGTAGTTGTATCCAGAGACAAAGAAGCCCATTTTAACAGCCTTGGTGAAAAGTTCATGTAATAAAAGTTAATAAAGAAAAAATAAGTCAACGGTTAAGGGACACTTATTCCAAGCTGAATGTTTGGCAAATATATCCTAATGGGAATCACTGGATTTGTGTTTTAGCTAATGAAAATTGGCAAAGGCTAAGGAAAAGGCATTAAAAGGAAAAAAAGGCATGTTTGGCACATTTTTTTATGAAAATAAATGAAATTAGGAGAAAAGGAAGGTAAAACGTCATAGGTTGCATGTGAGGAGGAAATTGAAGAAAAATAATGGAAAATGAAGAAATTAGAGGCCTCATGCATAAAAAGGCTTCTGAGGATCAATTCATGGCTTTTGTCAAGTTCAAGTTTGGACCTCTCTCATTATTCTCTCTCTCTCTCTTTGTCTCTCATTCTCTTGGTCACTTAGAGTTTTCTTGGAGCACTCTAGTTTGGAGAAAAGGAAAAGGACGACAAGGAAAGGAAAGGAAAAGAAAGAAAAGATCGAGGAAAGGAAAGTAGGATCAAGCAGCTTCGACAGGAATACTTGCAAGTAACCTTTTCCCTGTGTGATTTCATAACTGGTTTGGACATGCATGGCTTTACATGTTGGTGTATGGTTCTCTTGGTATCAGTGGCATGGTATTTCCGGTTTATGACAGTGGATTTCAGCCTAGCCTAGCCTTTTTCTGGATGCCATGGTATGTTGGGATGTTTATTTTGATTTTGGAACTTTGGAATTGCTGGATGGATTTTGGAATCCATGGCAGAGGTGGTCTTAAGGTTCATTCCCAAAGGCCTAGGAATCCTTTGACCAATTTTGGCGAGATACACGATAAATCCCGAGGGAGCAGTCTCGGTTTAGGGCCTAGTGATCCGGGTTTGGATTGCGATAAAGCCTGAGAGACAAGGAGATGGAAAATTCCTCAAGGATAGTGATGGATTCTGGATGGCATTCCAAGTTTTGTTCGGTTGTGATCGGAACATCTATCTTGGTGTGATCATGGTTGGATGAGGGTGGAGGTGGTTTAACCTCTAGATTCCCTTGTTTTTTCTATGAGATCCCACATTCATGCTTGGAATATCCCACAGGGGTGAATGGCTGAAAGAGAGATTTTGTTCAGCCATGTCTATGGTTGGGTGGTACGTGGAAGTCCTAAACCTGGTTGGATTTTCCTATGAATAATAAAAGCTAAGTTCTCTTACTTTTGCATTGATTTATATGTGGATTTAATGGTTGTCATATCTATGATATTTATATGGTTTTATGCTGGTTATAAGCATGGTTGAATGATTGGTTCATGTCATGGTTATTTCATATATTTACTTGTAACTATTAAATGGATGGATGCAAGACCTAATTGATGATGTAGTAGTTCAATGGAGAAGGAGGTGATCCTTATGGTTATGTTTCATAAGTTACTTCATTCATTTATGCTATGTCTTGTATCCAGATCTGTAGGTTTCATTGATGCCAAGTGTTTGAGAGAATGTCAGTCCTGGTTGGGGATGCTCAGGCCTAGTCCTCAGGGTGATTTTTTATGATTATATTTTTTATTATGTTTTTAATTAATTCTTGAAGTTACAACAAGTTTTGGGAAGGGGCCAGGATTCTGGGCTAAAAAAATGGCTTAAATCCCAAGGTCACTGGCATAGAACTGGAAATTCTGGTCTAGAGTCGCTGGCAGGCAGGCCTGTGAGAGCGAATTTAGGTTGTTGGCCACTCCCCTAACCATAGCAGGAGAGCGACTATGGCCTAAGAGTTATAGAATAGCAGTGGGACCCAAGGATAGGTTGTCTGATTGGCTGACTTGTCTCATGAGGGCCATGTTGATGATGTTGGATGATTGTATGTGATGTTCCGTCGATTTCGATTCCACTTCCTTTAGGTGACATAGGAGCTTGAATATGATTGTAGTAGCATCTCTCCTCATGTTTACCCCAGTTGGCATGGTTAATTTGGGTAGACATGGGAGGGGGTGTTACAGATTGGTACCAGAGCATGGTTATGCTCTCTTTGGGTCATATCTAGTGCTACAGATATGGGTGAATGTGTTGGTCATGCATGCATGTCAAATGCGTGTGTGGCTCTTACACTTGCGTTCCATGTGCTTGTTGCACTGCATCATGTTGATCATGATGGTAGTAAGGTTAATAATTAGGTAATTGATGTCGATTTAATGGAATGCATCGCCATATGTATAGGACTGGTTATACAATTACATGCATCTTGATTACATCCTTGGATGTTGGGTTGCATTCTTGGTTATTTGATTGCATGCATTAGTCTTGTAGATTGATTACAAGAATTGATTTCTTATGCTTGACTACATGTGGTTATGCGTATGTGTAGTTAATTAGGCATTTCTTATGCATGTGGATAGTTGCATGAGGCAATGTGTATACTAGAGTAATGGTTGTTGTCATGCATGAGGTCATAGCATGCATTGTTGATATGGCCTTGCATTGATGACTAGACCCTAGTTAGTATGATGGTTATGCATTGATGCACTTATTGATATATGTCTATATGTTATTATGGTTATGTTGTACATGCATCATGTTGATTTGATGATCTTGAAAGCAAGGTATCCTCCCTGAGTATGCTAAGGTGTGTTGATTTATGGTGATTTGGTTTAGCTGACATAGTATGCCTTGTAGGAAAGAGATCAGATGGCTAGCAAGGTGGTACGCTACATAGAATCTCCCTATGCATCAGATGGGTAGCGTGGTGTGGGTCACTCTTTTGAATTAGCAGACACATTGAGAAGCCTGAAGGAATAAATAATGAGTTGCAAAGCAGACAATGACAAAATCATGCAGTCACAAGAGAAAAAAGTAGAGGTGAATGTGAAATTACATCAGAGTTTGTCAAATTTGCAACGACAAGGACCTCTTCAGATTAGCCGTGGACATGAGGACAACGCTAATGGGGCATATAGAAGAAAGTCTCATAGTAGACATAGGTCAGATAGATCTGACACTATCAGAGATGGCAGGAGGTTGGACACTCCAGATAGGAGGGGTGACAGACACAAGTATTAATCTAGTTCTTGTTCTGATAGGCATCATGATCATCATCATTATCATCCATATAGGAGGAATGATAGGGGATACTTTCCGGATGAGTTCAAGAATGCAAATCCACCTACCTTTGATGGAGAGATGAAGAAATCACAAGATGCGAAGGCTTGGTTGCTTGGCATGAGGAGATTATTTAGATTGCATGAATACTCAAAAAACATGAAAGCAAGGATAGACCTTTTTAGTCTCAAAGGTAAATCAGATATTTGGTGGGAAGACGTGAAGAATGTCAAGGACATTAGGATGATTTGAATTGGCATGCATTTTAAAGGCTTTTCAAGAAGTACTTGTTCAAGAGGTATTATGATGATAGAGATAAGGAATTTTTATGAGTTGTGGATGGGTTCTATGATAGATGAGGACTCTACTAGAAGATTTTTAGAGTCTTTGAGATACATGCCTTACCTCAAGGAGAAGAAGGCCAAGGTTTAGAGATTCATTAGTGGATTTCTAGTTGAATACAAAGACCCGATTAAGTTCGATGAGCCTAGATCATTGAAGGATGTCATCTAAAAGTTGAAGCATTGCTATAAGCAGTCGAAGTGCAAAGTTGAGCCGAAGCATGACTTGAAAAGAAATGAGAACACTAAAGGAAAATGGCCACCATAGAGAGGAAGACCTCAAGATGCAAGTGAGAAAGATAATGCGGTTCCTTACAAGAGATTAAATACATCTGAGAAGGGATATGGAGAGCAGCAGACCAGAGGTCATGGTAGGGAACCATTGTAGTGTTGGATATGTGGTAAGAATCATTGTAAGAGGGATTTTCTATAGTATCATAGTGGTGGTAGACCCCATGTATATGGTTCTCAAGAGGCACATACAGTTGGTGATGTTGGTCATATAATTCCTTGGATTTGTGCAGTTGTGGAAAACAGGTAGGTAGATCGTTAGGCATTGATCATTAAGATGGATGGAAAGCTTTGTGATCAAGTTGTTTCTATTTTTATTGATCCTGGATCTAACTATAGTTATATCAATCCTAACCTGGTGGATAAGTGTGGCTTGAGAAAAGAAGTGCATGCAGAATCTTGGTTGGTACAGTTGACTATAGGTACAAAGAAGAAAGTTCACCATTGGGTAAGAGCTTACGCATTTGAGTTGAATGGTATCCCTACAATAGTACATTTGCATGTATTTCCATTAGGATCGTATAGTATGCTTTTGGGTATGGATTGGTTATACCTTGATAGAACCAAAGTGGATTTCTTTGACGAGACCATTGAGTGTGTGGATGATAGTGGGGAAAAGAGGACCTTGTAGGGAAAGAAGAAGGCTACATCAGTGAGGATGGTTACCTCTATGTAGGCTAAGCGTAGTTGCAGAAAAGGTTGTGTGATGTTTGCAGTACACATTTCGAGTCACAAGGGTAAGGAGGTTGAGGATGCTGATATGTTGATTAGCTACCCAGTATTGTAGCAGTTTTGGGATGTATTTCCTAAGGAAATTTCAAAGTTGCCACCCCACAGGGAGGTAGACTTTTCTATTGATTTAGTGCCAACACACCTGAGTTGTTAGAGTTCAAGTTACAACTAAAGGAAATGTTGGACAAAGGATACATCAGACCTAGTGTATCACCTTGGGGCGCACTAGTGTTGTTTGTAAAGAAGAAAGATGGTACTCCTAGATTGTGCATTGATTATAGGTAGTTGAACAAGGTAACAATCAAGAACAGGTACCCTTTGCCAAGGATTGATGATATGTTTGAATAGCTAAAGGGAGTAGCAGTGTTATGTAAGATGGAATTGAGATCGGGATACCATCAGGGACGTATCAAGGAAGAGAATATCTTCAAGACTGCATTTAGGACCAAGTATAGGAATTATGAGTTTTTTGTTGTTCCATTTGGTTTAACTAATGCTCGAGCTACATTCATGTGTTTAATGAATAGTGTGTTGCATCCTTATTTGGACAAGTTTGTTATTGTATTCATTGATGACATACTAGTATATTCTAAGAATGAGGAAGAACATGCCGAACATTTAGCATCAGTTTTGAGATTGCTAAGAGACCATCAGTTGTATGCTAACGTTAGCAAGTGCAAATTCTTTCAGATTGAGGTACACTACTTGGGACATGTTGTCTCCAAGGAAGCGATAGCAGTAGATCCAAAAAAGATAAAGGCCATCATGGAATGGGAAACTCCTAAGAATGTAGATGAGGTGAGATCATTCATGGGATTGGTAGGTTACTACAAGAGGTTCATCATGAACTTCTCATGCATTGCATGTCCTATCACATCATTGCAGCAAAAGGGTAACAAGTTTGAATGGAAAATGGAATGTGAAGATAGTTTTGAAAAACTTAAGCAGTTGTTGACACATGCACCAATGCTAAAGATTGTGGATCCAGACAACTAGTTTGTAGTGTGTACAGATTCTTACAAAAGGGGACTTGGTCGAGTTCTCATGCAATAAGGACAGGTAGTGTGCTATGAGTGACAGAAACTGAATGAGCATGAGCAGAACTATCCAATGCATGATTTTGAGCTAGTAGCAATTATACATGCATTGAAGATGTGGAGACAATGATGAGCGATCACAGTGGGTTGAGGGATTTGTTTGACCACCTGAATCTAAATTCCAGGAAAGCTAGATGGTTGGATACCCTTAGTGATTTTGACTTCGAGTTCATATACATCAAAGGGAAGGAAAACTAGGTTGCAGATGCTCTTAGTAGGAAGGTACAGGTAAATCATATAGCAGCTATAAACTCCTATGGGATAGAGTTACAGGATGTGATCTTGCAGGTAGGACAATGGGATGATAAATACATGGAGATCATGCACAAGTTACAACAGAGTACAGGCACAGACATAGATTTAGGTGTAGGTGTAGGTACAAGTATAGGTGATCAAGATGCAAATTATCGTCTCACGATAGATGGCTTGGTGAAGGTGAAGTTTCGAGACATGATCTATGTGCCAAATTGCAGTGAGCTCGAGAATCTTATCTTGAGGGAGTTTCATGTGAAACTGTATTTGATTCATCTAGGATATCGAAAGACATTGATGGCAGTGATGAAGTTTTACTATTGGTCGAATCTGTAGAAGGAATTGGCAGAGTTTGTGGCTATATGTTTAGACTGTCAGTAGGTAAAGGTGGAATGCAAGAATCCAGGTGGTCTACTACAACCTATTTTGATTACAAAATGGAAATGGGAGGTCATTTCCATGGATTTCGTCATAGGTCTTCCGAGGATAGTGAAGTAGCATGATTCTATTATGGTCTTGGTTAACAGGTTGAGCAAGGTAGCTCACTTTATTCTGGTGAAGACTACATATTCATCCAGTGAGGTAGCACAAGTGTTCATCAGAGAGATAGTGAGACTACATGGTGTTCCAAAGAAGATTGTGTCAGATGAGGATGCAAAATTCACTTCGAAGTTTTGGAAGGAGCTATTTTCAGGCTTGGGTATAGAGTTGGCCTTCATTACATCTTATCATCCGCAAACTGATGGTCAAACAGAGAGGCTCAACAGGATCTTGAAAGATATGTTGAGGATGTACATGATGCACCAGTAGAGGAAATGCTAGGAGTATCTTCCTTTGGTAGAGTTTGAATACAATAATGGTTATTAGGAGTTTTTGAGGATGCGTCCTTTCGAGGCATTGTATGGATAGAGTTGCGACACTCCCATTAGTTGGAGTGATCCAATGAACAAGGTACTTATTGGATCGGACATGTTCGTAGACATGGAGTAGGAAATGCACATTATAAAGAAGAAGCTCAAGACAACACAGGATACATAGAAGATTTATGCAGATTATCACAAGGTGTTCAAAGAGTTTCAGCTTAGGGAGCATGTGTATTTTCACATCAAGCCCAAGAAAGGTATTTGAGGATTTGTTCATGTGCCAAGTTGGTGCCATGTATTAGGGGCCTTCCGAGATCCTTGAGAGGATTGGATCAGTGGCATATTGACTTGCACTGCCTCCAACAGTGAAAGTCCATGATGTTTTCCATGTTTCATTGCTTAAGAAGTATATAAAGGATGTTGATCATGCTATTGATTGGTCTGTATTTGAGGTAGAGCAAGAAGGAGAGTTCCAACCAAAGCCTTAGTGCATATTGCAACGGAAAGATCTCATGCTCAAGAACAAAGCCATAGATAAATCTAGCGTGTAGTGGCGACACTTTGGGCCTGAAGAAGTTACATGGGAGATGGTGAATTAGATGTGGGCCCTATATCCTTCATTGTTTTTCAGTTGAGGCAAAGCAGTTTTGGTTTGATGTTGGTTTACATTTGGTATATGTTTTGTTGATGTTTTGATATTTGTATATGTATATGTATATGGATGTAAATACTACCATGAGATAAGTTATAAAGCTCCAATAAGTTGTATGGGTGTCATGTTATTATGGTTATTATATTGTCATGTTTTTATGATGTTTTTCTTTTGATTAGGTTCCTCATTGTAAATACTACAATGAGCTAAGTCATAAAGCTCCATAGGCAGTATGTTTGTTTTCCAGCGGTTTTACTGAGGTCTTGGTGTCGTTTAACACCGAGGATGGTGTTCCCAAAGCAGGAGGGTTCTGTAATAGCCCTAACGAAAAGTTCACGTAATAAAAGTTAATAAAGGAAAAATAAGACCACGTTTAAGGGACACTTATTCCAAGCTGAATGTTGGGAAAATATATCTTAATGGGCATCACTGGATGTGCATATTGGCTAAGGAAAATTGGAAAAGGCTAATGCAAAGGTATTAAAATGAAAAAAGGCATGTTTGGCACATTTATTTATGAAAATAAAGGAAATTAGGAGAAAAGGAAGGTAAAAGGTCACAGGTTGCATGTGAGGAGGAAATTGAAGGAAAATAATGGAAAATGAATAAATTAGAGGCTTCATGCATAAAAATGCTTCTGATGATCAATTCATGGTTTTGTCAAGTTCAAGTTTGGAGCTTTCTCATTATTCTCTCTCTCTCTCACTCTCTTGGTCACTTAGATTTTTCTTGGAGCACTCTAGTTTGGAGAAAAGGAAAAAGAAAGCAAGGAAAGGAAAGGAAAAGCAAGAAAGGATCAAGGAAAGGAAAGCATGATCAAGTAGCTTCAACAGGAATACTTGCAGGTAACCTTTTGCATGTGTTATTTCATAGCTGGTTTGGACATGCATGGATTTGCATGTTGGTGTATGGTTCTCTTGTTGTCGGTGGCATGGTATTGCCAGTTTATGACAGTGGATTTTAGCCTAGCCTAGCATTTTTCCGGATGCCATGGTATGTTGGGATGTTTATTTCAGTTTGAAACTTTGGAATTCTCGAATGGATTTTGGAATCCGGGGCAGAGGTGGTATCAAGGTTCATTCCCAAAGGCCTAGGAATCCCTTGATTATTTTTTTGCAGGATACATAGTAAATCCTAAGGGATTAGTCTCTGTTTAGGTCCTAGTGATCCGGGTTTGGATTGCGGTAAATCCTGAGAGACAACGAGATGGACAATTCATCAAGGATAATGATGGATTCTGGATGACATTCCAAGTTCTGTTCGGTTGTGATCGGAGAACCGGTTTTGGTGTGATCACAGTTGGATGAGGGTGGAGGAGGTTTAACCTTTGGATTCCCTTGGTTGTTCTTGGATTAGTTGTTCTATGAGATCCCACATTCATGCTTGGAATATGGCACGAGGGTGATTGGCTGAAAGAGAGATTTGGTTCAGCCATGTCTATGGTTGGGTGGTACATGGAAGTCCTAAACCTAGTCGGATTTGCCTATGAATAACAAAATCTAAGTTCACTTACTTGTGCAGTAATTTATATGTGGATTTAATGGTTGTCATATCTATGATATTTATATGGTATTATGCTAGTTATAAGCATGGATGAATGACTGGTTCATGTCATGTTTGTTTCACATATTTACTTGTAATTATTAAATGGATGGATGCAAGACCTAAATAATGATGTAGTAGTTCAATGGAGAATGAGATGATCCTTCTAGTTATGTTTCATAAGTTGTTTCAATAATTTATGCTTTGCCTTGTATCCTAGACATGTAGGTTGCATTGATTCCAAGTGTTTGACAAAATGTCAGTCCTAGTTGGGGATGCTCAGGCCTATTCCTGAGGCTGATTTTTGATTGATCAACATTTTAATTATGTTTTTAATGAATTATGGAAGTTACAACAAGGTTTGGGTAGGGGCGAGGATTAT
Organism: Pinus tabuliformis; assembly: GCA_031772625.1. Classification (NCBI taxonomy): domain Eukaryota; kingdom Viridiplantae; phylum Streptophyta; class Pinopsida; order Pinales; family Pinaceae; genus Pinus; species Pinus tabuliformis. The sequence goes on along the minus strand of CM062819.1, from coordinate 1,000,706,079 downwards.
GGGCTAAAAAAATGGCTTAAATCGTGGGGTTGTTGGCACAAAAATGACAATTCTGGTCTAGAGTCGCTTGTAGGCAGGCCTGTGAGAGCGACTTTAGGTTGTTGGCCACTCCCTTGCCCATAGCATGAGGGTGACTATAGCCTAAGATATGCATAATAGCAGTGGAACCTAGGGATAGGCTGTCTGAGTGGCTGACTTGTCTCCTGAGGATTTTATTGATGATGTTGGATGACTATATGTGATGTTCTCTCGATTCCACTTCCTTAAGGTGACATAAGAGGTAGAATTGATCGTAGTAACATCTCTCCTCATTTTTACCCCAGTTGGCATGGCTACTTTGGGTAGACCTCGAAGGGGTGTTACACCCATGAGCATGCCTTTGGTTGGTGGCCTTCCTTAAACCACCATAGCTTGAGGCCTCCCTTTTTACGTTGAGGTTCTCCCTTTTTCTGTAGGTTCATACCTCCATTTTCGAGGTTGATGGTCTCCATTTTTAGAACATTAGGGACACTTCCTCTAACATAATACTAACAACTTCTTGCCATATTTTGAACTCTTCCAGGAAGTGCAGTAAGTGTTCTAGGTTGATACCTCAATGGTATTTCTCTTCAAAGAATGAAGGATCACTTCCTCTAGTAGAATACCTTAGCTTCTAGCCAAATTTGGAAGAGTTCTAGGAATTGCACTAAGCATTATAGTGTTGGTGGTTATCCTTAAACCATCACTAGTTGATACCTCGATTACTCCCACCTCATACCATCATCTCATAGATCACATTCAGCCAATTGTTGCCATGCATTTTTTTGCAAATTCTTGTATTAGAGCTCTCTTCTTGGACTCATATATACCCCTTCAGATTAAAGGGGGGAATGTTGGATACCTAATACACTAAGGGTTATGGTGTGGAATGTGAAAGGTCATTTGAGTCCAAGATGTTTGCTACCTATATCAATAGGTTTCATATTTCATGATTGGTTATAGAAGGTCCAAATATGCTCTGCTTTGATGATGCAAAGATCCCATATTTTCATAAGGAGACAAGGTGTGTATATACCTTGATAAGGATTCAATTTTGATGGATGGTCCAATAGCCTAATCTGGATCATGCCATGTTTAAATTTCCTGTTGTAGAATAGAGAAAGAAGTCTGTCCAAACTGCTTAATCTTGGCAGACAAGTAGTTTAGGTAGAGAATAAAGGCTCCCAACAGTTTAATCTGGGACCTTGGAAGAAATAAGGGTAGAATTTGATAGAAATCAGAAGGAAAAAGCCAGACAAAAGAAAAGGCACACAAAGGGTCTGCAAGTCCAAGTGCACCCTACAAGAAGAAACAAAAAATGCTAGGCAAAGTAGCTGGGTAAGTAGATGGGGTTGCAGAAGTGATACTCAGTTCAAAACCTGACTTTGGTGGTCAAAAATGAGAGAAGCAAAGCAAGGAGCATGACTAACCTCCCTCTTTCCCCCTTCCATTTCATTACTAACATCCCTCATGAGTTGAAATTCATGGAAAGACTTATGTTTTTATAGAGGCTCTTCATCCTTTATGAGCCACATTTCCTATGTAAAAATCTTTTCATTTTGATCTACTCTCTAAACTAAGTAAGTTTCAAACAAACTTAGTGATATCCCCCTCATTTGCCCTCCTCATCCATATTAACCTCTAATCCTATTATGTAACTCCCTTATTTTACCTTTCCCCTACTAGTATTAACACCATGGTGTATAAACCCCAAATTCTCTATAAATATCCCTCCCCTTGGCATTATAGCCATATGTTCTCTGAAAAAGGAATCAAAATGACACCTGGTCATTATGATGAACCTCCACTTCATCTCTCTCCCTATTTCAAATCATTTCACTCATAAACCTTCATCTGCAAAGAAAAAACCCTATAGAAACCCCATCCTACCCATAACCCCTTTGAAATTATGCGAAATCCCAAAAAACCCATAAAAACCCACTATTCCAAAGTTCCCTGCCCGAAATATTAAATCGAATATTTTAGTCGGCCGGCGGATCCCCCCCAACTTGCACGATCCGTCGGAGGACCCGCCAGCCGTCGATCTCCTGCCACCCATCATCCAACGGTGGGCAGTCATTTCTGTTCCCCGACCTGCCGACCTTTAGCGTCCGGGGAAAGCAGTTTTTGCCGCCCCGTACAGGGGACGCGTGGCAGGCAGTGGGGTTGTTCGGAGCCCCCCTCCCCGATACCGCCTTTGCCTAAAGGTGGTTCGGGGAACCCGCTTACCGCCATTCCTGTTACCACCTTCCCTCCTACGTCATGGGCACGTCATCCCGACGTCACCTCACCTATGCCCGCCCCCGCGTCCCGTGGCCCTCCACGCAGACCTGCCACCGCAACTACCCGCCACCATGTTCTGCCACCCTGGCGGACACCTCAGCAGCCACGTCACCTCCGTACCCAGGCCCCGCCATGACGTCATGCTGACGTCATCGGCGGAAAAGCGCCAAATTCATACTTTTTCCAAATTTAACGTTATAAACGACCAAATGAGCCGTTTTCGGTCATTTTCACGCGAAGAAGAAGTAGCCGTTGTCGACCAGCTGCCGCGAAATTTGTCCTCTAGCCATCAAATTCAACATTTAAACCGCTACAAGTCCAGAATTCGACGGCATTAAGCCTCCACAGTCCGGCCCGCAAGCTTTCAAGCCAGTTTTTCCAGGTATTTCACCAGTTTTCCCACTTTTGCCCATGCATTCCAATTCTCTGTAAATTCACCATTAAAAGACTGGTAAAACTCCTGAATTCAGCTCTGCCTGTCACCCAAAGTAAGCCAAAGCTACCTGCACCATCCCTGAACTATAATTTGACATTGGAGCGGTCATTCCACGGGCTGAAACCGTAAAATTGCCCCCGAAGTGCTCGGCATTGTTCCCTTTTGCCAAGTACAGGCCACCTGCATTCTTACCAAAGAAACCTCACTATCTCTGCAACTTGCCATTTAGCAATTCACATCCCTGTGAATTTACAACAAACTACAAAAGCCAGCTTACATTTTCCACTGAAAGGAGGACACCAGACTGGGTTTACAGTTGACCTGCTGCTAAAGTCTTTAAGGACTTGTCAAATCATTACCTCTACCTGTACAGACTTAGATTAAATCATGGCAGCTTCTGCATCCTCTTCCCTCAGTGTTGCTCCACTAAGTCAAACAAATAAGGAGCTGGAGGCCTTGCCATTTATTGACAAGGATTGTCTCATTGAAGACTTTGAGGGAAAAAGAGACTTCTTGCAGACCTTCACTCAACTGAGGGAAGATTATAAGGATGGTCATGGTACACATGGGATATGGGAGTCAAACCTGCCCTATTACTGTCTTCCAGCTGTGAATGTTTTCCCTGAGATCATTCACCTATGTTCTCAACACTATGATGTGCAGCACAGAGCTGTCAATACCCCATCAGGGAGGATCCTTTTCTACATAAATGCTGAGTCCATCAACAAGATGTTACAGTTTGATCAGACAGAGTTGCTGATCCCATTCTCCATGAGTTATTTACTGGAAACTGGTGAAAAGATGACCAGTGAGGAGCTGAAAAAGGTCACAGGACCTTCATGAAACCTGAGTGCCAGCCTACAAGGCCACCCCCTTATCTGAATGAACATTTCAATGATGTAGGCAGGATGTTACTAGACATGATAGCCTATGTGCTGGGATACCAAAACAGTGAGCATGTGGATAAAGCCATGCTAGTGTTGCTGTCTGTTTACAGCCCACGCCAGCCCCCTGCCCGAAAGTATAACTTTGCCAAGTTCATAGCAAATAAGATCCATGATCAGTTGAGCAAAGTAGACAGACAGGGGGTCTTCAGATACTCAGCTTACATCTACCACCTGTTCATGTTTCATCATTCTGAAGCCTTCCCATGCTACATCAGAAGGCTGGATCATAGAGGGGAGAGAAGATCTGTTATCTTCTGGACCTCAGTTTATCACAAAGTCACAAATTCACCCTATACCTACTGTGAATTTGTTGACCAATTTGTGTACCCAATCTCTTGCATGCTGATGAAGTCCCCTCCTCCCAGAATATCAAGTGAGATCAAGAAAGCTCTGCAGCTCTCTAAGAAATATAAAATAGGTGACTGGTACCTATATGAACACCATACTGTATTCAGGATCTATGGATGTGAGCTCTGTCCATATAGGCTCCCCAAATATGTACCTATGATGTTGTTTGCCTTGGAGTATTACAGGCAATTAATTCAGTCAGACCTCACCCATTTCCATAGCTCCAAGAAAAAGGCCCACCTTAATTTCAAAAATGAATTGGGCCCCTTCATCATGAACAAGAAAGAAGGGTGGGAAGCTGCAGACCTGATCCTCAAGGATAAATATAAGCTCTCCTATAGTTTTCGATGGGTCCCTTATGACCCTCAAGGTTTCATCACTGCTAGGAGAAATAAGTATAGGCTCCTAGGTGTTAAGCACTGCCACTACCCACACATAGAACTATATGCCAACTTACAAGAATGGCAGCTGGACACTCTAGTTGAGAACCTAACTGAAGAAGAAAGAATGCTTAAAAATATGAAAGAGCTTGAGAAGACTATTGACCTGGATTATGTGCAGCAGGTACCTTTCAGACCGCCTCACTCAGTGGGAGAAGGGACCTCGGTTACAAGGACTGCACCACAGGCACCTTCTACATCAGCAGCAGGGATAGACAAAGGCAAGGGCATAATGGGTGCAGAAGATGAAGCAGGAAAGGAAAAGTCAAGCCCCTCCAACAGAGCAGCAGACTGAGCAGCAAACAGAGCAGCAACAAGGACAAACTGTACTGCCACAAACTGGGCCTCCAACAACCCCCATAATGCAAACACCACCACCTCTAACTGAGCCATTGACTGCCCCAATTTTGCAGACCCCAGCACATGAAGAAAGGGGAATGAAAAGAGAAAGAGAAGAGTCCAGTCCTCCCAGTGGATCCTCCCACCAGCCAGAAGCCAAAAGGCAAAGGGCAGACTCCCCAGAGGTGGAAGACATTACTGAAGATGTCTTGAACAGTACAGCAAGAGACAAGGAGGGCAGCCAGCACACAGGGACAAGCTCCTTTCAGCAGGAGCAAACTTTACAGCTTGGCTTGGAGGTGTCCTCTCCTTCACAACAAAGCAAGAAGCCCAAGAGCACCAAGGCTTCTTTCAAGCAAATAAAGGCTCAGAATGAGCTATTGAGGGCTGAGGTCTACAAACAGTTCATAGATGCTACACCAGCCCAGCAAGAGAGACTGATGTCTGTTTATGACATCAAGGAAGAAAAAATGATATTCAGTCATTTTAAGCCCAAAGGGCCGCAGCCCAAGACAGCTGCAGATTTCATAAAAACATGGGTGGAGGTCCTAGCTAGAGATATACATCCCATGGACCAGATTGAACTCCACAAGCAGACTGGGGAGATGGTCTATGCTACCTTGGTTGAAAAGGCCACATTGGCCCATGAGCTGAAAGAGTCCCTAAAGAACACCAATACTCAGCTGGATTTTGAGAGAATGTCCTCTAAGGCCAAGGACAATAGAATAAAGTCTCTTGAGGAGATCATTGTTGACCTAGGACATGATCCTAGTGATCCAACAGGTGTGAAGGCCCTCCTAAAGAAGAAAGATGATGACCTCAATGCAATGAGGAAGAGATTGAAGCTGCAGCCCACAGAGCACCCTCAAACAGCCGAGCTTCAGAAGGAAAAACAGGCTGAGGACCAACTAGACCTCCTATTGCAGCAGGACCAGAGAATCCGTGAATTGGAGAAAGAGCTGGAAGGAGCAATACTAGATAAACAGGGAGAATCTACTTCCCTAGCTCCTCCAACTACTTCCACGACAGCAGGAACGTCAGGGGCAGTAGGGACCACCACAACAGAAGCAGCAGACACAACTGCAGCCCAAGATGCCAGCCCAAGCATAGAGGAATTGACCAAGGCTGTCAAAGAGATGGAACTCCAGGCCAATGAAATAAAGAAAGCCAAGGAGAAATTGGCAGAGCTGGATTCCAAGTATGACAAGTCTAAGGTGACTGTGGCAGAGCAGGGCAGAGAAATAAAGGCCCTCCAGGACAAGATAAAGGCCTTAGAAAAAGAACTGAACCTGGAAACAGCTTTGGCCGAAATAAAAAGAATCTTATGGGCCAAAATAGGCCAATCCATTACCCAACAATGGAAATCAATAAAAACGATACATCAACAGATGGAATTGTTGGGCCAAGCACACACAGAAATCAATAAGGCCAAAACACTGCTGGGAAACAGACCAGAACAGGCCAACAGGATGATAGATTTCCTGAATAGGCAGGAACAGGAGGAATTGGCAGCCATAGGTATCCCCAACAGAACAGAAGCCGTTCTCACTGCCAAGAAAGTGCTCACTCTCAGGAACTATGTACAAGCTGTGGAGAGGAAGTGCAATGAGATCAGAGCAGAGGTGGAGGAATTCAGGATTAAGTTGGCAGAACTGCAAGCAAAAGGCCTGCCCAGCCTCCTAACTGGTGCAGGAAAATTAGTCTCCCGGGATCAATTTGCCAACAGAATGGCAACATACATTGAGAACCAGATTACTGCATCTAGCAGTACATCTGAACAGACAGGGCCCCCCTCAGGACAGAGCTTATATGATAAACTGGGAGGCCTATTATTTATTGAGAATGAAGTGAACCACCTTTTTGAGACTCCTCCTAATTTTTACAGGTATACAGAGGCCGATGAGACCTTAATAAAGATTAGGAGGCATCAGATGCCAAAGGAAGATTGGTGGCAAGCAATGCTTCAAATTCTGCCACGGTAGCTCCAGCTGTTTGGTCACTGCCAGCTCCAGGTCACTATCAGACAAACAGAAGGATAAAGTTAGCATTAAAAGCAGCTGAATTCTAACTCAGCATACAAACTATGACGGCTGGCCAAAAGATAAAGAGATGCGCAAATTTTGGCGGTGTACCCTTAGCCAACTCCAACAGCCACCAAGTCAGCAGTTTCTGACCATTTTCTGACAGCTAAGGGACTAAAAGTGATTACAGCATTTACTCTCTCAGCGGCTACACTCCAGCAGTTAGCTGAGCATTTATGGAACATTCACTCTCCATTAAGATATTTTCTTATGTAAATTTGTATATATACTCCCCTTAGTAACGTATAAGGGGTTGGTAATTTTTACTCTGAGGCATGTATACTCTGTACTTTCAAAAAAGTTTAATACAAAGAGCAATTTCAGCTCAGTGATTTCCTGGAACTCTGGTGTCTTGTTGATAATCTAAGTGCTGTTGTAGAATCCCTGTGTTGTCTGGTGGAATGATATGTTTTCTTTGAACTCTGTTCTGTTTCCCTATGTTATTTCATTTTCACGTTTTCATCATATCTAGCAATAAAGAAAAAGAATAGTTCAGGACATGTTTCTTCACACCCTGTGCTCAATCTTATATTGTTGCAAATGTTTTCCTCAGGATTAAAACAGAAATGAATTCTTAAATGCTCATGTTATATTTAATTCCATGTTGTGACTATTATCTAGAAATTCTTCAATGCTTCCAGGTAACAATTGCGTTCTTTCATATCAGTTTATAGAAAGATCCTTAAGTGCCTTTCTTATCCTGAACATATCACACCCAAACTAAATTTCACATCATTGTTTCCCAGACAATTATCCTGCTCTGCAGTTTTCATTCCGGTATCAACACAGCACACCGAACCAAAGGACTACTGACTCCATTGCCCAATGTTATATAAGATTTTGGTAAGAGCATACAAGTTCTGACTGAACCTTTTCCAACCAAACAAATAAACCAAAGTTGAACTTCACAGCTAGCCTAAAAACACCCTCAGAACAGAGACAAATCATTAACAGAGAGCCCTCTCTGATTACAGCTTGGCTAGAAGCTGCAAATCCTAAGATCGGTTAGTGGTTACCCTGGCCGTATTCCCTTGGGAGTCATAGGGAACAACCTGGGTGTTAACATAATTGGCGACTCCACTGGGGAGTGCTTGAGATTTTTAATTACTATATATCTTCCATATAGCTACTATCAAGCCTGAAATAAGTCAAGAGGCCTTTAATCTGCTTCTGTATCACATTAGCAGTTTTAGGGAGGAGCTTGTTTAAGGAATCTTCATCTTAGCCCTGAGAATATATAACCATTCCAAAAATCTTCATCCAGTCCCTTCAGATATAAAAATTTCCCACAAAATCCCAAAAATAGTTAGAAACTGGCTCCTAAGAAAAATCCACAGTATACTAGGGCTAATCCTGACCCAAATCCACCCATCATTGTTGATAATCCAAATACCATCCCTAGAAACATCAGGAAGCAACAAAGGCAGGATCAGCCTGCTATTTTGACCTCAGTTACAGATTTTCCTAACCTTTCTACTCCACTTAAAGTCCTCTTTCGGTCTGTTCCAAGTTCCCCTAGTTCACCATCTACATCTCAAAGTTCTCCTCCCCCATCTTCATCCACTGCACATATCCCCTTGAACCACACTTTAGGTTCAGCTTCACCTGTTACCCCTGTGGTACCCACTGTTCCTATTATCCCAGCAGCACCTATTAATACACCCAACCCTCCAAATATGGCAAATAGGTATGCACCCTTGCAGCTACCTGCTAATCCTGCAGCTCTACCCCAGGATTACCAAACCAAAATCACATATTTTGACTCCACTGGCCCTTACTCTGCTATTCAACATGGTAAGAGGATGCAAGATCACTTTGAAAACTATGAGATAGATGATGACAGTGTGAGGATGAGAATTTTTGTCCAAAGCCTGACAGGTGATGTTAGAACCTGGTTCAGGTCGATTGCTGCAAATACTATCACGACCCCTGATGAGCTTTATCAGGCCTTTACTACCAGATGGGAGAAGAAGAAATATCCCCTGCACATACTTGGTGAATATGAAACAATCAAGAGAGGTCCTCAAGAGACCGTTCTGGAGTATTGTGCTAGATTCAACAATGTGTACAATGCAATACCACAAAACCTAAGACCTCCTCCTGATTTGGCCTTGTACAAGTTCCCTAATGGATTTGATTCTGACATGGCATATCAGTTGAAGGAAAGAGAACCTGAGACCCTTGAAGACGCCCAGAAGGCTGCTGTCACAGTAGAAGCAAACCTGATTGCCAAAAGAAACAGGGCAAGGTTAGAAAAGAGAAGCATATACAAAGAAGAACCCACAGCCTTTGATCAAAAGCTTGATGCCATACTCAACAGCATGAAAATATTGGGTGACAGGGTGGAATCAGTTGAAAGAAAAGCATCATGGGAAGCACCACAAAACAATCCTCCTAGGAATCCAAATTTTAGGAGAAATCCAAACCCGAACGTTGGCAGGGCAAACCCTGATCCAGAAATCAGACCCCCTTTTCAGGAAAATTATGCAGAAACTTCCACATCAGCAGAGCCCAATGAAGATCCTGAGATTAATTTAATAGGGCTAGATGGTGCAAGTCAAGTTTTCCTAACACAAGAAGATCATGAGGATGAGGAAATCAAACTGTTCCAAACTAAATCAGGTGAATCCTTTGACTTTAAACAAGGCTATGACACTGCTGTTTATGAAGTCCATGAACAGTACAAGCTAAGGAGCAGAACTGTGAATGTCAACCAGCCTGAAAAGAAAAAGGATAATCAGCAGCCTGAAAGAGTTATAGTCACACAACCTAGTGACAAACTAAATTCACCTACATAAGAAGTGATTGTTGAAGAAATCACTGAGCCACTGTCCTTAAGACAACAGTCTCTGGACACTTCATCTTCTCGTCCTAATTTAAATGTTACTCCTCAAGAGATGAGTAAAAAGGATAAATCTCAAAGTCAAGATAAAAATCTAGAAGGAGACTTAATGAACAAGGAAAGGACTGTCACCTACAACCACAAAACCCAATCTGAAAAACCTTTTGATCTTGAAACAGAAATTGGCAAAATAAAAATAGCTATTCCTCTCTTGGAATTAGCCAAACATGACAGCTATAAATTGCAAATCAAAAGGTCCCTCCAACTCACTAGCAACAAAGATGATGTCAATGTACTGGATGACACCCCAGAACTCCTCTTTGGCCCAGAAGTGGATGGAAAAACAGTAGTCACAGGGGTACTGCCTTTCTATGTCAGTTTACATATTCATGACAAAATACTACACAATGCAATGTTTGACTCAGGTGCCTCTCACAATCTTATGCCAAAAGCAGTCATGGAGAGATTGAATTTAGACATAACAAGACCATACAAGGACCTGTTTTCCTTTGACTCCAGCCAAGTCAAGTGTCTAGGTCTCATAAAAGACTTATGTGTGTCTCTAGTTCAATACCCAAACAAGACAATCCTAATGGATGTGGTAGTTGCTGATATCCCACCTAAGTATGGAATGCTGTTATCAAGATCATGGGGAGCCAAACTCCAAGGTTCCCTACAATTAGACATGTCATATGCCACCATCTCTGTGTTTGGGCAACCAAAAAGACTGTACAGAGAAACACTAATGAAGTACATGGTCAGCAGTGAAGAAAAACCTCAAAATTTTCCTATATATGCTGTCCATTCAGACATAGACTCATACATTCTCTTCAATGATACAACTACTCCCTCAAAAGGTGAAGTTGAAACCAAGATATTCATACAGGAGGAAGATGCAAATGAGAGTAGTATCACTCATGAAACAACAGTCAAACAAACATTTGATAGTGTTGCTGCCTTAAATGTCAAGAACATCCAATTAAATGATGAGACTGTCCTAGAAGACAAGCTAGAGAAAAAACCACAATTGCTACTCACATTACCAGCCCATGAACAGATCATAAAACCTCCTCCCCAACAAGATATTCTATGGTTCCTTGAATTTGATGGCTCGGTCAACAAATTAGGGGTAGGAGCTGGAGTTTGGGTACACAATAAAGAAAATAGTCATGCAGAAGGCAGAGCCTATAGATTGAATTTCAGATGTACTAATAACATGGCAGAATATGAAGCTCTTTTACTAGGACTCAAGTTGGCAAAATTCTTACAAGCTGCCAGGGTTTCAATCATGGGAGATTCAGATTTAGTTATCCAACAAGTGAAAGGAAACTTTGTCACCAATGACAAAAGACTAAGGACTTATAGGTCTGCTGTTGCCGAGGTACTAAACTTCTTCTCTGAATTCCAAATCACTAAAATTCCCAGAACCCAGAATCTACATGCTCATAGTTTAGCCACCTTTGCAAGTACCTGCAAGTTGCCCTTTGAGCCCCACCATTGTTTCACAGCTGAATTAAAACACAGACCCTCTATTCCAAACAACATCAATGATTGGAAAGTATTTGAGGATGACAAGCAAATAAACCAGTTTTTAACTCTGCAGCAAGAATTTGCAGGATTAAATATTGACAATGAGACAGCAAGTCAATCACAAATACTTGAGACAGCAAGTCAATCACAAATACTTAATGGAGCAAGTCCATCACAAATACAGTTTCAACAGACCGCTCAGCCAATATCACCTAGGACTGCAAAGCAAATGCTGAATCCAACTATTTTCAATATAGAAAACATCCAGCAAATTCAACAAGTTGACTGGGAAGAGGGAGTGTCCAATGCTGAAACTGAAATCATTGAGCTAAAGGACAATTTTTTACCAACAGGCCTAACCCCACTAGAGGACATCTTTGATTCAAATGATATTCCCAGAAAACCAAAAATGCAGCCCCTGAATGCAGCCATTGAAGAGTGCAACATAGGTACAATTGACAAACCCAAGATAATTAAATTATCTGCTTCCTTACCTCCTGACCAAAAGCCAAAATACATTGACCTCTTCAAAGAGTTCCAGGATGTTTTTGCATGGAGCTATGAGGACCTAAAGTCCTATGACACCTCTGTAATCCAACACACTATCCCTCTCAAACCTGATCAAAAGCCCTTTAAACAAAAACTGAGGAGAATCAATCCTATGCTTCTCCCAGCAATGGAACAAGAGGTACATAAAATGTTCAAAGCAGGCATCATAGCACCAATCAGATTCTCTGAATGGATCTCAAACTTAGTCCCTACAAGAGAGAAGACTGGTGAGATCAGGCTGTGTGTGGACTTAAGGAATCTAAACCAAGTATCCTTAAAAGACAACTACCCCTTACCCAAGATGGATCACATTCTTCAAAGGGTGGTGGGGGCCTCAAGGATCTCATTACTGGATGGATTTTCAGGTTTTAACCAGATCTTAGTTCACCCTGATGATCAGGACAAAACAACATTTACAACCCCATGGGGAACTTTCAAATATGTAAAGATGCCTTTTGGCTTGAAAAATGCAGGAGCAACATTTCAAAGAGCAATGGATATTGCTTTTGCCAAGGAAATTCATGACTTTTTAGTCATTTATCTAGATGACCTAACACCTTTCTCAAAATCAGACCAAGAACATATAAAACATCTAAGACAGATCTTCCTAAAATGCAGAAAATATGGAATCTCCTTGAACCCTAAGAAATCCCTCTTTGGTTTAGAAGAAGGAAAGCTCTTAGGACACATCATCTCAAAATATGGCATTAGAATCGACCCAGATAGGATACAAGCTATCCTGCAAATGCCTCACCCAAGGAATGTCAAAGAATTACAAGGATTCTTAGGAAAAATCAATTTCTTGAGAAGGTTTATCCCAAACCTAGCAGAGCTAACCAGATTACTAAATAACATGCTGAAAAAGGATTCAAAAGTGAAGTGGACCGTTGAAGCCAATCAAGTATTTGAAGGTATAAAATTGGCCCTGACCCAGACCCCAGTCTTGACCAATCCTCAGTTTGACAGAGAATTTATCATTTTCTCTTTTGCTTCCCAACATACTATTGCAGCTGTTTTATTACAAAAGGATGACCAAGGAAATGAGAAGCCAATTGCTTTCTTTAGCAAAGCTCTCAGAGATGCACCTTTGAAGTATCAAATCATGGAAAAACAAGCTTATGCTTTAGTCAAAGCAATCAAAGACTTTAGGATTTATATCCTTTATTCCCATGTCAAAGCATATGTGCCGAGTCCTATTGTCAAAGACATTCTCACCCAAGAAAATTTAGAAGGCAGAAGAGGAAAATGGATTGCCAGCATCTTGGAATTTGACATTGAGATAAAACCTACAAAACTAATAAAAGGGCAAGGCTTGGCCAAATTAATGACATAAACAAATTTTCAAGCTTTAGACATCAATCAGCTGGACAGTGAAACAGAGCTGGCGACTCCAAAGATCAATGTAGCCTTTGAACAATCCCCCTGGTACTCTGATATCTGTTATGTGTTACAAAACCTGTGTGCTCCCCCAAGACTGTCCAAAACTAAGTGTAGGTTCTTAAAAATGAAAACATCAAGATTTTGTGTGATGGATGGCAATTTGCTTTGGAAAAACCATGAAGGTATATTGCTGCACTGTTTAATTGAAAATGAGATTAACAATATCATGCAAGAGTTTCATGCAGGAGACTGTGGTGGACACTTGTACTAGAAGTCCACTGTGGATAAGATACTGAGGGCTGGTTACTATTGGCCCACCATGTTCTCTGATGTCAAGAAATTCACTACCTCATGTCATAAATGTCAAGTCTTTGAGGGAAAGAGACAGCTGCTGCCACTTCCCTTGAGGCCTATTGCAACAGAGAGACCTTTTCAACAATGGGGCCTAGACTTCATTGGGGAAATTCACCCCTCATCTTCAGGCCAGCATAGATGGATTTTAACTGCCACAGACTATTTCACTAAGTGGATTGAAGCTATTCCATGCAGGCAAGCCAATGATTCCACTATCATTCAGTTCCTGGAGAACAATATTTTGGCTAGATTTGGATGCCCTGACAAGATAATAACAGACAATGCTGCTGCTTTCAAATCCAAGAAAATGGTGAACTTCTGTCACAAATTTCACATTACTTTAGGCCATTCTACTGCATACTATCCCCAAGGCAATGGCCTTGCTGAGTCATCTAACAAAAGTCTGATAAACATCATAAAGAAGGTACTAGAAGAGAACAAAAAGAATTGGCATAAGAAGCTAGTAAATGCTCTATGGGCAGATAGACTAACAACCAAGAGATCAATTGGGACCAGCCCATATGAATTGGTTTATGGATTGGAAGTCAAGTTTCCACCATCACTAGGGATACCTGTTATAAAGCTTCTTCAAGAAAGCCAAGCTGAGCCAAATGATATGCAGAGAAGAATAAATCAAATCATATGTTTGCAGCAAACCAGAGATCAAGTTTTCAGCAGAGTTCAAGTGTTACAAGAAAAGCTAAAGAAGGCCTTTGACAGAAGAACCAAAGCAGAGGATTTCAACGTTGGTGACGAAGTCCTCAAGTGGGATTCCAGAAGAGAAGACAAGGGAAAACAAGGAAAATTTGATTCCCTTTGGAGAGGACCATTTGCTGTCCAAGCAGTGCAAGGAAACAACACTTATTTCCTGAAAAGCCTCAATGAAACTGATCTGGATGAAGGTCCTGTGAATGGCAGGATGCTGAAGCACTATTTTGAATATCGCCCATGAGTGCAGCCTGAGTTTTCCCCTGTACATATTCAGATGTGTATATTATTTTCCAACTTGTAAAAATTCAATTTCCCACAGTTTTCTTGTAACTGCCAGCAGAAAGTGAATAAAACCAGAGGTCTACCAAAAAGAGAAACACAATTTTGGCATTTCAGAGCAGCAAACTTCAAGACTGGTAGAAATAGTCAATGGCCAAGGCAGTCTGACCTGCTGTTCTTGGTCTTTCAAATGAAAAACCATCCCCATGTGGAGCCACCGTTTGCTACCTATATCAATAGGTTTCATATTTCATGATTGGTTATAGAAGGTCCAAATATGCTCTGCTTTGATGATGCAAAGATCCCATATTTTCATAAGGAGACAAGGTGTGTATATACCTTGATAAGGATTCAATTTTGATGGATGGTCCAATAGCCTAATCTGGATCATGCCATGTTTAAATTTCCTGTTGTAGAATAGAGAAAGAAGTCTGTCCAAACTGCTTAATCTTGGCAGACAAGTAGTTTAGGTAGAGAATAAAGGCTCCCAACAGTTTAATCTGGGACCTTGGAAGAAATAAGGGTAGAATTTGATAGAAATCAGAAGGAAAAAGCCAGAAAAAAGAAAAGGCACACAAAGGGTCTGCAAGTCCAAGTGCACCCTACAAGAAGAAGCAAAAAATGCTAGGCAAAGTAGCTGGGTAAGTAGATGGGGTTGCAGAAGTGATACTCAGTTCAAAACCTGACTTTGGTGGTCCAAAATGAGAGAAGCAAAGCAAGGAGCATGACTAACCTCCCTCTTTCCCCCTTCCATTTCATTACTAACATCCCTCATGAGTTGAAATTCATGGAAAGACTTATGTTCTTATAGAGGCTCTTCATCCTTTATGAGCCACATTTCCTATGTAAAAATCTTTTCATTTTGATCTACTCTCTAAACTAAGTAAGTTTCAAACAAACTTAGTGATATCCCCCTCATTTGCCCTCCTCATCCATATTAACCTTTAATCCTATTATGTAACTCCCCTATTTTACCTTTCCCCTACTAGTATTAACACCATGGTGTATAAACCCCAAATTCTCTATAAATATCCCTCCCCTTGGCATTATAGCCATATGTTCTCTGAAAAAGGAATCAAAATGACACCTGGTCATTATGATGAACCTCCACTTCATCTCTCTCCCTATTTCAAATCATTTCACTCATAAACCTTCATCTGCAAAGAAAAAACCCTATAGAAACCCCATCCTACCCATAACCCCTTTGAAATTATGCGAAATCCCGAAAAACCCATAAAAACCCACTATTCCAAAGTTCCCCGCCCGAAATATTAAATCGAATATTTTAGTCGGCCGGCGGGTCCCCCCCAACTTGCACGATCCGTCGGAGGACCCGCCAGCCGTCGATCTCCTGCCACCCATCATCCAACGGTGGGCGGTCATTTCTGTTCCCCGACCTGCCGACCTTTAGCGTCCGGGGAAAGCGGTTTTTGCCGCCCCATACAGGGGACGCGTGGCAGGCAGTGGGGTTGTTCGGAGCCCCCCTCCCCGATACCGCCTTTGCCCAAAGGTGGTGCGGGGAACCCGCTTACCGCCATTCCTGTTACCACCTTCCCTCCTACGTCATGGGCACGTCATCCTGACGTCACCTCACCTATGCCCGCCCCCGCGTCCCGTGGCCCTCCACGCAGACCTGCCACCGCATCTACCCGCCACCATGTTCTGCCACCCTGGCGGACACCTCAGCAGCCACGTCACCTCCGTACCCGGGCCCCGCCATGACGTCATGCTGACGTCATCGGCGGAAAAGCGCCAAATTCATACTTTTTCCAAATTTAACGTTATAAACGACCAAATGAGCCGTTTTCGGTCATTTTCACGCGAAGAAGAAGTAGCCGTTGTCGACCAGCTGCCGCGAAATTTGTCCTCCAGCCATCAAATTCAACATTTCAACCGCTACAAGTCCAGAATTCGACGGCATTAAGCCTCCACAGTCCGGCCCGCAAGCTTTCAAGCCAGTTTTTCCAGGTATTTCACCAGTTTTCCCACTTTTGCCCATGCATTCCAATTCTCTGTAAATTCACCATTAAAAGGCTGGTAAAACTCCTGAATTCAGCTCTGCCTGTCACCCAAAGTAAGCCAAAGCTACCTGCACCATCCCTGAACTATAATTTGACATTGGAGCGGTCATTCCACGGGCTGAAACCGTAAAATTGCCCCCGAAGTGCTCGGCATTGTTCCCTTTTTCCAAGTACAGGCCACCTGCATTCTTACCAAAGAAACCTTACTATCTCTGCAACTTGCCATTTAGCAATTCACATCCCTATGAATTTACAACAAACTACAAAAGCCAGCTTACATTTTCCACTGAAAGGAGGACACCAGACTGGGTTTACAGTTGACCTGCTGCTAAAGTCTTTAAGGACTTGTCAAATCATTATCTCTACCTATACAGACTTAGATTAAATCATGGCAGCTTCTGCATCCTCTTCCCTCAGTGTTGCTCCAGTAAGTTAAACAAATAAGGAGCTGGAGGCCTTGCCATTTATTGACAAGGATTGTCTCATTGAAGACTTTGAGGGAAAAAGAGACTTCTTGCAGACCTTCACTCAACTGAGGGAAGATTATAAGGATGGTCAACGTACACATGGGATATGGGAGTCAAACCTGCCCTATTACTGTCTCCCAGCTGTGAATGTTTTCCCTGAGATCATTCACCTATGTGCTCAACACTATGATGTGCAGCACAGAGCTGTCAATACCCCATCAGGGAGGATCCTTTTCTACATAAATGTTGAGTCCATCAACAAGATGTTACAGTTTGATCAGACAGAGTTGCTGATCCCATTCTCCATGAGTTATTTACTGGAAACTGGTGAAAAGATGACCAGTGAGGAGCTGCAAAAGGTCACCAGGACCTTCATGAAACCTGAGTGCCAGCCTACAAGGCCACCCCCTTATCTGAATGAACATTTCAATGATGTAGGCAGGCTGTTACTAGACATGATAGCCTATGTGCTGGGATACCAAAACAGTGAGCATGTGGATAAAGCCATGCTAGTGTTGTTGTCTGTTTACAGCCCACGCCAGCCCCCTGCCCGAAAGTATAAGTTTTCCAAGTTCATAGCAAATAAGATCCATGATCAGTTGAGCAAAGTAGACAGACAGGGGGTCTTCAGATACTCAGCTTACATCTACCACCTGTTCATGTTTCATCATTTTGAAGCCTTCCCATGCTACATCAGAAGGCTGGATCATAGAGGGGAGAGAAGATCTGTTATCTTCTGGACCTCAGTTTATCACAAAGTCACAAATTCACCCTATACCTACTGTGAATTTGTTGACCAATTTGTGTACCCAATCTCTTGCATGCTGATGAAGTCCCCTCCTCCCAGAATATCAAGTGAGATCAAGAAAGCTCTGCAGCTCTCTAAGAAATATAAAATAGGTGACTGGTACCTATATGAACACCATACTGTATTCAGGATCTATGGATGTGAGCTTTGTCCATACAGGCTCCCCAAATATGTACCTATGAGGTTGTTTGCCTTGGAGTATTACAGGCAATTAATTCAGTCAGACCTCACCCATTTCCACAGCTCCAAGAAAAAGGCCCACCTTAATTTCAAAAATGAATTGGGCCCCTTCATCATGAACAAGAAAGAAGGGTGGGAAGCTGCAGACCTGATCCTCAAGGATAAATATAAGCTCTCCTATAGTTTTCGATGGGTCCCTTATGACCCTCAAGGTTTCATCACTGCTAGGAGAAATAAGTATAGGCTCCTAGGTGTTAAGCACTGCCACTACCCACACATAGAACAATATGCCAACTTACAAGAATGGCAGCTGGACACTCTAGTTGAGAACCTAACTGAAGAAGAAAGAATG
The DNA here is from genome assembly GCA_031772625.1 of Pinus tabuliformis. NCBI lineage: Eukaryota > Viridiplantae > Streptophyta > Pinopsida > Pinales > Pinaceae > Pinus > Pinus tabuliformis. The sequence goes on along the minus strand of CM062819.1, from coordinate 1,000,687,714 downwards.
CTTAAAAATATGAAAGAGCTTGAGAAGACTATTGACCTGGATTATGTGCAGCAGGTACCTTTCAGACCGCCTCACTCAGTGGGAGAAGGGACCTCGGTTACAAGGACTGCACCACAGGTACCTTCTACATCAGCAGCAGGGATAGACAAAGGCAAGGGCATAATGGGTGCAGAAGATGAAGCAGGAAAGGAAAAGTCAGCCCCTCCAACAGAGCAGCAACAAGGACAAACTGTACTGCCACAAACTGGGCCTCCAACAACCCCCATAATGCAAACACCACCACCTCTAACTGAGCCATTGACTGCCCCAATTTTGCAGACCCCAGCACATGAAGAAAGGGGAATGAAAAGAGAAAGAGAAGAGTCCACTCCTCCCAGTGGATCCTCCCACCAGCCAGAAGCCAAAAGGCAAAGGGCAGACTCCCCAGAGGTGGAAGACATTACTGAAGATGTCTTGAACAGTACAGCAAGAGACAAGGAGGGCAGCCAGCACACAGGGACAAGCTCCTTTCAGCAGGAGCAAACTTTACAGCTTGGCTCGGAGGTGTCCTCTCCTTCACAACAAAGCAAGAAGCCCAAGAGCACCAAGGCTTCTTTCAAGCAAATAAAGGCTCAGAATGAGCTATTGAGGGCTGAGGTCTACAAACAGTTCATAGATGCTACACCAGCCCAGCAAGAGAGACTGATGTCTGTTTATGACATCAAGGAAGAAAAAATGATATTCAGTCATTTTAAGCCCAAAGGGCCGCAACCCAAGATAGCTGCAGATTTCATAAAAACAAGGGTGGAGGTCCTAGCTAGAGATATACATCCCATGGACCAGATTGAACTCCACAAGCAGACTGGGGAGATGGTCTATGCTACCTTGGTTGAAAAGGCCACATTGGCCCATGAGCTGAAAGAGTCCCTAAAGAACACCAATACTCAGCTGGATTTTGAGAGAATGTCCTCTAAGGCCAAGGACAATAGAATAAAGTCTCTTGAGGAGATCATTGTTGACCTAGGACATGATCCTAGTGATCCAACAGGTGTGAAGGCCCTCCTAAAGAAGAAAGATGATGACCTCAATGCAATGAGGAAGAGATTGAAGCTGCAGCCCACAGAGCACCCTCAAACAGCCGAGCTTCAAAAGGAAAAACGGGCTGAGGACCAACTAGACCTCCTATTGCAGCAGGACCAGAGAATCCGTGAATTGGAGAAAGAGCTGGAAGGAGCAATACTAGATAAACAGGGAGAATCTACTTCCCTAGCTCCTCCAACTACTTCCACGACAGCAGGAACGTCAGGGGCAGTAGGGGCCCCCACAACAGAAGCAGCAGACACAACTGCAGCCCAAGATGCCAACCCAAGCATAGAGAAATTGACCAAGGCTGTCAAAGAGATGGAACTCCAGGCCAATGAAATAAAGAAAGCCAAGGAGAAATTGGCAGAGCTGGATTCCAAGTATGACAAGTCTAAGGTGACTGTGGCAGAGCAGGGCAGAGAAATAAAGGCCCTCCAGGACAAGATAAAGGCCTTAGAAAAAGAACTGAACCTGGAAACAGCTTTGGCTGAAATAAAAAGAATCTTATGGGCCAAAATAGGCCAATCCATTAGCCAACAATGGAAATCAATAAAAACAATACATCAACAGATGGAATTGTTGGGCCAAGCACACACAGAAATCAATAAGGCCAAAACACTGCTGGGAAACAGACCAGAATAGGCCAACAGGATGATAGATTTCCTGAATAGGCAGGAACAGGAGGAATTGGCAGCCATAGGTATCCCCAACAGAACAGAAGTCGTTCTCACTGCCAAGAAAGTGCTCACTCTCAGGAACTATGTACAAGCTGTGGAGAGGAAGTGCAATGAGATCAGAGCAGAGGTGGAGGAATTCAGGATTAAGTTGGCAGAACTGCAAGCAAAAGGCGTGCCCAGCCTCCTAACTGGTGCAGGAAAATTAGTCTCCCAGGATCAATTTGCCAACAGAATGGCAACATACATTGAGAACCAGATTACTGCATCTAGCATACATCTGAACAGACAGGGCCCCCCTCAGGACAGAGCTTATATGATAAACTGGGAGGCCTATTCTTTATTGAGAATGAAGTGAACCACCTTTTTGAGACTCCTCCTAATTTTTATAGGTATACAGAGGCCGATGAGACCTTAATAAAGATTAGGAGGCATCAGATGCCAAAGGAAGATTGGTGGCAAGCAATGCTTCAAATTCTGCCACGGTAGCTCCAGCTGTTTGGTCACTGCCAGCTCCAGGTCACTATCAGACAAACAGAAGCTTAAAGTTAGCATTAAAAGCAGCTGAATGCTAACTCGGCATACAAACTATGACGGCTGGCCAAAAGATAAAGGGATGCGCAAATTTTGGCGGTGTACCCTTAGCCAACTCCAACATCCACCAAGTCAGCAGTTTCTGACCATTTTCTGACAGCTAAGGGACTAAAAGTGATTACAGCATTTACTCTCTCAGCGGCTACACTCCAGCAGTTAGCTGAGCATTTATGGAACATTCACTCTCCATTCAGATATTTTCTTATGTAAATTTGTATATATACTCCCCTTAGTAACGCATAAGGGGTTGGTAATTTTTACTCTGAGGCATGTATACTCTGTAATTTCAGAAAAGTTTAATACAAAGAGCAATTTCAGCTCAGTGATTTCCTGGAACTCTGGTGTCTTGTTGATAATCTAAGTGCTGTTGCAGAATCCCTGTGTTGTCTGGTGGAATGATATGTTTTCTTTGAACTCTGTTCTGTTTCCCTATGTTATTTCATTTTCACGTTTTCATCATATCTAGCAATAAAGAAAAAGAATAGTTCAGGACATGTTTCTTCACACCCTGTGCTCAATCTTATATTGCTGCAAATGTTTTCCTCGGGATTAAAACAGACATGAATTCTTAAATGCTCATGTTATATTTAATTCCATGTTGTGACTATTATCTAGAAATTCTTCAATGCTTCCAGGTAACAATTGCGTTCTTTCATATCAGTTTATAGAAAGATCCTTAAGTGCCTTTCTTATCCTGAACATATCACACCCAAACTAAATTTCACAGCATTGTTTCCCAGACAATTATCCTGCTCTGTAGTTTTCATTCTGGTATCAACACAACACACCGAACCAAAGGACTACTGACTCCATTGCCCAATGTTATATAAGATTTTGGTAAGAGCATACAAGTTCTGACTGAACCTTTTCCAACCAAACAAATAAACCAAAGTTGAACTTCACAGCTAGCCTAAAAACACCCTCAGAACATAGACAAATCATTAAGAGAGAGCCCTCTCTGATTACAGCTTGGCTAGAAGCTGCAAATCCTAAGATCGGTTAGTGGTTACCCCGGCCGTATTCCCTTGGGAGTCATAGGGAACAACCTGGGTGTTAACACAAGATACCACTTGGAGTATGGAAACCAACGGTCATTAGACAATATATACATGTATATATTTTTGAATAATATGCATTCTCGTTATTTATCTTTCATATCTTGTCTATTATATTGTGTTATTTAACAATGCATGACCTTGTTTTTCAAGTTTATTGAACAAGAATGAGATTATTTTATTGTAACAAGAAGGAGAAACAAAAAGTAAGTGCTACCACACAAGAACTAGCCCTTATGAACATGTGGTTGTCACACAAGAACCAACCATAGGATGAAAAATTGAAATTCAGGTCTAGTAGGTAAGTGCTACCACATAAGAACCATCACTTGCACCAATGAGAAGAAGGACGATTGCAACTTGTCCAATTTTTCAGAGGAGAAGTACTTAATCACACAACTTCATAAAATTTAGTTGCATGGAGATGCAAGTTGCATGAAAAAATGCAACTGATCTTTAGCTGGGGTGAATATTAAGTCATTAAAATCACCATTATTTCATACCATTTTACGATATTTTCACAACCTTTATCTTAACTTTTAATCCATTTTCACCTTCCCATAACCTTGAATTACTTCATTATTATGCTTATATACAAGATTGGCTTTAACATCTTCCAACGAATTTATTTTAGTATTTTAAGTGAGTTTGTGACTGAATGTTAGAAAAACAACATGTTTTCACTTATATTTGAAAGTTTGGTGAGTTTATTAATGGTTACAAATATATTTGGAGATTCCAACAATGCAACGTTTTTTAACCTAAATCAAAATTGGAATTTCCTCCTCAACCATTGAAGATTTTCCATGGATTTGCAATCATTGATGAATTACCTTGGATATGGAAAGAATCTTGAAATTTTATTATCAAATATCTCAGAGATATTCATGAAAAGGTATTTAGAAATATTTAGAGATACTTACTTGTTAATTATTAGCAAATGGTTGTTATCAAATGAAATATTTATGGATTTGAATTTATAATTGCCAATCTCAGTTTTAAAGAAAGTTTTTGTATAAATAAGTGTGTCTTCTCCATTCCAAAGAGAGGGCTCTTGGAGCATATGTTCAACTTATGATGGAATAGAATAAAACTTATTAATGTTTCCTCTCAGACAAATTGTCATTCTCTAGTTTTATATGTAGCATGTTTTGATTTAGTTTATGATGTTTTAGAGTAGTTTCCTACCTTGTTCTTGGGAGAATTGAGCTCATTCAAAATAGATCATGGTGCCATTTTATTTTATTTTATATTCTCTTATTTATTTCATGAAATATCATTTCATATTTAGTTTTTACACCGATGTAAGTGTGGTATGGCTCCTTTTATTAAAACTTGCGAACAACATGAGTAATAGTTCGTAGAAAATCATGCAAAGAGATAACTTGGTCATAGCAAGATCCTTACCTAGTACCATGATTAGTGACAAGTGCATGAATATTTCAAGGAGTGATTAACTTTTTTTTTGCTTTATCATTTTATTTGAACTTCCCTCTAATACATATCACATTCTCCTTAGTCTATAACTCAAATTGAACGCTCTATTTTAAATCATGATTTTGTTTGTATGGCTTGTAATTACTTTCGAATTCTTGTAATCATTGGTTGAAGTAGTGAACATATTATTGTCACAAGAGTCATCTAACCATCAAATTAGATGAAACCCTATGAACTTCATTTCTACCATCGAAGCTATAGTAGACATTGAATAGAAGACTACATTCAATTCTATTTTATATTGTTTATGATTACTTGGGTAGATTCGTTTGATCATTTGTTGAAATCAAGGCTATAGTATTATCACAATATTCATCTAACCATATATTTAGATGAAACTCTATGACCTACATTACTACTGTTGAAGACATAGTTGACGTTAATTGGAAGACTACATTTTCATTTTGCATTGGCATTAGATTAGAATTTATGTTTCTGAAAATAGATAGTTTTAAAAAAGTAGTATTTTGGAGATAGGGAAATAAATTATGCACATACTTTGATTGCACTTAATAAGTTAGATAACCCCAAGTAATAAATTAATGTATAAAATTTATTCAAATAAATTACTTGAAAAATAGCATGGTCATGATCTAAGGCATGTGGAATACTCTTATGAATCTATCCAAATACCTTGGAATGATTTTGTTAACTTTTGAATAGCCACGAGAATAAAGGTTATTGATGTTTGAACATTTAGTTTGCACAATTGTGCAATTACACCATGGTGTCCCTTTTTGAGTAATTTTTCCATGTTGTTGGAGCTTATCGCTTTAGAGGGTTTCCCTTGGATATTTCTACGTTCAATTTACTTTCCTTTTGAGAAAGATATTATGAAAATAAATTGAACATTAAGGACAATATTCCCAATGATTGTAAGCATTATCCGCATAATATTACACCAAAACCACCCATTTAGATTGTAATCATGGGACTATCAAATAAATACTCCCCCATATTCAACTTAAAACTATGGCACTTCCTTGAACAATTTATGATACCTCCATCTACAATCATTACTTGAAACTTTGGTGTTGAAATACAAAGCAATTGAGAAGTTTTGCTAAATTGTAATTGATGAAGTTATTGGTACTCCATAAATAAACAAATTTATTACCTTATATATATATATATATATATATATATATATATATATATATATATATATATATATATATATATATATATATATATTTCTATCTTAAGAGTTTATGGATTATTGATGTTGGCCAGTGCATGAAAATATATTGTTGGAGTAGTATCTTCTAGTTGTAGATTGTTTGATGGTTTCAATTATTGATCTTCTTCATCTTCACAATCTTTGTAGAATAATTTCTTCTCACTACAAGTATTCCCATTATTGTAATTGCAATCAGAATAGCAACATAGTTCCTTTTCTTTTCTTTCATATATTTTTTGAGGTGTTTGCCTTCTTGGTTGAGTGAGGTTAGGAGAGTGAGCATGATTTTATTTATAGTTGTTAGTGACCACTATTCTAGTAACCATATTTTTACTTTCAACTTTTCTTGCAAAAATGAAAGCATACTATAAGGATTTACATTCAAAGAGACACACCTAATGTTGGATGTCATCCTTTAAATTTCCCATAAATATGTCTAACAAACAAAAATTTGGAATTTTCTTTACCCTAACACTAAACTTTTGGAATTATTGAATGTGCTTTATAATTGGCCCTTTTTGTTGAAAATGTATCAATTGGATAAGCAATGTACTGTTATTAATATCCCCCTATCATGCTATCAATTCCTTCATAAAAATGGACCGAGACACAATATAATCCATTTTACTTTCATAAAGTCATTGACACCATAAAAAAACGGCCTTGTTCTAAATAGAAGGATGTAATAGTTACATTTTTTAAGGCTCACGCTTGGTGTATACAAAAGTATTGCTCCATTTTGAATATCTAGGTTATAGGATCCTTACCATCAAATTTCCCCATTTCAATCTTCAAAATGAAGTAGCTTCTTGGTGGCGGGTAGAACCTTTGATGTTGTGGATATTGGATTAATAAATGACCATGAATCTATGATTCAATATTTGTTCTCTCTAATTTTGATCAATACGGGGAATCAATACGGGGAAATCAAATATTTTTTTGGGATGGCCTTTTGAATATCTGATTTAAGGCCATCCCAAAAAAATTCCTTCTTAACCTTGTGGTAAGTTTTTAAAAATCCTGAGTGCCCTCCTAAGGGAGAAGTGTGCAATTCCATAAGAATCTTTTGTTTTATCTGGGAATTCTTACAGAGGTATAAGCGATCTTTGTACTGTAACGAATCATTTTGCCAGCTAAATGTATCAGACGTACTGGAATCTTGTTGTAACTTTCAAATAAGTTCCCACACTTCTGTGTCATTCTTCCATTCCTCCCTTGCTTCGTTTATCTAATTTGGTTGGATAATAGAAATGGTGCACAAAAATGCTTCCACATCCTCATCCTTTCTTGAGAGTGCATCTGCCACCACATTATGCTTCCCTTTTTTGTAGATGATTGCAAAGTCATAACCCAACATCTTTGTGACCCACTTTTGTTGCTCTTCGGAGGATAATCTTTGTTCTAAAAAGTATTTAAGGCTATCATGATCCGTTTTTACCTTGAAGTGTCTTACCATTAGGTAGGGTCGCCATTTCTTAAGTGCATGGAGTATTGCCAACATTTCCTTCTCATAAATAGCTTTGCTTAAAAACTTTCCCTTGATTGGACGACTTTCAAAAGCAATGGGTCTTTCATCTTGCATTAGAATAGCACCAATTCCATTTCCTGAAGCATCAAATTCCACAATAAAGGTTTTTGTGAAGTCCGGTGTAGCTAAGACCGGTGCTTGGAAAATTGCCTCTTTAAGATGTTCAAAGGCCTTTGTTGCTTCCGGAGTCCATGAAAATGCATCTTTCTTCAATAATGTTGTTAGAGGTGCTGCTATTCTCCCATAATTCTTAACAAACTTGCGATAATACCTTGTCAACTCGAGAAATCCTCGCAGATGCTTTATGGATGTGGGCATTTTCCATTCCTTAATGGCTTTAATTTTGCTAGGGTCTACCTTAACTCCTTCATGAGATACAATATGACCCAAATATTCCACCTTTTGGACTCCAAAGAAACATTTGGATCTTTTTGCATATAATTGTTTCTCCTCCAATAGTTGTAGCACCCTGTCAACATGTTCAACATGATCCTTCCAAGACTTGTTGTAGATTAGTATATCATCAAAAAATACTAACACAAATTTTCTAAGGAATGGTTTGATTGAATTCATCAAACCTTGAAATGTTGAAGGTGCATTGGGAAGGCCAAAAGGCATGACCAAAAATTCATAATGACCCTCATGAGTTATAAATGTTGTTTTTGGAATGTCTTCAGTCTTCATTCTAATTTGATGATATCCTGAACGAAGATCCAACTTGGTGAAGTAAATTGATCCATGCAATTCATCCAGTAATTCATCAATGATGGGAATGGGGAACTTATCTTTAATAGTGAGCTTGTTGAGCTCCCTACAATCCAGACACATGTGCCATGATCCATCCTTCTTGTGCACCAATACTACTGGAGCAGAGAAAGAACTTTGACTCGGTTGAATTATACTAGCCTCTAGCATTTCTGCAACCATACGTTCAACTTCACTCTTTTGGACATAGGGATATCTGTACGGCCTGATGTTTGGAGGAACACTTCCTGGAATCAGATGAATAGCATGATCATGATCACGCATAGGTGGGAGACCTTTGGGAGTCTCAAATGCCTTGGAATGGTTGTCCAAGACTTTTTGGAGATCTGGAGAAATAGATGATTCCAATGTGGAAACATTTAGCGAACATAATTGTGTAATTACACCTCTTTGTTCCTTTTTTAGAAGCTTTCTCATACCATTAGAGCTAATTATCTTTCCTGGTTTCCCTGCAATACCCCTGAATTCATCTTCCTTTCCTTCCGTAGAAAATTTGATGAAAAGTTCTTGAAAATTAAAAGCTATTGTACCCAAGGATTGTAGCCATTGGACTCCTAGTACAACATCAGTACCTCCCATTGGAATGGAAAGCATTGGGCTAGTCAATACATATTCTCCCATGGATAACTTGATATTATGGCACTTTCCAGAGAAATTTATTGTTCCTCCATTTGCAATCATCACTTGACACTCTGGTGCTGGATATAGGAAGCAATTCAATTCTTTTGCTACCTTACAATGAATAAAATTGTGGGTGCTTCCTGAATCAACAACACTATTACCTTTTTCTTCTTGATTTGTCCTTCTATCTTGATGGTTTGAGGAGTGGTAATTCCCGCCAATGCATTACAAGATATGGTCGGATTTATTTGTTCTTCATCTAGGCTTTGTTCTTGGAGTATATCCTCTTCTTTTGACCTTTCTTGCTCCTTTTCTTCTTCCTCTTCACAATATATGTAGAATAATTTCTTCTCAACACACTTATGACCTTTACTATATTTGCTATCACAACTGTAACAAAGCCCTTTTGCTCCTTTTTCTTCCAATTGTTGAGGTGTCAACCTTATAGGTTGTGGAGGACTAGGGGAAACAACACTTCCATCTTTATAGTTGTGAGTGGTATGCTTCCTGGTTGCCGTAATTTTGCTTTCCATTTTTCTTGCTAACCTGAATGCCTTCTCTAATGAATCAGGTTCCCAAAGGCGAACATCATGTTGGATTTATCCTTTAAAGACCCTATGAACACATCAATCATATGCTCCTCTAGAATATCTTTTACCCGTATGTTCAATTTTTGGAACTCCTCAATGTGCTCCATTATTGAACCCTTTTGTTTGAGACTTATCAATTGGCTAAAAAAAGTGTTGCTTTTTGTATCCTCATAATGTGCTATCAATTCTTCTGTAAAAATTGCCCAAGTGATAAATTGTTTACGAGAGCAAAGCCATTGATACCATACAAACTGATTTGGTTCCAAATATAAAGTTGCCATACATACCTTTTGTGTGTTTTGCACATTATTAAGATCGAAGAATTGCTCCATCTGTAATATCCATGTGGCGGGATCCTTGCCATCAAACTTCCTCATATCGATTTTTGGAATATGGTGAGTCTTTGATCCAACATTAGAGTCTATGGAATCATGATTAGCATTTCTTTTGTTCTCATCATGAGTTTCCTTTAGTACCCTTTCACCATTACTGACCATTTCTTGTAGCAACTTATTTATATTTATCGTCAATTCTTCCATCTTATCATCCATGCCATCAATTTTAGCGTCCATGCCATTCACCTTAGCTTCCATGCCATCCATCTTAGCTTCTACGCCTTTCTTTAAACAATCCATCTTAGCTTCTACACCTTTCTTTAAACCATCCATCTTAGCTTCTACATCTTTCCTTAAACCATCCACCTTAGATTCTGTTGCTTTTTGTGCAAGTGACACTTGTTGCACTTGTTCTTGTAATTTTGATATATCATATAGCATTTCTTCTTCTTCTTCATGAGTCATGCTAGAGCTTTCAGGTTCTTTACTAGGTGTTTGCATTTTCTTTCCTCGGGGCATCAATTACTGATAATAATGCTCTACTAGCCCTTTGAATTCCTTCAAAATAAATTTTCAAACCACTCTTAAGCAAAAATTTAAAAGAATCTACACACCTTTTTTTCACTTTGTAGGAGCTCGATATTGCCTCTGATGTATCTCTGTACTTTCAAATCATCCAGTTCTGAAATTACAACCTATGGTAGCTGTCTGTGTCCTCTTTCCAATGCCACCAGTTTGATCCAATTTGGATTCTCCAAGGAAGAGTTATGCGAAATCTCCCACAGTGACCTAATTATAGACTAGTTCAGTAGAGCGAACTCGTACGACGTGCCACGAATCACTGTTTCGTCCTTTGGCTCTGAAAAATATATGAAAGAAACTACAGTCTGTCCACTTTCTGTACCTTCTTATGAAATTTCAATCCAATCCTCAGGGAAAAAGTTATGATGATTTTCCCCAGGTCACCTGTTTGGAATGTAATTTAGGAGTCTACAAGAAGACCAAATTCCTCAGATCATATCTCCGCAAATATAGCGTAAAAAGCTCTTAAATTTGGACCCAATATTCAGCGCGATGTCTACGCAAATGGGTTCTTTTTTTAGCTTCTGAAACGTCGCAGAAAAAAAGTTATAGCGACAATTCCACGATGACCTTTTTGGAGCAGCGAAACCCTAGAATCCAAAGCTCTGATACCAAATGTTATGAAACCAGCCCAAGAAAAGATAGAAAAGATAGATCAACGCCTTAGAATTCAGCCTCTTCGAGGGGGAAACATCCTTTACATTACATAAATGAATAATTCTTGGATGATACAAAGGAAAAAACCTCCTTTCTATATATAGGAGTCTAAGGAGTCACAATATAACCTAGTCGACCTATCAATAATAATATAAAGCCACAAAAATAACAACAGAGGGATTCTATGGGGCACAGTAATAACAATATGGGGGCAATAGGGGCACAACAATATTAATAAGGGGTATAACTACAATAGTAATGGGGTAATCACTAGTATTATAGGGACCCAACAATCTCCTTGTGAGACAAGGATCACTTATGAAGGAAGACATCTTTTGTTATCTACATCATCATCAAAATCAAGAAGGCATTAAGCTGAAGATTTCATCATCTAGGTGTATCTTCACTTGACAAGTAAGTATCTTTATATCTATATTTATCTATCAAAATGACTTCATTTTGCAAGGAAAGCAACAAATTGGTTGGTTCGTTTTCTTCAATGGAAGAAGAGGACAGATTTGATCTTCATAGAAATTGAAGTCGTTGGTCATGTTAAGGGTTTAATTTTTGAACTATTGAAAGAAGAAGCTCAAGCTCTACAAGATGAAGATATCAAAAGAATAAGGAATAGCCTCATACTTTATGAGGATGTCAGAAATAAGAGACAAACTCCAAGAGTTGGGAGAAATAGTGTCTGACAAGGAAATGATTACCATAGTTCTCAATGCACTACAGAGAAATGGGGAAAATTCACATCAAGAATCTATGGGAAGAAGGAAGCTACTCCATTCAATTAACTATCGTAATTGTGCAAAATCAAAGAAACAAGGCCGAAGGCAAAAACCAATGTAGGATCAAGTGAGCAAGCTTAAGCATTTGCTGCCATGGCTAGAAGAAAAAGGGAAGCTTGGGAAGCTTGGTCCTCTGAAAAAGAAGAAGAACATGTCAAAGGTTCAATGCTATGGTTGTCATGAATATGGGCACTACAAGAGATATTGTTATAAACTCAAGAAGGAAAACAAAAGAAGAGGAAGGAAAGAAGCCCATATCACTGAAGAAGTGGAAGAATCTGAAAAGAAAAAATTCAAGGAGGAAGTAAAAGATCTCTACTCTAATTGAGATAGTCTTCCTCACCTAGTTATTTTCAAGTTTCTAGTTTAGGTTTTTCTGTTGTAAAGTATAACTATCATGGTAGGAATCATTAGAAGCATGATAGGATGCATCATATTAGGATATGGCATCATAGAATCATACAATTGAAAGCAAGATCTCATGACATCATCATAAAGAAGCATGAAATATAGTTGAAATATAAGTCTATGGTTGTCACCTATAGAAGGGTGTAGCTATTGGTAAACTCATTAGAATCCTAAGCAGTACTTATGGGAAAAAGAAATTCATCTAGTATAGAGCTCATCGTACATCATTCAAAAAGAAGCATTTCTAGGATGAGGCTGATCAAGATCCTCTATTGGAATATTCATCGGAAGGTTCACCTACTGGAAGAAGCAAGTTTCTTGCTGAGAATTCCACCTTGTATGGGATTCATGGAGTGATGGTATGATTTCAAAATAAGTGAAGCAAGTTAAGGTGATTGAAGTTCTCTCAATCAAGGAAGTTGTTGAAGGAAGTTTGGATGACCAAAATGAAGAGATGAGGTATGTACACCTATATTTGATAAAATTGAGTCATGTCATATAGTTGTAGATAGCATGGATAAATGCTCCACATCATGAGCATGATCAAGAGAAAGGGATATCCTTCTTTGGAAGGATGTATAAAGGCATGGTTCACATATTGACTAGATGAAATCAACATAATAAGTCCTCATATGGAGACTAAGAAGATATATCACCTATACATTGATCACCTATAATATGATATATCTTCTTAGTCTCCATAAAATTTCACTATCTAAACTCCCCAAGAAAAATTATAGTGAACATTCCAAGATAACTCATTTGAATTATATTTAAAGATTAGTCACAAACCCTATTTTCTATATGCTATATCTCCAAAATTATATCGAATTGGAACTTGAAATTTTGACCACTTGTATTTCATATTTCTCGTTAGTTTCCCCAAAATTTCACAGTTCTAAATGTCCCACGGAAAAGTTATAGTAAAAATTCCAAGATGGCTTGATTAAAATCATAGCTCTAATACCCAATTCTATGAACCATGCAACTTGAAAATGATAATTAGTCAATGAATATGATACACTTTGATGGGGAAACATCCTTTTACAATGAATTTAATATACAAGACAAGATGAGATGACCCTAATGTCGGGCGGATAAATCGTTCTTGCGGACAAGACCAATCTCCCTAGTATCTAATGATATCTAGCGACAAGCAAACCAGACAAATTCTATCTTTCTCTAAATATGCAATTTATAAATAAAGGCAAACAGGTGTTTTAGGCCTACCTCGAGTCCAGTGCTAGTTCATGGAAGCCACGCTCCGTTGATCCAAATGAGCTCCCTTTTAAATAATCTACAAACACAAACAGGCACACATATCAAATAACACCTGCATAGCCAATATAATAAAGCATATTTATCATGATGATCAAGGAATTCATGAAATAAGCCATATAAGACAATTTATTGAGAAAAATGAATCTGATTGTATTAACTTTAATCAAAGAAGAACTTTACAACCTTGGTGCCTTGATGTTGTACAAGCTCCTCCCAGGGTCCAGCAAGAATCTTCTCTACTTTGACAAGTTTCACTCTCTTCCCAATGAAGCCAAAAGGTATGTAATCTCTCCTCTCAAGCTTAACTAGGAAGTCTCAATTCCAATAGCATTTACCCTCAAAAATTTTCAGCTTTCAACCTCCCTAGCAACCAGCCCAATGCCTCAATTTATAGTGCAGAGGAGGGAAGTTGCTAGGTCCACCTTCAAAGGGATAGAGTCCTCCTTCAAAGGGATAAGCTCCTCTCATCAAGGGGTTAGCTACTTTAGTTATGGGATGCATGAACCACCTAGGAGCGAACCAACCACGTCAATATTCCTTCTAGAAGCATCCAGAATTAACCCAAAGTGAGTTTTTAAGAATAAACTTGCACCTTTTTGACTTTCACAGGGGTCCGCACCCACTCCTTTAGAGACAGAGTGGGTAGGTCCGCAGGTAACATGACCAAGGGGTGCGGGACCACAGGTAATGGTAAGAGAAAGTGCAGAACCAGAGGTTTATAGATTTTCAAAGACTTTCTCTCATTTTTAAAGCTTGAAATGAAGAGCTGAGTTTTGAGACTTGCAAAGGAGGACAGTATGAGTGGTGATAGACTCACACTGACTGCAAAAAGTCATGGTGACAATATTTTGTGTAACGGATTGCCCCCTAAAGTGTGAAGTCTATAGTAGATGAGGATTTCATTTATCATCTAAGAAGAGTGAAGTACTTTATCATTTCGAGGATCATCTTGTGGAGGGCTTTGTTGGAACCTGTAAAAACCTTCAATGCAATATATATATATATATATATATATATATGAGATCATATCATCGCTGAGGTAGGCATTCCCATACTCAGATCAAAACTGACTAGAAAACTAACTAAACTGCTCTGATATAGGAATGATCTTGTAATGCATCACAAGTATAGACACATGTAGACACAGTATGGGCGCAGCCATCTTTTTATGAATAGTCCACTGTATAATGAATACAAAATTCCTTGCAGACTGGATGGTGGAAACTAGATCCAGGGTCTTGATTTCTGCTTCTCGAAATAGTACGATTCTATCCATGTGAATGAATGTGTTGAAGTCAAACATGGAAGAAACCACTTGATTACCAGTCAATGATGTAAACTGTTAACAAGTGTGAGAGAAACCACCAGTAATTTCAATGGCTCTCAAAGCACCCAGTACAATCCATGAAATGTGAATAGATGTGTTGATGTCGAACATGTCACGGAATCCTTTGATCGAAGGTCAATGATTCAACCTGTCGTCGAAGGTGAGAAACCTGCCATTGAGGCATGCAGATTCCAAGGTACTGACGATTTCTAGATCATCTTTCTAGATAATCAGCTGAAGTCGATAGAAAGCGATCCGTCGTAGGCAAGCCCACAACATGAAATCATAGATAAAGTTTGAAGAAATATAGTTGCAAGGACTGACTCAGGGATGGTCAAGATGGATGACAGATATTTTGCAGATGAATGGTTTATTTGCACTGACCTCTTGAACACATAATGACACTGCAGATGGTTTGGCGACAATTGACCCAAAGCTAATACCCAGAAACTGGCTGAAGACTTTCAATATGGTTTGATTAACTATTAGGCAAAGGATTTCCCAACCCAGGTGAACAAAAAGTGTCGTGTTCAAGAGTGGTTAAATGTTTTTCTGAGATATAAAGTATGACAAACAGGTTCATTTCTCTCTCTTTTCCCCCACCATTTCTGGCAAGTACCTCTTTATTTTCTAACAAGCTTGAGGAGGATAACATTTGCTTGATTATAAGCTCATCCTTCGGATGAGTCCAACTTAGTTTAAATTCGAACCCTAAGAAGGAGTGGTCCGTTCCTGTTTGTAATTGAACAGGTCCTTTAATGTTAAATTTTAACAAGTCTAGTATAGGAGAAACTCGGTGTTTTTCAATTTAGGGAGTCTGAAAAAACTTAAGAAAACTCCATGGTTGTCCTTTTTCATAAATTTGTGTCTCCCAAGCCCGAAAAAGTATAAAATAATACTTGAGAGAACCGCTTGACCATTACGATCAAGGAGTAATTTTCATAATTAGTGTCTCTGATCCGAAAAAGTAAAAAGGCGATCAATGACACGTCGTTTTATAACCAATATCGAATTTGAAACGACAAAAATCCGACAATCTTTTCATGTTTTTATGGTCAGAAAAGAGCTGTAAGTGGACTGTCCTTTTAATTCCGTTTTAACGAGCTTAAAAAAATAAAAACTCGGCAATCTTTTCATATTTTAGGAGTCAGAAAAGAGCTTAAAGATGACTCTTCCTAGAGGAACGAATGGTATAAAGGGCGGCAACTGGTTCCAGCAATGGTGGAACTGCTCAAAACATGTAATGGTTAAGAGGTTGGCTAATAAAACCACTCATAGATGTGGTCCCTTAGGAAGGGTAAACAACCAAGTGAAAGCATATGATCGGCCAAAGAGATGGGGGCGATGGCATGAAAACAACCAAGGATCATCTAACAGAATTTAGCGGATAAAAAAGGCAATCACGAGATGTAAAATGCGTATGGGTTCATTTTTACACAAGCTTGAACCATAGAGAACTTTTCTTGGATTCAGTTTCATGTTTACACAAGCTTGAAACAAAAAACTATGCTTGTTATAAGTTCACATGCCCCCAACATAATGACACAAAACAAGGTACATGCCCCCAAGCTTCATTGCATTCAACCAAGTGGATGAAATGAAGGTTTACTTTCAAGAACCAATATCGAACATGAAAAGGGAGTTGTTTCATTTTTTAGTGAGGTTGACACAGGAAAAGAAGTATCCTCAAAACCCTTGTTTCATTTTTTAAACGAGCTTGACACAAGATAAGGAACTATGCTCATGACTCCTTGTTTCATTTTTTAACGAGCTTGACACAAGACAAGGAACTATGCTCATGACTACTCTCTATAATCTACCTAACAAGGAACTATGCTCTAAAATCCTTGATTCATTTTTTAACAAGCTTGACACAAGACAAGGAACTATGCTCTAAAATCCCTGATTCATTTTTTAACGAGATTGACACAAGACAAGGAACTATGCTCTAAAATCCCTGATTCATTTTTTAACGAGCTTGACACAAGACAAGGAACTATGCTCATGATTCCTTGTTTCATTTTTTAATGAGCTTGACAGAAGACAAGGAACTATGCTCATACCTGATTCATTTTTTAACGAGGTTGACTCAGTAATAGGAACTATCCTCTAACCAACTGATTCCTTTTTTAACGAGGTTGACATAGGAAAAGAACTATCCTCATACCTGATTCATTTTTTAGTGAGGTTGACTCAGTAACAGGAACTATCCTCTGACCAACTGATTCTTTTTTTAACGAGGTTGACACAGGAAAAGAACTATCCTCATACCTGATTCATTTTTTAGTGAGGTTGACTCAGTAACAGGAACTATCCTCTGACCAACTGATTCATTTTTTAACGAGGTTGACACAGGAAAAGAACTGTCCTCGTACCTGATTCATTTTTTAGTGAGGTTGACCTAGTAACAGGAACTATCCTCTGACCAACTGATTCATTTTTTAACAAGGTTGACACAGGAAAAGAACTATCCTCGTGACAGCCTGTTTCATTTTTTAACGAGGTTGATACGAGAAAAAACTATCCGCGCATCTACTGATCATGGCTTCCAACTGGAAGAAAGACATGTCAATGGACACACCTTGATCATGGCTTCCAAGAGGTCTTCATCAGAAGGAAGAATAGTTCTCTGGAAGGAACACATGTCAAGGGACTCAAAAGGGATAAGAACATCATGTTTAAGTAATCCCATAGAGTTTTCCATGTCAATTACCGAATCTAAATCAAAGGAAGATGAGCAAACAATGAGAGGCTCACTTACATCGGTAACTGAAAACATGGGACCAGTTGCCACATAATTAACTCGTGGCGGGGTAGATACCACTTTAGAATCAGGAACATTTAGGGGTGTCATATTATTGGTAGTTGAAACAAGACTAGGGAACGAAAGCTGGTCTACAGTCACAATACTTCCATTGTGAGGGAAAGACATCACGCGAAAGAGTGTCGATACGACAGCTTTCATTGCATAAACATAGTCTCGCCCAAGGAGTAAATTGAAATACAAGGGACCTCGAACTACCATAAGATCAATGCAGACAGTTTTACCTTCCAAGGTAATAGAAAACTTAGGAAGGATCCCTAAAGGTTCACTAATGGTTCTGTTAAAAGCTTTCAGATTCTGCGTAATAGGTGCAAGCTGAGGGGAACCCAAAGCTTTCCAAGCAGTTGAGGATAAAATACTAACAGAAGCACCTTCATCTACCTGTGTGCAGTGTATGTCCCTACCACCAGCCTTGACAATGATTTGGAAAGGGATGGAGGAAGGAAGACGAGGTTCTGTCAGTCTATTCCAAACAAAGGAAAAGACCTCAGTACTTGGAGGGGGTTCTGTAGAAACAGGTGAAATGCCCCCCAGCGTAGAAAAATCTGATGTAACAAGAAGAACCTGAGCGATATGAAGTTCACTCTTTAAAGGGAGAGTGGGATTGACCAAATGTGAAATTGAATCGACCACTTGATCAACTAATGGATCATCAACCTGAGTGATATGAGTTTCACTCTCCAATGGAAGAGTGGGATCGACTGTACTTGAAATTAGATCAATCACTCCGTCAGTTGATGGTAGGTTGGGAGAAAGTTCATAGTAACCAGTTGGAAATTCTTGTTGTGGAACAGTAAGGTTTTCTAACAATTTTGAGGCTTCCTCCATGTGAGGGAAAATGTGAGTTTGATGACTCCCTTTGCATAACTTAAAAGGAAACCTAACTTTGCCCTTTTTCCCAGGAACTTGACTATCACTGGTTGATGGATCAATGGAAAGTTGAGATTTTTCTTACCATACTTCCAAGACCTTTGGAATACCAGGACAATTGATAAGGAAGTGGTCACCCTTGCAAAGCCTGCAAGGGTATTTGGGTTTACGATGCATGTTGGAGGTTTCCTCAACATAGCTAACACTTACAACCATGGTTGGTTGGTTGACTTCTTTCTTATCTTGCTTCTTCTTCTTCTTCTTCTTCCCTTTCTTCTGCTTCTTAGCTACCTAGTTACTAGCTTCAAGGCTTTTACCAAGCGAAGAGGAAGAAATGGAGGAAGAAAAATTAGGCGAAGAAGGTAAAGGGTCAACAGAAGGTTGCTGATGTTGAGATGGTGAACTCTGTTGAGGTGAAGCATTCAGTTGAGCTGGAACAATTGGAGTATCTGGGGCCAACGAAGTTGAAAATAGCCATATCGGTAAACCTATTGTAAATCCAGGTAATGACAAAGTAGCCATATAAGGAGGACCAACATTTCCAATGTAAGGAAAAGTACTAGGATTCTCGTTAAGAGGGGTTCCTTGGTTGGTAAATTCCAGAATAGTTGCCATTATATTCAACTTCAGTGAATTTTATTAACAATTTAAGACTAAAATTAACAATTCACATTTCACACCTATGGTCTCTAAAATTAAAAACAAACAAATTAACACGCGCTATCAAATCTAGGAGTCAAACCACACACAAACAGTAACTTTCCGTACCGAAAACACTAGTTAGTGATGAAATCCAACATCGCAGAATTCAATACAGAAAGGGTGGTTGGAACAGTTACCCCGACAACCTGCTTAATAAAATAGACTGACACAAGTTTCTTCACTAAACTGTCTCGAGTGAAGAGAACCCCCCAGAGATTCTTCACTAAACTGTCGCCATTTTGTCGGGCGGATAAATTGTTCTTGCGGACAAGACCGATCTCCCTAGTATCTAATGATATCTAGCGACAAGAAAACCAAACAAATTCTATCTTTCTCTAAATATGCAATTTATAAATAAAGGCCAACAGGTGTTTTAGGCCTACCTCGAGTCCAGTGCTAGTTTGTGGAAGCCACGCTCCGTTGATCCAAATGAGCTCCCTTTTAAAGAATCTACAAACATAAACAGGCACACATATCAAATAACACCTGCATAGCCAATATAATAAAGCATATTTATCATGATGATCAAGGAATTCATGAAATAAGCCATATAAGACAATTTATTGAGAAAAATGAATCTGGTTGTATTAACTTTAATCAAAGAAGAACTTTACAACCTTGGTGCCTTGATGCTGTACAAGCTCCTCCCAGGGTCCAGCAAGAATCTCCTCTACTTTGACAAGTTTCACTCTCTTCCCAATAAAGCCAAAAGGTATGTGATCTCTCCTCTCAAGCTTAACTAGGAAGTCTCAATTCCAACAACATTTACCCTAAAAAATGTTCAACTTTCAACCTCCCTAGCAACCAGCCCAATGCCTCAATTTATAGTGCAGAGGAGGGAAGTTACTAGGTCCACCTTCAAAGGGATAGAGTCCTCCTTCAAAGGGATAAGCTCCTCTCATCAAGGGGTTAGCTCCTTTAGTTATGGGATGCATGAACCACCTAGGAGCGAACCAACCACGTCAAGATTCCTTCTAGAAGCATCCAGAATTAACCCAAAGTGAGTTTTTAAGAATAAACTTGTGCCTTTTTTACTTTCACAGGGGTCCGCACCCACTCCTTTAGAGACAGAGCGGGCAGGTCCGCAGGTAACATGACCAAGGGGTGCGGGACCGTAGGTAATGGTAAGAGAAAGTGCGGAACCAGAGGTTTATAGATTTTCAAAGACTTTCTCTCATTTTTAAAGCTTGACATGAAGAGTTGAGGTTTGAGACTTGCAAGGGAGGACAGTATGAGTGGCGATAGACTCACACTGACTGCAGAAAGTCATGGTGACAATATTTTGTGTAACACTTAAGACTAGTCTCCTTGGTGTGTGTGTGGGGGGGGCGGGGAGACAAAGGGTAAAATTATGATGAAAGAGTGTGATAAAAGGTTTTGGATAACTTACTAATATAACACCAAGATTGTAATAACTTAATATATAGGGATTAATAAGGGGTTTTACACTTAAAAACTACCTAGTGGACCTTCTTT
The DNA here is from genome assembly GCA_031772625.1 of Pinus tabuliformis. Lineage (NCBI taxonomy): Eukaryota > Viridiplantae > Streptophyta > Pinopsida > Pinales > Pinaceae > Pinus > Pinus tabuliformis. The sequence continues at coordinate 1,000,666,895 of CM062819.1, read as the reverse complement.
AATGAGGCCATATTACATGTGTTTCATGTTAACTAACTATAGGCCTTATTTAATAATAACAACATAGTGGATCTAGTCCACTTTATAATAAGTGGCCAGGATAAATATGATATTACTACTCTAGTGGCCCCTTTGGCCTCCCCATTACACCTATAGGGAGGATACCACCATTTTATCTAGGTTCAAAAAGCAATACCCTCAATGCTTATAGTAACGATGTACAACAAAAATCCATGGTTCCATGAACTAGCGTTGATCACAAAATTGAAATATTCTAGAGAGAAAAGGTCTCATGTATAAGGGTTGGTTTTTATGCTATAGTATTCTAAAAATATCATTCGTCAAATTGGGTTCAATGCATGAGTATTGAACACCATTATAATTTATGTAGTGTCCCATTTCCAAGTACTAATTGCAATGCTAAAGTAATTTAAGAGCATTCATAAACCTAGGTCCCATGTCAAGGTGCTCAAGCTAACTCCCAATTGATGACTCTTGATGAAAGGAAAAATACAAAGCTCCCAATGCCCATAATGGTCATGTGGATCTGAATAAATAGGTCCATCCACTCCCATAAAAGTATCCACATTGTTATAAAAAGTTGATTATATAACTAGAAGTAATAGTATCGCTAAAGAATATCCATCATAAACATTGGTAGTCATATTGGGATAGCAACTACCCTCAAGAATTTTCTCTACATACAATGTAGTAGAGTCACCAAATAAAATGTGGAAGTAGTTTTCTTCACATCAATAACAAGTATCCATGCACCAGTCAACACAATAATCCTCTAAATCCCATGAGGCAAATATATCTTTGAGACTCTTCACCAATGTCACTATAAGCATCAAGAAGGTGGCTTCTCTCCTAAAATACTTGTGATATAAACAAAATTGGTCCATACATGTCATGATCATTCTTTGGTTCCATTAGGGTTTGTGGGAAGAAAATTTGCAAGTGTTGTATCACATTGAATATGGATCTAAAGAATAACATATAATATATCAAATCAAACCCCTGAAAATTATATATCCAATGGAATTGGTCTATTTATAATTTGACCACCCTATCAAAGTATATTTGTTGGCAATTCATGTGATTATCGTGGGAAAACTATAAAATAATTAATTTTAAACTAGTGATATCTTCATTTTAGGACTCCATTTTTTTTAACATGAACTAATATATACAAGTGGTTTCTTCAAATTCCAGTTAGAGTGTTATAGGAATTGACATTAATGTTATGGCCCTCTTTTCCCCTATGAAATCCTATAAAATAGAGAGGAAAAAAAAACTCTCTTTTGGTCCCAAGAACGAGCCCTAATACAAATTATTATTCAGCTTGGATTTGAAAATAATTTCACATATAATGTACATCCAAGAATAAGATTTAAAATCCCATTTACTTGATTATATCAAAATACTCTTAAGGTAAAGAAACAATTTACAATAACTCCTTTTATGGAATGATTTCACTCTTGTTCACTTTTCTCACTTAAGGTAGGGTGACATCTCAATAATCCATGCTCCAAATAAAGTATGATTCAATAGATGCCCCATGAGGAGGATTCCATCTTTATTTATGATTATCTATGAAACCCTAATCATAACCAAATCCTATATACTTAATGGACCGTCTTTAATAAGGCCACATTACATTTATTCCATGACAACTAACAGGTGGGCCTTATTTAATAATAACAACCACAATGGACCTATTATAGTTTACATTAAATTTCCACCATAACTTTACCATTATAAATTTGGTGGGTCCTTCAACCCCACAATTACACAATTAAGGAGGAACCCTACAATATATGGTATGATGGAAATGCAAATGAAAATGGGTGAATATGGTTTATTAGTCATTATAATTGGGATTCAAGAATTTTAATTACCATTAATTCAAGAAATATTTAAGGGAGAAATAGAGGTTTTATTTTGTATTTCCACTGTTGAGTTGGTGCATTTGTCCAAGAGGAAGTTAGGCCTATGTAGGTGGGAACAAACGTGTAAGGTGGGTAATTGGAGTTGAGCATGAAGCCATTTGATACGTCCCTTTGTTCCTCTATCCTTTAATGGGTGCACTTCAAGGTGAACAATGATGTGTGGTATGTGGTTTGATCTAAGATTGGTCTTTCTATACAGACTAATGACTCTACATGTAAACTAAATGGTCTAGACAAGTTATCTGGAGCATACCCTTATGAGAAATTGGACAATAGGTTGTCTCCAATGGCCTTTACCACTTCAGGAAAGGATGATGTTTGTTTTTAAAGTTGAATTAGTTCAAACATGGTATTAAGTGAAGTGAGAAGAAAATTGTAGAAGATCAATGTAGTTTCATGAATTAGACTCTGATGTGGAATTGATGGAAGGATGATTTTGCAAGTTAGATTAAGAAGGAGAAAAATCTCCAAACACCTACAAAATAGATTCAACAAGCCATAATTTGGAACTCAAATGATGAGAAAAAGAAGTGGAAGCATTTATTGAAAATCCTCTAAGGCAAAATATAGAGATTAGTCTAAACTATAAGGCAACATTTAGAGATTTATGTAAAAATAATGTCTCTACCACTATCGATGCAGGCTTATCCTCAAGTCCACTTCAGAACTATCACAACCTTAATAGGTTTATATAAATATGATCAAAAGGGAAAGGGAAAATATCACCCAGAATCCCCAAGGAACCACCACGATTGAGATATTCTATTATATAGCCCCTAGAGCCTATATCTCTATATATATATATATATATATATATATATATATATATATATATATATATATATATCGATAGATAGATAGATATATATATATATATAGATAGATATAGATATATAGTCATATAGTCAAAAAGAGGAGGGTTTGCCTTTTTAATAAAACCACCAGCTCAAACATTGTTGTCAATAGCCACTAAGACCAAGCACTTTAAACGGGTGTTAGTAACCTATGCGACCCACTCTATAAGCTCCCGTCATTTGAAGTTGCCTCCTGCTCCACACAATGTGAACAACTCTCATGACCAAGGCGATTAACCCTAGGGAGAAGTGGGTCCACACCTTAATAAGCCACCCTATGCATATGTCACCCAGATGCTCTTCTCATTGGCTAGTTGCCACATCTCCTTGGTCATCATCACCCTGGCACTGTCAAACAATGCGCAAAGCCAATCTTCCGAGAGACAAACTCTAGAAGTGAAATATTTATGTTGATTGCAGTACCAATGTTATGTCTATGTGGACCCTACCTTAGTCCTTTCAATGGCATGCATTACCTTTTTCCATGTAACCACCCTGTTATCTCGTCATTCAAATCGCTGACTTTAACTCACCCTGGCACTCTCCACATCACCAATTCCTACATTTCATCCCGAACTTATGTCACCCCAACACTTTATTTAAATACAAAAAGTTTGAAATACCAGGAGATAGACTCCAAGAAGTTAAATATCTTTATCAATTAGTGTCTCCCAGTTTCCCTCAATAGTTGTTCTCACTCACGCACCACAAATTTCTTCCTGGAGGAGTCAATGGTCCCACATGGCCAATTATCAGTCTCACCTCTAGTATGTTGGACCCACTTCATGCTGATACATTCCATGTTATTGACTCCTCCACATCATCCTAGTCCTTGTCATCCTGGTGCTTTCCTCGTGTGCAACTCCTCTAACCTTTCGAGGAAAAAACTTTCGAGACATGTCACCCTGGGCCTGTCTCTTGACTAATATTTTATAAAAAAAACTCTAGTTCTACTACCCCAACTTCTATCAAGTAATGATCTGATTTAGAATATTAGATTTTTGTGCTAAAATCCTCCTTAGATTAGAAACAAAATTCTTTCATTGTGCCTAAGGATTCATAAATCTTGGCAAGTGAAATGATGAGTTTTTATGTTAATTTTATGAGAAATTTAACATAAATAATACATTGAAAAGTAGCATAAACATGTATAGAACATCATCAAAAACACATTACAGTAGGAACATGATAAAGGAGTTCACCCCTCCTGGGCTACGTCTCCTTGGTCTAACTTCCAATGGCTTGGGCCTCTCTATTATGCTCAAAAGTGTAAAAATATGTGTTTACAATGCTCAAATGCTTGTGTAACCTGCTCGAATGAGTCCAAAATGTCCAAAAATGGTACCCCAACCTCTTTCTGCTTCCAATTTGGTCGAAAACTAAATAAGTTATGACCTCTCCTAGTTAGCCCACTATTCGCTCCACAAATTGCTCCAAATCCGGCATGATCCTACAATTTCACCCCAAAAAGAGCTAATTGGGCGAAAATTTCACCACGCGAAGGGTGAATTTGTAGGACAGTTAATTTATCCCATAACCTCGCTAGCGGTTATAAAAAATGTCAGCTCTACCGGTCACATGACGCAGTTAGGGTCTGGCAGTTAAGGCTGAAGGTGAGAGTAATTTTTTGCAGTAATGGTTTGTGTGTTTGCATGGGAGGGCCGCCGGTAGTTACGTTGGTAGTCTCCCCCCAACCTTGCAGTCAACAAATGTTAAATGTAACCCGCAATCATTACATGGTAAGAACCATTGTGCAGGTGCAATGGTAGGCCTCGGCGCTATGAGTCGGGAGGTCGTGAGATCCAGCCTGACCTCTGACCTGCCTTTCCAACCATTGTTTTAACTTGCCTTAGAAGGACACGCGATAGCCATAAACTATCAAAAAATTGCAATCAGTCGGAGTAGGGGTGATTCTCATATCAGGTCACTGTACTGTGCGATATGCGATTGCAATATCGAAATCGCAACCTGATCCTATCAAGGCATATTCTATAACCTTTTCCTGTTGCGATGTGTGATTGTGATTATCACATCACAGTTTGGCTTCGCTTTGGGGCCGATTCTTTACAGCTGACCCTACCTCTGATCTATGATTTTGAAATTGCAACTTGGTAGTGCAGGGGGTCGATTTCCTTAACTGCGGACCTATGAAATTTTGAAACTTGTCACCTTCTGATTCACCACCTGCAAGGAATATTCTGAGGATATTCCATGGAATATTCCAAGGAATATTATTTTTGTTGATTGGGTTGTACGGATGCCTAGTCAACATCCCTGTCAGCTCCTACACCAAATTTTCTTGTTTAAGAAAATGAGAAAATCACGTTTCTAGGAGCATATTGTGTTTGTTTCGTGTGAAACAAGTTGCGTTAGATTCAAGATGATGATAAATACGCGATCATTCATGTTCCACACCATTCTGAAAATTTTGATTTTTGAGCATAATTTTGAGCACCTAATCACTCCTCCCCACTGGAAGCCTTTTGGACCCCAAAATATCACTTTCAATTCTCCAATAGGTGAGGGTACAGTTCCCTCACCTTTCCAATCTCGATCCACTTATTACTAACTTGGAACTTGTGATTTACACAATGCTTGTCTTGCCTTGCTTTGTACATGCCTTTGCCCTTTTCAAGTTGATCTTGCATTGTTTGAGGTACCTTTTGGAGTCATTCAATGAACTCTATGGCTTTGTCCATGTTACTATCAGTAGCAACATCCTTCTTACCAAGATGATACAACACATTATGATGCAAATGGTAAACAAATTCCTCTACTTGATTCCTTTGAATCAAGCTTGAATATACATCTTGAAAGTATGTATTTTTCTGAACATGACTTTCATGTAAAATAACATGATGCTTGAGGAAAGTAGTTATACAAACTATACGCCTAGAAATTACATCAAAAAACTTGTCACTTATACCTTCCTTATACCTTTTGACCTATGCCTGTTCGCGATGCGAATTATAGTATTCATTCCTATGGGAGCAGAAATGAAATACGAGAAGTCTTAGAAGAAAACCCATCCAATGGAAGTGCCTTTGTCATTGCAACTTAAACACTTCACCATTGAAAATTTTTGAATGAAAAGAAATGGGCTTACCACATTGCATAAAGACTACGCCCATGGCATGGTCACATACATCAACCTGAAACTCAAATGACTTTTTCAAGATTATAGGAACAAGTATAAAGGTTGAACTAATCTTTTGTTTTAAAGCATCAAATTCCTCTTGTTGTTTGCCTCCCACTAGAAGACATTTTGCACAACTATCAAAGAATGAAAATTAACTACAATAGAATAATAATTAACAAAACCTTTCCTCCAACATTGGGCTACTCCCAAAAACCTCTTATCCAAATGACTATCTTGAGCATTGACTAATCCATAATGGCATCAATCTTGGAGAAGTCTAACTTCAGCTCATCTTCTCCAATATCATGGCCCAAGTACATCAAAGAAGTTTTATCCAACATATACTTTGACATCTTCAATAACAAATATTCTTGACATAAGACATCAAGTATTTCTTTCTCATACATGACACGTTCATAATGAATTTTTTCTGAAAATGAAAATACCATCCAGGTATACTATCATTTCTAGAAATGGTTGCAATACATCTTGCTTCATATGCATGAAAGTAGTAGGAGCCTGGCAAAGACCAAAAATCATAACAAGCCATTCAAACAAACATTTCTTGGTTTTGAATGTCATCTTCCATATGTTTCCTTCAACAACTCTACTTTGATGAAAACCACTTCTTGAATCCCATTCAATGAAATACTTACCATTCTTCTTGGGCGCCAAAACAAGGGGTGCACCACATGGTAAACGAGAAGGTCGGATGATCCTTTTATTCAATAATCCTTGGATTTGTTTTGTTATTTTCTGCACTTTCCCTTATTAACATCCTTTTCATGTCAATGTTAGGAAGAAGACACTTTTGCTGCAATGGTATTTCATGTTGGGTTCTCCTCTTGGAAGGAAATCCTTTTGATTTCTGAAACACCTCATCATCATGGTTAACTACATCAACCAAATCAGTTTTCAATTTTGAATTACAACCATAAAATTATTCATAATCAATATCAACATTGGGTTTTATCATAAGAAGCACTAAATTCTTGCTTGAATTCACTAGTCTTTTCATTTGCCCTGCATTAACTAATGAAAGATTTAGTTTCTTGCGATGAGCTCTCACAGTATATTCTACTCCATCTTTAAATAGATGATATTTTTTTCATGTCTATGGAAGATATCTTTTATATCATAAAGGTATGGACTACCAAAAACAATTCCTAATATATCAAGCGGTACAACATCTAATTCAACTTCGTCAATGAAGTTTGTTGTGATTGCAAACCAAAGAATACATTTTCTTGTAACCTGTAAGTTTGTGTCCTTGCATATCCAATCCAATGGATATGGCTTGGGATGTAAAATGGTTTCAAGATTAAATTTCTTGACTAAGTCATCAAATATCAAATTAGCCTGAGACCCACTACCAGAAAGTGTGTTGATTTTTGTATGTTTTGAGATTATCCTCACATGAAATAATTCAATCCTTGTTTCTTCATTTGGAGTACTAGTGTGACAATTTGATATACTAGTGCTAGAAATGGATTCTTTTCCTTTCATCCCCATGGCTATAATTTTAGTTTCATCTCTCGAATCGGATCCCAAAGCCTCTTGAATGATGACATTTGTCTTTTCTTTTCCTTTGTTGTTGAATTTTTTTGGTTTCATTTCGGGATGAAACTTCCAACAATGAGTTTCATCGTGACCCTCTCCGAAACAATGTTTACATATTGTTTTATCTTCTTCATTTTTAATGGATGCATTTTTCTTTCCCTTGAAACCATTTTCTTTCTCTTTACCTTTAAATGGATTTTTACTACCTTCTTCTAGAGTGTTTTTCCCTCTTGTCTCAAGATGAGTGGCTTTCACACACACATCATCTAGATTATTGCGATTAAACATTAAGATAGTATGCATAAGGTAACTATGTAAACCCCCTATGTACTTCAAAAATGTTTCATGTGATTGCAAATCTACACCTAACGTCAAATACCCTTTTTTGGATTCTTGGGTGTAATCTTGCACATTTTTACCTTTAAGATGTCTAAATTTCTTCCAATTCATGATGGCTTTCTGCATATAAACTAGAGGATAGAATTATATTTTGATTGTAGAAATGAAATCATTCCAAGAAATTGAGATTTATCGTGTTTTTTAGTCTCCTCTTGGGTCTTTGATTCCCACCATACCAGTGCTGCACCCTCCATTCTCAAGGAAGCTAACTGAATCTCTATGTCATCCTCTTATAGGTTTTGAATCCTACAATAGACCTCCAACTGACAAATCCAATTATCAAGCTTCTCTTCATTCACTTCACCATTATACATGGGCAGCTCAAATTTAACATCAAGTTTTAAAAAAGGTGATTTACCAGTTCCTTTTGAAGTATGATGATGAGTATGAGTAAGGGTTGTGTTAGTGGAAGAGGGTGAATATGCTTGTGAAGAAGAAGATGAAGAAGATGGTGGAGAAGGTGGAGGTTTGTCTCCATTTCCATTACTTCCTTTTCCATTACCTCCTCCTAAAGATCCTTCTCCTTTGGGAGGTTTGGACCTTTCCCCTTGCAACCTAGTATTCCTCTCTTCATAGAGCACCTTCACCATCTCTGTCATATCAAAGAAATCCTTTCTAAAGGTCTTCTCATCTTTTGTCATGTTTGTAGGTTCTCCTTCATGAGAAATTATATCTAGAGTCTCAACTACAACTCAAGGCTAAACTGGTATAGGAGATCGTGGCAACCTTGCTCTCCTTCCCCTTGACCCAACTTCAGGGCTTCCAACCAGCTTCCCTTCTCATCTTTTGAGTTTTAACCTTGTAATCATGGCACTAACTTGAAAATAGTTAAATCCTTCTTTCACAAATAAAACCTAGTGCTCTGATACCAAAAAATGATCTGATTTAGAATATTAGATTGTTGTGCTAAGATCCTCCTCAAATTAGAAACAAAATGTTTTCATTGTGCTTAAGGATTCATAATTTTTGGCAAGTGAAATGATGAGTTTTTATGTTAATTTTATGAGCAATTTAACATAAATAAGAGACTGAACCGCAACATAAACATGTACATAACATCATCAAAAAAAATTAGAATAAGAACATAATAAAGGAGTTCACCCCTCTTAGGCTACGTCTCCTTGGTCCATGATCAGGTGCTCAAAATTAGGCTCAAAAATCAAAGTGTCAAAATCTTGATAAAATTAGATTCAGATCGAAGAGATCATCATTCTGATTCCAATGGTATGAACGACACTCAAATTTGAGCTCATATGCAAAAGTTAGAGGAAGTCAAAGTTCAAGTTTGAATTACTCACATGGCAAGATTGGATGATGTGGCAAGGTCCTTCAGCGAATGAGGAGGCACCAAGTGGAAAGCCGCCATTGGCCCCTGCATGTCACAAATCGCAATCACAGGCAGGTCGACATTAGAAATCAGCCCCGAGCAGGTAAGGGTGTGATGCAATAAGGCAAATGGGAAGGCTTTCAAACTGCTGGAGGCATGATGCGATGGACCGCAATCGTAGATCAGCAAAGGGTCGGTGGTACAGAATTGGGCCCCGGCAGGTACCGGGGCAAATCATAACAGTGAAAATTTCCACATATATAAAACCTCGATTATTTTTCGAATTGCAAAATGCGATAAGTCCCCGGATGCGAGATGTTTATCGGTTCCAGTTAATACTCCCGTTGGGTCTGCCACATCGCAATCACACAACGCTCGTTGTGTTCACAACACATAAGCCACAGAACTTTGCCGATTGTGATTTGTGATAAGACAATTTTTGCCGACAAATTATGGCCCGTTGTGCGATGAAATTTCACCTAGCTAGCGGATTTTCAGAGCTAACTTGTAGGATCATGTCAGGTTTGGAGCAATTTGTGGAACGAATAATGGGAAAACAAGGAGAAGTCATAACTTCTTCAGTTTTCCACCAAATTGGTTGCAGAAAGAGGCTAGATGGCCATTTTTTAGTATTCTAAACTGATTGGAGCAAGTTTCAAAAGCATTTGAACATTGTAAACACATATTTTTACACTTGTGAGCATAATAGAGAGGCCCAAACCATTGGAATCTGGACCAGGAGACGTAGCCCAAGAGGGGTGAACTCCTTTATCATGTGCTTATTGTAATGTTTTTTTGAAGATGTTCTGTATATGTTTATGTTATTGTTTGGTTTCTGGTTTATGTTAAATTGCTCATAAAATTAACATAAAAACTCTTCATTTTACTTGCAAAAGTTGATGAATCCTTGAGCACATTGAAACAATCTTGTTTATAATCTAAGGAATATCTTAGCACTGAAAACTAATATTCTAAATTAGATCAAATTGGTATCAGAGAACTAGGTTTTCTTTGTGAAAGAAGGATTTAATTGTTTGCAAGTTTATGTCATGCTTACAAGGTTAAAACTCAAAATAGGTGAAGTAAAGTTGGTTGCAAGCCTTGAAGTTGGGTCAAGGGGAAGAAGAGCAAGGTTTCCACAATCTACAACACTAGTTCAGCCTCAAGTTGTAGTTGAGACTCCAGAGATCATGTCTCATGAAGGAGAACCTACAAACATGACAGAAGATGAGAAGACATTCAAAAAGTCTTTCTTTGATATGACAGAGATGGTGAAGGTCCTCTATGAAGAGAGGAATAGCAGGTTGCAAGGAGAAAGTTCCAAACCTCCCAAAGGAGAAGGCTCTTCAGGAGGAGGTAATGGAAAAGGAGGTAATGGGAATGGAGACAAACCTCCACCCTCTCCACCATCTTCTTCATCTTCTTCTTCACAAGCATCTTCACACTCTTCCACTAATACAACCCTTACTCATACTCATCATCATTCTTCAAAAGGAACTAGTAAATCACCTTTTTTAAAACTTGATGTTAAATTTGAGTTTCCCATGTATAATGCTGAAATGAATGCAGAGAATCTTGATAATTGGATTCGTCAGTTGGAGGTCTATTGCAAGATTCAAAACCTTCAAGAGGATGACATAAAGATTCAATTAGATTCCTTCAGAATGGGGGGCGTAGCACTAATATGGTGAGAATCAAAGACCCAAGAGGAGATTAAAAAACATGGCAAGATCTCTATTTCTTGGAATGATTTCATTGCTGCAATCAAAAGAAAATTCTACCCTTTAGCTTATATGTAGAATTACATCATGAATTGGTAGAACTTTAGAGAGCTAGAAGGTCAAAATGTGCAAGATTACACCAAAGAATTCAGAATAAGGTCTTTGATGTTAGGTGTAGATTTACAATCACAGGACACTTTGCTGAAGTACACAGTGGGTTTACACAGTTAGCTTAGACATACTATCTTAATGTTTAATCCCAATAATCTAGATGATGTGTGTGTGCAAGCCATTCATCTTGAGGCAAGAGGGAAAAACACCCTAGAAGAAGGTAGTAAAAAACCATTTAAGGTAAAGAGAAAGAAAATGGTTTCAAGGGGAAGAAAAATGCATCCATTAAAAAGGAAACAAGCTCATTGTTGGAAGCCTCATCTAGAAATAAAACCAAAGAAATTAAACAACAAAGGAAAATAAAAGATAGTTTTCACGACTCAAGAGGATTTGGGATGGGTGATGAAACAAAAATCACAGCCACAGGGTTTCAAGGAAAGGAATCCATTTCCAACACTAGTTGTTCAGACTCGCAAAATCAAACTCCAAATGAAAAGAGGAGAATAGAACTGTTTCACATAAGGGTGATCTCAAAACACAACAAGATTGATACGTTATTTGATAGTGGCTCTCAAGACAATCTTATCTTAGAAAACATTGTCAAGAGTTTAAATCTGGAAACTATTCCACATCATAAACTATATCCACTTGGATGGGTATGTGACAATGCACAATAGTAGGTTACCAGAAAGTGTAAACTGAAATTCTCAATCACTGCGAAATTCATAGTTTAAGTGGAACTTGACGTTGTGCCGTTAGATATCTGTGGCATCATTTTGGGTAGCCCATACCTTTATGACAGAAAAGCTATCTTCCATCGACATGAAAAAAATATCATTTATTCAAAAGTGGATTAGAATATATTGTGAGAGCTCACAACAAGAAAACAAATCTTTCACTTGTTAATGCAAGGTATATGAAAAGACGGGTGAGTTTGAGCAAGAATTTCGTGCTTCTCATGATCAAACCCAAAAATAATGTTGATAATGAAGATTTTAAAGGTTGTGATTTGAATTTGAAATTTGAATTGGTTGATGTAGTTAACCAACATGATGATATGTTTCAGGAACCAAAGGGATTACCTCCCAAGAGAGGAATCCAACAAGAGATATAGTTGCAGCAAGAGTGTCTTCTTCCTAACATTGGCATGTACAAGATGTCAATGATGGAAAGCACATAAATTAAGACGCAAATCCAGGATTGTTGAATAAAAGGATCATTCGGCCTACTCCTTTACCGTATGGTGCACCTCTTGTTTTGGCACCCGAGAAGAATAGTAAGAATTTCCTTGAATGGGATTTAAGAAGTGGTTTTCGTCAAAGTAGATTTGTTGAAGGAGATATAGGGAAGACGACATTCAAAACCAAACAAGGTTTATTTGAATGGCTTCTTATGATTTTTGGTCTTTTCCATTCTCCTACTACTTTTATGCATATGAAGAAAGATGTGTTGAAGCCATTTCTAAACAGGATAGTCTATTTGGATGACATTGTCATTGTCAGAAAATTTCATTATGAACATGTCATGTATGAAAAAAAAATACTTGTTGTCGTATGTCAAGAAAATTTGTTTCTGAAGATTTCAAAGTATATGTTGGATAAAAATTATTTGATTTACTTGAGTTGTGAAATTCGTTCTTCCAAGCATGTTCAAGTTCCCAAGGGATTTTTGGCAGCCTATGTGGGACATGGAGAAGGTGAGTTGAATTTAGACCTCTCCAAGATTGAAGTCATAACAGTCTATGGTGGTATTGACCTCATTCCTGCAAACACAGGTGAAAGAATCATACATCCCTGTGAAGCCACAGATGTCTTTGCTCTGCTCGCAATTTATGCAGGCAGGCTCAAGATAGTCATTTGGATAGGAGGTTTTTTGGGAGAAGCCCAATGTTGGAGGAGAAATTTTATTAATTTTTCTTCTATTGTAGTTCGTTTGAATTCATTGGCAATTGTGCAAAACATCATCCAGTGGGGAGGAAAACAACGAGAGGCATTTGATGCTTTAAAACAAAATATCAATACAACTCCAGTACTTGCTTTTCCAAACTTGAGACAGTCATTTAAGTTTCAGGTTGTTGTATGTGACTATGCCATGGGCATAGTATTTTTGCAATGTGGTAAGCCCATTTCTTTTCATTCATAAATTTTCAATGATAAAGTGTTTAAGTTGCATCGACAAAGGCACTTCCATTGGATGGCTTTTCTTCTACTATTCCACTCAGTCAAAAGTTATAAGAAAGGTATAACAGTTGATTTACTTTCTAGGACTATAGTTTATATAACTACTTTCCTCAAGCATCATTTTGTTTTACATGAAAGTTATGTTCAGAAAAATACATACTTTCAAGATGTATATTCAAGTTTGAGTCAAGGGAACCAAGTGGAGGAATTTGTTTATAATTTGCATCATAATGTATTTTATCATCTCGGTAAGAAAGATGTTGCTACTGATAGTAGCATGGACAAGGCCAAAGAGTTCATTGAATGACTCCAAATGGTACATCAAACAGTGCAAGGACAACTTGAAAGGGTTAAAGGCAAGTACACAGAAAGGCACAACAAGAATCATGGAGACCACAAGTTCCAATTCAATGATCAATGGATCGAAGATTATAAAGGTGATGAAACTATACCCTCACCTGTTGGTCAATTGAAAGTGATATTTTGGGGTCCAAAAGACTTCCAGTGGGGAGCAGTGATCAGGTGCTCAAAATTAGGCTCAAAAATCAAAGTGTCAAAATCTTGATAAACTTAGCTTTAGATCGAAGAGCTCATCATTTTGATTCCAATGGTGTGAATGACACTCAAATATGAGCTCATATGCAAAAGTTAGAGCAAGTCAAAGTTCATGTTTGACTTGCTAACATGGCAGGATTGGATGATGTGGCAAGGTCCTTCAGGGAATGGGGAGGCACCAAGTGGAAAGCCGCCATTATCCCACGCATGTCGCAAACCTCAATCGCAGGCAGGTCGGCGTTAGAAATTAGCCCCGAGTAGGGAAGGGTGCGATGCGATAAGGTAGGTGGGAAGGTTTTTAAGAAATGACCAGAGGCGTGTTGCGATGGATCGCAATCGCAAATCAATGAAGGGTCAGTGTTACAAAATCATTCCCCAGTAGGTACCGGGTTGTGATGCAATATCGAAATCGCAAATCGTAACGGTGTAAATTTCCACATATACAAAACCTCGGTTATCCACCAAATTGTGAAATGCGATAAGTCCCCGGATGCGAGATGTTTATCAGTTCTGGTTAATACTCCCATCGGGTCCTCCACATCGCAATCACACAATGCTCGTCATGTTCACAACACATAAGCCACAGAACTCTACCAATTGTGATTTGCGATAAGACAGTCTGTGCTGACAAATTATGGCCCGCTGTGCGATGAAAGTTTCACCCAGTTAGCAGATTTTCCAAGCTAATTTGTAGGATCATGTTGGGTTTGGAACAATTTGTGGAACAATAGTGGGAAAACAAGGAGAAGTCATAACTTCTTCAGTTTTCCACCAAATTGGTTGAAAAAAGAGGCTAGATGGCTATTTGTGAGTATTCTGAACTGATTGGAGCAGGTTTCAGAAGCATTTGAGCATTGTAAATATAATTTTTTTACACTTTTGAGCATAATAGAGAGGCCCAAGCCATTGGAAGTTGGACATAGGAAGCATAGCCTAGGAAGGGTGAACTCCTTTATCATGTGCTTGTTGTAATGTGTTTTTGATGATGTTATGTATATGTTTATGTTGTTGTCCAGTTTCTGGTTTATGTTAAATTGTGCATAAAATTAACATAAAAAATATTCATTTTACTTGCAAAATTGATGAATCCTTGAGCACAATGAAAGCATTTTGTTTATAATCTAAGGAATATCTTAGCACTACAAAATAATGTTCTAAATCATATTAGTTGAGCTTCCAATGGTTTGGGCCTCTCTATTATGCTCAAAAGTGTAAAAAGATGTGTTTACAATACTCAAATGCTTATGCAACCTACTCCAATGAGTCCAGAATGTCTAAAAATGGTACCGCATCCTCTTTTTGCTTCCAATTTGGCTGAAAAATGAAGATGTTATGACCTCTCCTAGTTAGCCCACTATTCGCTCCAAAAATTCCTTCAAATCCGGCATGATCCTACAATTTTTCCCCAAAAAGCGCTAACTGGGAGAAAATTTCACCACGCGGTATGCGAATTTGTAGGACATTTAATTTAGCCCATAACCCTGTAGACGGCTATAAAAAATTTCATCCCTACCAGTCACATGACGCAGTTAGGGTCTGACAATTAAGGTTGACAATGACCGTAACTATTTTTGGTAATGGTTTGTGTGTTCACATGGGAGGGTCATCAGCAATTACGCTGGTAGTCTCCCCCCAACCTTTTAGTCAACAAACGCTAAATGTAACCCACAACTATTACATGGTAAGAACCATTATGTGGGTGCAATGGTGGGCCTCGGCGCTATGAGATAGGAGGTCATGGGATCCAACCTGGCCTTTGACCTACCTTGCCAACCATTTTTTATACTCGCCTTTCGGAGGAATGTGGCATACATAAACTATCGGCAAATCACAATCGTCCGGAGTAGGGGTGATTCTCATATCGGGTCGTTATGTTGTGTGATATGCAATTTTGATATCGCAATCACAACCTAATCCTGTCGGGGCTGATTCTATAACCTTTCCCTATTGCGATGTATGATTTTGATTATTTCATTGCACTCCATCTTCGCTTTGGGAATGATTCTTTACCGTCGACCCTACCTCCAATCTAGGGGCCAATTTCCTTAACGACGAACCTATGAAATTTTGACACTTGTCACCTTCCGATCTGCCACCTGTAAGGAATATTCTGAGGATATTCCATAGAATATTCCAAGGAATATTATTTTTTCTGATTGGGCTGTATGGATGCCTAGTCAACATCCCTATCAGCTCCTGCACCAAATTTGCCTATTTGGGAAAATGAACAGATCGTGTTTCTAGGAGCATACAGTGTCCTTTTCACACAAAACGAGTTGTGTCAGATTTAGGATGACGATCACTACATGGTCATTCAGGTTCCACACCATTCTGAAAACTTTTATTTTTGAGCATAATTTTGAGCACGTGATCAAGTAACCTACTCTTATCACTTTTAAAAAAACTAAGTAATGCATGGTTCCTCCCACTTATGGAGACCTCAACTCCTCGGTGCTTACATGCCCTCGTACTTCCACCACTATGTACTATGATCTCAGATCTTCAAGTGTTCCAACATAAGATTATCTAAGGGTTATTATATGAACATGAATGCCTTTTTCTTGGTTATAGGGATTAAACAAAGACCCACCACAACACAATACCCTGTAATGTTAATAATATACAAGCACACATTCAAAAAAAAATATAAGATTATAAAAGGATTGGTTGTTGAATAAATTAATTCAATTCACACTCACTCCACACTGCTTCTTATTTTATTAAAATCAAAGCATGAATAAATACATAAGTGGGCATCCTTCCAAATCCATGAATAGTGGATCATATGGACCAATTTGGCTTCAAAACAATCCTCTGGAACTTCATCATTCCTCTCTTTAAAAAATCCTAATAATAAATAGATTACATATCAAACAAATAATTTTCCTAACCTAACAAAATCCACACTTTGAGGAACCAACTCTTCTATTAAAATGTTTTGACCTTCTCGTTCATTTGAGTTTTCACCAACGCAGCATCATCATACTCCAAAGGAACAATTTTTTCACGATCTCTTGATCTTGAGTTTTTTTTCTGTTCAAGTCCTCCTCGATCCCAAATTTTATATTGTAACCTGCCATTTTCCATATCATCATGTTTTTGTCTTATTAATGCCTACAACCATTGAGGCTCCCAAACCTAATTTTTCTTTTGCACGGTCTTATTTCTCTAGATTTCATTATCAATCATCTTCCCATAAATACAATGGTTGTTGTTTCTCATCCACTTGAGAGTCTTTATCCTTGATCCTTCTCCTTTAATTTATGCTTGCTATTAACTGTTTCCCCTTTTAATTAGATACATTACTCTTTGAAAAAATGTTCGTAACTTAAACCAATGGTTTCTTAAGGTTCCAAAATATTCAAACTCCTACTTCATGCATCCTCTATCAAATGCTATGTTTTGTGCTTCTATCATCATATGTTGTCTCCAAAATGCTTCCTTTAATTCCTCTAGTGTAACAATACATATTCTCTTGTCTAGTTGACTTGTAAAGACTACAATATATGTCTCCTTTGTTGCCTTTGTTGTCCACATATCCACTATCTTGAGTGGAATCTTTTCATATTTATAAAAAATATGAAAAATATCCTCCATATGTTTCCCTCTTACTACAACAAATTCAAAGTATTTCCAATAGTTCATTGTGTTGATGTTGCATTCAATTGTGTTATACATTCTTTCACCTTTTTCTTCACTTCTCTGTCAATGTAATGACAAAATCTGATTATATGTTGCAACTTGGAAATTTTCCTTTGCTTCAAAAATGCCCCGTGTAAGACTCGTAAAAACTCTTATTCTTCCATTCCAAGCCTCATATTATATATTGTATCCATCTCCAAGACCTCTTGGCTTATCTTCATCTTCACAAGTAAACACACCTCCAAAAACATTCAGCAAAATACAATTAACATTTAAAATTTTAAAATTTAGAACCAAATCGTATTTTTCATATATCTCCTCCTTCAAATTCCTTGAATGTTCATGTTTCTGATATGCACATGAAAAAATAAAATTTTCATTTCCTTCTATTGCTATATTCTCTTCCATAGTTGCATTGGTGCACTCCTTTATCAACCATCTGACATTTCTGCAATTTAAGTCACTTCCAAACCTGGTGATTTCCTCCATGCATTCACTTATGTCAGACTTCTTCCAGATTTCTTCAACCTTTCTTCTTGTCTCTCTATTTCTTCAACCCATCTCTTTGATACTTTTCACTTAATAAATCATTCTCCAATTTATCCATCCATAATATGAATTGATTATTAGACCTTTTGTTGGCTTGAAGTAATTTCTTCCATTCAACTATCAACATATGATGTGTGAGAGTTACAAGAGTTCTCTCCCTCTTCCCTTCACAAACCTTCAAGGTATCTGACTGTTGAAAAACTCCACTAGAAGGATCTATCTATTATGTGATTTTCTTCAAAGGATTACTCCATCCTTTTTAACAAAATCCTTATGTTGATTTGATATTTCTCCAAACACAACTAGTTGTAAAAGTTTAGTCTCCATCTTGTTCCCTTGGGAAGGGTTCTCTCTTATAACCCTATTGTTGTCTTAAAAAAAAAATACTTTGTCTACCTTCTCTTAACACATATTCACATTAATAAAATAAAATGGAATTTTCTACAAGTGAATTCATTACCTCAATATCTACAGCTTTACTTTCAGGTTGTTGTAACATTTTTTCCAACAATTATGGTCCTTCATTGAAATTCCCAGGCACTACCTCTGAGTACTACTTCTCATCCTCAATCATCATTTCCTTAGCTTCCATTATGTCTCATTGTATTTTCTTATCATTCTCAACAAATGTACAATTCTTTGTCTCTTCATACTCATGAGCCCCTTCTCTATCTTTTGCAATTTCCTAGCTATACTAAATATCACCATCATTGTTCCATAGAATATCTTCCTATTCTACATCACTCTTATCATTGCTTCTATTTGTTCTGCCTTCCCTGTAACTATCCTCACAAGTTACCCTTTTGTTTTCCTAGCTTGTACGATACACTAATGCCTCTTATTCCATAATAGGTTATTGACTGTCTTTTCATCCTTGACTTCTTATAGCCTCCTCTGAGCTTTCTCAGATACCTTGAGATAAGTTCCTCTAACCATATCCTATTTTACTATCCTCACATTGTACTGAAACACAAATTTTCTAAACATATGTTTTCTCCTCTCTTCCCAATCTCCAATTGCTTCCAAAACTTGACAAAATTCCCTAAAAATGATCAAATACATACTTAGTAAAAAAAAAATGAAGCTAGTCAAGTATACCTATGAGTTTTCTCTTACAAACTTGCAGAGTTCCATCCTGAACTTCTCCATGAATTTATTCAATGATGTCTCCATAAACCAATGAATTCCCTTCTCTTGTGATAGTCTTTCAAGATTGTTCATATTCAAACTCTACTAACTCTGGCTATTCTCCATACGAAAATTTATGTGTTTGTGGAAATTCTATTTTTTCCACCATCTTTGACATTTTTTTATCTCCATTATCTTTGGTATCTAAAAATACACACACACAAATAATTAAAATTAAAACCATGAGACCCTTCAGTCTCTGAATATGTCTCTAACACCCTTCTCATCATTCCATCATCATTGTCTTCTCCAAGAATTGGTCATTTCTCTGGTTCACAAATGGGTTCTCTCATCTCATACTCAACTGCCCTGAGTGCCTCCTCTCTCTTCATTTTTTGCATTAAATTCTAAACAAATAACTCCTTGACATGAAACTTAACCTTTTTCCCTACATACAATCCTTGTCTCAATCCTTTTTTGTTTCTTTTCTATAGAAAATTCTTCAGGTTGTTGAGTTCTACCTTTATCTTAACCATCTCTTTTTGAAACTCCTCAACACTCATTCTCTTCTCTTTCTTACTAATTGTTTTGGCATCCTCTCTTTATTTGTGGTTTCCTCCTAAGATTTTCCTTTGTCTATCTATATTTATTTTCATCTTCTCTTTTGTGAGCTTCTACATGCCCAATGTGAGTTACAACTAAGCCTTCTCACTATATAGTTAGTCTTCGATACTGTTTCTCAATGCCTCATCAAGAATTCATCTTGAGCTTGATGTTTTCGCATCATTGGTTCTGTCTCCTGGAAAATTTTGAGCACTCCTTTCTCTCCTCTATATTTTCACTCTACTCACACGTTCTTCTCCTGAGAACTTCCACTCTTCCCTTAATTTCAGTCTCCAACTAAAATTTGCTTACAACGTTCCTTGCTAAAAATTTTCCTTCCACAATCCTTTACTTTGGGAGCTTCACTCGCTCTCTTCCTCCTTTGTCATAACATCCTGGTTGTAAATGCTACCACAATGTTCTTTCTTTTTGTTGCTACCTACTTCAAAAAATTTAAATTAGTTGAAAACAAAACTCATTACCTGTCATCCAATTTCTTCAATCACTAATGCAATCTCTCAGTCCTCTTTGTTGATTGCAAATCTATCAGTTGTCCTATTTCTCAATCCTGATTTAGAAACACCAATCTATGCTCTATTTCACTTGTTTCAGTCTACTCCAAAACTTGTGCTTGGCTACTCCTCTGCAATCCATGCTCTACAACTAACAATCCTATGTTGTAACCTTCGCACCATTTTAACAACTTTGCATACCTTGGCTTGAATTAGAAATGAAACTCAAATAAGAAGATAATTGCTATAAATAATTTCCTAAATCTCAAAGAATTAAATCAATTAGGTTATCTTGCTTTGATGTCACTAATGATGCAGACTTAGGACTTAAATTTATTTTGAGCATACCCGATCAAATTTGAAATCTGACCCTGAAGTCCACTTCGAAACCATCACAACCTCAATGGGTTTATTAAATATACATATTATCAAAAGCGAAAGAGGAAATATCACCCAAAATCCCCAACGAACCATCGCGTTCAATATATTCTATTATATAGCCTCAAAAGCCTATATATATATATATATATATATATATATATATATATATATATATATATATATATATATATATATATATATATATATATATATATATATATATATATATATAGATATATATATTTATATTTATATATATATTTAAAAAGAGGAGGGATTAACTTTTTATTAAAACCACTTGCTCAAACGTTGTTGTCAATAGCCACTAAGACCAAGAACTTTTAAATGGGTGTTAATAACCCACACAACTAACTCTATAAGCTCTCAACACTTGAAGTTACCTCCTTCTCGATGAAATGCAACCAACTCTCATGACCAGGGTAATTAACCCCAGGGAGAAGTGGATCCACAGCTTAATATGTCACCATGTGCACACGTCACCTTGACTCTCTTCTCATTGGCTATTTGTTGTAGGGAAAAGTATCCGACTCGGATGACCCTATCCCACTCTAAGGGTGATAGTACCTCAGCAACAACTGTAAAGAAAACTACTTAAGGTTTACTTCTTTATGAAAGCAAGAGAGAATGAAGAAATGCACTAACCGTTGCCTTGCGCTTAATGTCGAATCCAAACTCTTCTCTTTGCTGCTTGCTCCCAGCTCCTTGCTCTTTTGCTAGCCCAGCTACAATGAGATCCTGCAAAATAACAAAGAAGGAAACTACAAGAAGCATGCAATCATAACTGATTCAAGGATTAGCATAAATCAAATATACAATTATCACAATACATCATTGAAACAAGTGCATATAGAAGAACCTCAATAGCTTTTATTAATGGAAGAAGTAAAGTTCTGAGAGTGTTACAACCATTGAAGGCCCCAATCCAGCAACACCTCCCAGCAGAAAGAATTTCTCCTCTTCACCTCCTTCAAGCAATCACCCAATAGTTCTATAGTGAAACCAACAGCATATCATTACTTTGCACAAAATTCCAGCCTCCTGAGCTCATAGGAGAGAGCTCAATATATAGATGAATTGAGAAAGGATGAGTCAGCTTGCAACTGATGTGTAGCTGCCTTGTGTCCTCTCTCTCTTCAGTTGATCTTCAGTTCTTGAGTCCACTTGGAGAACCTTGCTTCCACTTGGAGAAACAGAGCCTCTGACTCATCACAAGGCGAAATCCCTGATCCAAGTGTCATTTTTGGAAGATTCCAGAGCAATGACTCAGTGTGCCACTTGTCCCATCTCGCTCAGCGCAGGTGGCCTTTGTTCTACCTGCTTTGCAACGCAGGTACACCATGGAGGAGTTGAGTTTCAGCGCAGAAGCCTAGTGGAGCACCTGCTTTGATTTCAGGATTGCTTGTTTTTGAGTGTTTTCAGGTGGAGAACTGATCTGAGAGCTGTTGGTTTGCTGACCTTGTTCCTCTAGGGGTAGGAACATCATGTTTAGGGACTTTGGATCCCTTGGATTATTGACAATTCATGCCTGATGCTGCAAGGCACAAAATTGTCTATAACAGATGCCCCTAAAGTATGAGGTCGTTTATCGGGTGAAATGCTTTATTAGGAGGATCCGAAGTTCATTCAATCTGCTGAGAAGTGTCCTGTAATAAGATACAATACAATACATTATTTTTCATACTTTTTCATGATCTAGCTGAGGCGGGCATTCCCATGCTCAGCTTTATAAATTCATTTTGGTACATAGAACAGACGATCGTCTTATGGTAGACTGATAATTCTCTGCTGAAATTATCATCCTTTGAGAAGGATGATCATCTGCTGCAATGATGTACACATCAAATGTCTTTATATCCTGAATATATATCGCAGCCCGGATGGATGAAACTAGATCGGGGTCTTCAATCTCTTCCGATCTTCACTCGATGTACAAGTCGATCCATGTGAGAATTTCTTGAAGTCGAACATGGAAAGACATCGCTTGATTACCGGTCAATGATGTAAACCGTTAACAAGCGCGAGAGGAATCACCGATAAGGATGATGACCCTCAAGGTACAGCAGTACAATTCACATGGTGGGAATAAAGGACTTGGCGTCGACCACCATGCAAAATCTTCTGGTCGAAGGTCATTGATGTATACCTGTCGCCGGAAGTGAGAAACTTGCCATTGAGGCATGCAAGCTTCAAAGTACTGAAGGGGTTGTTCCTAGATCAACTCCTTGGATAATGAGCTGATGTCGACAAGGAGCGATCCGTCAGAGGAGGGCCTTAATGAATCCCACATCAGTGACACGAAACGGAGCTAGTGATTGTGACGAGGTGAAAACAAACTGTGATGTATGATTCAGGGTGGCGGTCATGAAATGGATGAAGGACAATGTATGGCAGTGGATGGGACACGGTTGACTCTTTGCAGAACAACATCTCTTGAACATATAACGACACTGATGTGATGGATCGGTAGCATTACCCCAAATGTGGATGGTGTGGCGAGGACCATGGTGATGAGACCAGTGAATGAAACAACCCAACCCGATGTGATACGGAGGACAAATTGTCATGTTCAAGAGCGACTTGCTACCATTAAAGCTGTGAGGTTCTCCCAATTTTTCCCCAGTCATTGCTGACCAGTACCTCTTTATTTTTGTCAAGCTTGAGGAGGATAACATATGCTTGTTCTATAACCTGCCCTTCGGGCAAGCCCATCGCTATGTTTTAACGAGCCTAGCGATAGGGAAACTCGTTCTCGTCTAAAGACAAGTTTGTCGCTATTTAATGAATTTAACGAGTCTAACGACAAGGATAACTCGGTCCTTTTCATTTTTAGAGAGTCTGAAAAGGTACATAAAGTCAACTCCAGAATTCCTTTTTCGTCATCTAATCCCTTAAGTCTGAAAAAGTATAAAACAATACAAAAGGGATGAATTTTCGATTGCTTTAACGAGCCGAACAAAACAAGCGCTCGATCTTTTTGTGAAATAATCCCTCAGGTCCAAAAAGATTAAAATCTAGAGGAGGGATAGCTCTTCCGGTTGCTTTAACGAGCTGGAAGGCCAAAACTCGGCAAACTTTTCATATTTTACGAGTCAGTGAAAAGAGCTCAAAGAAGACTCGTCTTTTGAGGAACGAGTGATGAACAGGGCAGCAGCAGATTCTAGGTACAGGTTGGAATATTCCAATCACGGCAGTGTCACAAGGATGGCTAAGTGAAATCACTCTTCGCAGCTGTTCCTCAAAATGGGTAAACAAACATATGGAGATGAACGATTGGCCAAATGAACGGATGGAGGTGAGACTGCAAGAATACGACCAAGGGCTTTAATATGGCTGTCAAAGGTTACATTTACCAAGGTTATTTACCGGTTCATTTTCTTGGGTGAGCTTGAACTCTAGGGGAAGATTGCTCACAACTTATGTTTATTTTTTAACGAGCATGAACTATGTGCTAAAACTGCTCGGATCTTGCGTTTATTTTTTAACGAGCATGAACTGTGTGCTAAAACTGCTCGATAGATAAGTTTGCATGCCCCCAGTATAATAATGCAAATCGAGGTGCATGCCCCCCAAGCTTCATTGCATCCAACTCGGTGGTTGGAATGAAGGTTTACCTCGAGGATTTGTTTCATTTTTTAATGAGGTTG
Organism: Pinus tabuliformis; assembly: GCA_031772625.1. NCBI lineage: Eukaryota > Viridiplantae > Streptophyta > Pinopsida > Pinales > Pinaceae > Pinus > Pinus tabuliformis. The sequence continues at coordinate 1,000,642,617 of CM062819.1, read as the reverse complement.
ACACAAGATAGGAACTATCCTCGACTCCTTGTTTCATTTTTTAACGAGGTTGACACAAGATAAGAACCGTCCTCGGCGCCCACTGTATTTACAGTATTTCTATTAGGGCGATGATCCATGCCGACAAAATATTTAGGAATCTTCTGAATCCAACCAGAAGATTGGATTAGATTTCATTTTGTAGGTTTCCACCATGGCCACTCCCGCCAGATTACTTGGAGGCGGTAGGGCGAAAGTACCCATTAAGGCAGGGTCTTTTAGGAGGCCTACTCCGATATTTTGGAGCGAATGATTCCTTCCATGGATCATTGGAATGCTTCCCGTAACTTGTGGACTGCTGGGGAGAAAAGTTTGTTGGTCGACGATTGTAATTCCTCCTTGGAATGGAAATGCAATCTTCCTGAAGTAGGTCGACACAACTGCGGCCATGGCATAGATCCATGGTCTTCCAAGTAGGATGTTGTAATCGAGGTTTCCATCAATTACTTCAACATCAATTCCTACTGTTTTGCCCCCCAGTTCAACTTGCAAGTTACTTAAAATCTCGTATGGAGTATATGATCGTCCATCAAATGCTTTTAACGTCGTTGACGATTTCGACAAGGGTGGTGAGCCTAAATCTTTCCAGCAACTCATCGACATAAGACATGTAGATGCCCCCTCATCAATAATTGTTCGATGAACAGTTTTGTTGAGGGCTTTCACTTGAATAAGGAAAGCTAGTTGAGCTGGTAACTGAGGGTCATATCCTTTATGATCAAAGGCCACAAGATTGGAATCCATTGGGCCAATCCCACCTATTGCTGATGATAAAGCTTGCTCTTGGGAGGGGCAATTTTGTGGTACCTCAAGTGTCGACATAGTGGACGGCGATTGGGCCAGGTCCTTTACTATATTATAATTTTGTGCTCCTTTGGCACGAGGATTAAATGTCGATTTGTGTACTACTCCCTTTGGCGACTTTATCATTGGCTCAGGAACGATGGGTGGCACAACTTCGGTCAAAGTTGTTGTTGAACTACTAGGTCGTTCATTAACCTTGTTGTTCGACAGCTTTGGATTCCTGTAATCTTTACTCCTTGTCAAAGCATTATTCTGTTGCTTTGAGGTAGACAACATAAGCACTTGGGATCCGGAAGCATTTTGATTAGCAACCAGATTTTGACTTGGATTAGGAAACGGATCAGTCAATACTGCTGGGGTTTCTGAACTCTTGAAGAGTTTCTTAACTTCAGCTATATGTGGACAATATTTCGTCCAATGATCCTCATCGCATATATGACACCCTGCCGGGGGTTTCCTTTTTCTCCCTGTCTTTTTCTTCTTGCCCCCTGGTTGCTTCAGTTTTTTGCCCTTGTCGGTCGACATGGCATTTACTTCCGAGGCAAGAAGTTCTTCATTTGCATTTTGACTAGAAATTTTGTGCTTTCCAATCACGCCATTACCGGCGCGAGTGTCATTGTTTGATTTAGGAGGAGGAGGAATAGAGAATTCCGGTCTAGGGGCGTCAGGTATTTTGTCGTAGAGCATGCCAGACTGAGTATAGACCAAGTCTAGATATTGCGCACGAACGATAACTTGCTCTTCCGTTACGACTCCTCCCTTTGCCACGTCTTCCGTTATAGCGGGAAGTAACGACTTGATAAACCATTCAGCTAATAGCTGATCAGGAACGTATGTTTTTACCATCCTACGACGACGTCGCCACTCATGTATATGATCAGATATGTGGGTGGCAGTCGTTTGTTTGAAATTGGTAAGGAGTTCTGTTCCCGTTTCATACCTTATCGGTAATTGAAAATGGGTTAAAAAGGTTGTGGCTAAGGTACTAAAGTTGTCGAACGAAGCTCTAGGCAATTCAATGTACCATTTTGCCGCTGGACCCGTTAACATCCTCTGAAAGAGGCGAAGTCTTATCGAATCATCATTTAGGGTGTTTGATGAACACCATAGATGGAATGTCATCACATGATTTGACGGATCTTCACCCGGATTTCCATTAAATTTAGGAATGTCTGATGGAAGTTTATGCGGAATCGCTGGCCACCAAGGGGCATAAGCAATTGGATCATTCGTCAGCCGGTTTAGATCTGGTAATTCTAGAGTTGCTACAAAGGGCAACTGTTGATTCAGGTTAGGCGAAGCATATCCAGGATAAGATGGAATCGCCTGAGCAGTGGGTCTTTGCATACCAGCATAATGTTGGCAACTTTGACAAGGTTGATGGGCATAACCATTATAGTATGGTTGCCCATTACTTACAAAGACTTGTTGCTCAGGTCCTTGACATGATTGTTGGAATGGCGGTTGTTGAGTTTTGAACTAGCTCTGGTTGTTGGACCATTTGCTGATGCCCAATACTAGATGATTGACCAAGATGAGGAGTCACAGTACTTGTTTGATCCTGAGTCGCTCCGGATAAGGAGGCACTGACCTGAGGTTGCGATTGAGATGTCGAGACAAGAGGCTGTTGTATGGCAACCTGAGAAACTTGGGGTTGACATACAGTAGGCAGCGCTTGTACTTGCGACGCAATCACCATACCAGGTATAGTGGCAACATTCGACACAGGGTGGACTGGTTTCATTGAATATGCAACTCTTGGTTGCTGAGGCAGTATTGGTACCCAACCGCTGGATGTAATTCCAGTTTGACCTGAATTTTGTTGTAAACTCCCATATGGTTGTTCTCCAGGGGGGAACAATGAAAAGGCATACTGTCCTCCATATGGTGGCAATCCAGTACTTAAAGGGTAGATTGGCCTTTGAAGACACGTTGGATTGATTTGTTGAGTTTCAACATAAGAAATACCAGATGATAATCCGGACGAAGAAATAGGAACTAACCATGTCATCGTCCCTGATGGGGCTCCGGCTTGTTGTTGACAATTTGCCGGGACAGATGGTATACCAGCGAACATCGTTGGAGTAGCAGCAGGAGGCTCTGCTGCTGCTGTGTCGGACGACACAGTCCTAGATGTTGACGGTTGTTCAGACATATCTAGTCTATCCAAAAGATTTCTTAGCGATTCTACAGGAACTTCCACTTGTGGTGGACTAACTTCGAAGATCAACGAGGGAAGGGTGATGATTATTCCGCTTAAAATAAATTTTATAACGACGCTTTAGACACAACTTGCTTTTTCAGTTTTAAAGAGTCGAGAAAAAGCTAAAGATGACTCTAGTCTCCTTCGATGTTTTAATGAGCCCGAAGTGACAAATGCTCGGATGGACTTTTTCAGTTATAGAGTTTGAAAAATGCCAAAAGAAACTGCTCTGGAGATCTAGGCAGAGGGTGTGCCAAACCTTTCGCAAAACCACAGAATACGTTTTACGGTACGGGTGGTCGATCTTCTTGAATGTTGTGTTCACTGCATTGCGATCAGTAGGGCGGTCGACACGACTTCCTATGGATAAAAGATATATGCCTATAGGGGTCTCCCAATATATACGCGATGGTACGTGGGAGCACAAGTCCGTATTAGTGCCACCGACTCTCAGGAGGAATCACCCACCTTCGTCGAGATCAACAGTCACTATGTTTAACGACGCCGAAACACGTCTCTAACTTAGACCTCTATGTGTTTGCGTTATGTTTCAAAGCGTTGTTAGGTTCATTCAATATATTTTAAGTTGATCTTTTTTAAAGTTTGCCTTTCAAGGTTCACCAGAGATGTTTGATACAAATTCCTAAATGCAGTCTAAGATGAGAAGCAAGCTTTTTCAAATCTTTTTGACTGATGAAAATCTTAACTACTGAGGGAGAAGAAAGGCATATCTTTTCACACAGTTCATACAGCACAAACTAATGCACTTTCTCCTAAATCATCATGCAAACTTTTTCAAATGCAAAATGCATAATGCATGTATTTTCTTTTCCCTTTCTTAATGTTGATGTATTACAAAAAGAAAGTTGTTATTTAACTTTGATTTCGATTTAAAGCAAAAACAAACAAGCTTGTCCAAAATCAAAAGACACCTTAAGATTTACTTGTTTAATCACTGGAAATACATGAAATCAAACCATAATGACGAAAGTAAAAATACTAATCAGCTATGGACAGCAAACAAGCTAACTCTTTAGACCAGCAAAATGCCTAACACAGGTTCAGATCTAAGAGGCCAAAGCAAGACTAGTTCACTTTCGTTATGGGAAATTGTAAATGATGTAAGAAATACAAAAGAACAAGTACAATTTCGTTATATAACAGAGGCGGAATGATGGCAAGTAAGGTTGGTTTCAGAACAGGTACAAGACTGGTAACTGGCTGCAAAATCTATAGTGAAAACAGGCAAGAAAAAGGGAGGAAACCCCAAATGCACAAGGCAAAATTGGGCCAACGCAGGTGCTGCACAGCCAGTCTGGCTCTCAGCGCAGGTAGCCCCTTCGGGACCTGCGTTGCAAAGTAGGTAGCCTGTGTACTACCTGCTTTGGAAAACGAAAGTTGCGTTTTCTCAGTTTCCGGGTCACAATTTTCTCAAAAATTCACAGTTTTTGCTCAAATCAGAAGCTATCAGTCAAGCACACACTAAGGGATGACAAGGAAGATGAAAAGCTATCACTAAGAGCTTACAAGGATCCTTGTAGATCAGCTCTTCAAATCATGAACATGCTCATAAATGAGCTAGAGTAGCTGCCCTCTACTTCGCTTTTGATATAGTCAAAAGCTTTTCAATTTGGTACTCTTTTGTTCAGGAAATGAATAGCAAAATACTACAAACAATCAAACAGATACGATCCCCAGGGGAGTCGCCAGTTTGTTGTAGGGAAAAGTATCCGACTCGGATGACCCTATCCCACTCTAAGGGTGATAGTACCTCAGCAACAACTGTAAAGAAAACTACTTAAGGTTTACTTCTTTACGAAAGCAAGAGAGAATGAAGAAATGCACTAACCGTTGCCTTGCGCTTAATGTCGAATCCAAACTCTTCTCTTTGCTGCTTGCTCCCAGCTCCTTGCTCTTTTGCTGGCCCAGCTACAACGAGATCCTGCAAAATAACAAAGAAGGAAACTACAAGAAGCATGCAATCATAACTGATTCAAGGATTAGCATAAATCAAATATACAATTATCACAATACATCATTGAAACAAGTGCATATAGAAGAACCTCAATAGCTTTTATTAATGGAAGAAGTAAAGTTCTGAGAGTGTTACAACCATTGAAGGCCCCAATCCAGCAACACCTCCCAGCAGAAAGAATTTCTCCTCTTCACCTCCTTCAAGCAATCACCCAATAGTTCTATAGTGAAACCAACAGCATATCATTACTTTGCACAAAATTCCAGCCTCCTGAGCTCATAGGAGAGAGCTCAATATATAGATGAATTGAGAAATGATGAGTCAGCTTGCAACTGATGTGTAGCTGCCTTATGTCCTCTCTCTCTTCAGTTGATCTTCAGTTCTTGAGTCCACTTGGAGAATCTTGCTTCCACTTGGAGAAACAGAGCCTCTGACTCATCACAAGGCGAAATCCCTGATCCAAGTGTCATTTTTGGAAGATTCCAGAGCAATGACTCAGTGTGCCACTTGTCCCATCTCGCTCAGCGCAGGTGGCCTTTGTTCTACCTGCTTTGCAACGCAGGTACACCATGGAGGAGTTGAGTTTCAGCGCAGAAGCCTAGTGGAGCACCTGCTTTGATTTCAGGATTGCTTGTTTTTGAGTGTTTTCAGGTGGAGAACTGATCTGAGAGCTGTTGGTTTGCTGACCTTGTTCCTCTAGGGGTAGGAACATCATGTTTAGGGACTTTGGATCCCTTGGATTATTGACAATTCATGCCTGATGTTGCAAGGCACAAAATTGTCTATAACACTATTTGCCACATCCACCTGATCCTTGTCACCCTGGCACTGTTAAACAATGCACAAAGGCAGTCCTTTCGGGAGATAGACTTCAAAAATTGAAATATTTCCATTGATCGCAACACCAATCTTCTATCTATGTGGACCCAACCTCATGTTGAAATTGGGAAATGTCGGAACAAATTTCCCCAAGCGAAACCCTCAAGCCCCTAAGAAAGCCCAACTACCTAAAGAGAAATTATCAATCGATTAAAAGAAATTAATATTAATATGATTGGGCACATCTCACATTATCATTTGGTAAGGATCAAATTCAATGTGGGTTGGTGTACATTAAAGCTCGTGGAAAATATTTTTTTGAAAATTTAAATTTGAGTTATGGTTTCCCTCCAACTCAAGTCTGCTTCTTATGTTGGCTTACCTTCAAAGGTCACAAAGGTCATGTTACATGATGTGTAATTATTGATATTACATGATGTGTAATTCATTATGTTTACATGTGATATTTAATAGCAAACAAAAAAATTGTTGTCATAAGTAAAATATTACAATGTCCATATTAAATAATATAATTTTGTATCTATTTTATATATAGAAAAATAAAACAATTTAAATTAAAAATATTCTTATAGTTTCACCTTCCATAATTAGGTGGATGTTTAATTTATTTTATTTCTCTTATGGATTTGATGATTTGTTGTTGAATGTTAGTTTTGTTGTGCTAATTTCAAATTCAGAATTAAAAGCAATTGCTCATCATTTTTTTTTTATGTGGATAGGTTTCCTTATGGTGTTTGTGAATGTAACAGGTAAATTGTCAAGTTTTGTGTCAAATTCATGAGAAAAATAGCATGTGAATAAAGCGTTGAACAACAGCAAACAAATATACAACAAACCATCAAAATGAACACTTAACACAATGTTTCGATAAAGGAGTTAACTCCACCTGGGCTACATCTCCTTGGTCCAGCTTCCATGGCTTTGGCCTCTGTATTAGCTCAAAATGGAAAAAGATATATTGTTTTCAATGCTCTATTGCTCCCGAAACCTGCTTCAATGTGCTCAGAACCTCCAGCTAATCTTGGAATGACTCTTTCTTAGCCAAAATTGGTAAAAAATTGCAAAAGTTATGGCCTCTTCAGTTTCCCCTAGGAAAATCCACCACAACTAGATAAACTCTAGTTAATCCTGCCAAATTTGGAGAAATGCCAAATATATCGGACCTGCCAAAAGATCTGCCAAGTTAAATTGCACTTTAATTAAAGATAAGCATGATTTAATTAGTGTTAATTTGCAGTTAACATGTTAAGCGTGTGGTTAGTGCTAATCGCTGACCTTCGGTTTTGTGGTGGTGGTCACATGCAGAGGGGGTTGGCCCTCTCCTCCCCCAACTGCCACAGTTTAACATAACAAATACAAACTGTAACCATAGTATGTTAAGAACCAATAACGCAGCATAGTGGTAAGACTCTAGGCTTGTGCAGGCGAGATCGCAGGTTCGACTCTGCCGACCTACCAATAAAATTTTGTCACCACACGCTGATGTTTATAGGCCATTGGGGAGGGACACATGGCGGCCTTTGGGCTTGCCACATGTCTCCTTCTCAATGGTCCTCTCCTGTCCAATAAGAAAACGCCAATTCATCCACTGTAGACCAATCAAACAAGTGCCACTTGGCATGAACTCACTGACTGTTGACCAAACCTTTGACCTGCACAGTCACCTACCACGTCAACAATACAGACTATTGACTGGGTAGTGACTGTACTTTTTTTTTTTCAAAATTCCTTTGTTTGGCAAAGCAGACAGAAGTTCCTATCTTCCTCAAACGAACTCCATTTTGAGTGAAACGAGCTGTGATGGGATCGTATCACCGAGATAGACATGGTCATTTAGTGTTTGCGTGATTTTGATCACTTCTATTTTTGAGCTAAATATTGATCACCTGATTTTTCCTCCCCATTGGAAGCCTTTTGGACCCCAAAAGATACTATCAATTGTTCAGAAGGTGAGGTTACAACTCCCTCATCTTCTCAATCTACATCCATTTGACCTTAGAAGGATTTTTTCCCTTGAGTCCCACTCGTAGGCATTCGACATTCCCTCTCTTTGAAGTGCTAGTTATTCTGTCAAGTATGAGATCTTGCTAAAGTTCATCAAGATATTCTAGTGGGAAATCATCTATTGATGGCATCTAAACATCCTCTCCTTGATCATCAATCAAAGGAGGCTCAAAAAATCTCAAATTCTCAACATTAACAACAAAGTATATTTGCATATAAGGAGGCAATTCTAACTTAAATGCATTGATACCAATCTTTTCCAGAATTTTAAAAGGACCATAACGGATTGGCTTCAGCTTTTTACCTTCCCCTTGAAGTCTCTGTTTGCTAATATATAACCAAACTTCGTCACCATCTTGAAATTTATGATCGACACAGTGTTTTTCATGTCTTTCTTTGTAGCTGCTTTGACTCTTTTCAAGTTGTCCTTGCATTGTGTGATGTATCAACTGAATTTTCTCAATGAACTTCCTTGCCTTATCGATGTCGCTATAACCATCAATAGCGACATATTTAAATATGAAGTCCAATGGCGATCTTGGCAAGTACTCAAAACATGCCTCAAATGGCAATGTGTTTATGGAAGAATGCTTTGCCCTGTTGTATGCATGTTGTATGTAATGCAACTGTTCATCCCACAACTTGGGATGTTTGCTGCAATATCCTCTAAGAAGATGAATAACTGTCTTGTTGACCACTTCAGTTTGTCCATCTTTTTGCGGATGAAATGTTGTACTCTTCTTCAACTTAGTTTCCATCATGTCCCATAAATTTGACCAAAAATTCCCAACAAATCGAGAATCTCGATCACTTAAAGTGGAAGTAGGAAGACCAAAATGAACCCAAACATTTTGAAAGAAAAGATGCATTGTTTGTTCAGCTGTAATTTTCTTTTTACATGGCATTAGAATACACATCTTGTTGAACCTGTTTACAACTACATACAAGTAATCATGACCTTTCTTTGACAATGGAAGACCTCCTATGAAATCCATTGAGATACTCTCCCATGGACATGAAGGTACTGGAAGTGGAGTGTACAATCCTAGTTTCCTATTGCTAGGCTTACTTATTGCACACAATGAACATCCTCTAATGAAACGAGATACATTATCAAACATGTGTGGCCAATAACAATACCTTTGGATATTCCCTATTATCTTGCCTACACCAAAATGTCCAACGATCAATGAAGTGAGTGCCTCCCTTATGATATTGTTTCTTTCTCCCTGTGGAATACATAAATACCCAAGTGATACAACAAATTCTTATATACATGGTAATCTAACTCTTCAATTTGGTTTCCTTGCCTCAATCTTGCATACACATCTTGAAAGTCATTATCATATGCATATTGCTCAATGTAAATTTCATGTAAAATAGAGTTTTTCTTGAGTATAATAGATGAATTTACAATAGGCCTAGAAAGCATATTAGCTACCTTATTGTAGATTCCATTTTTGTACTTGATAACCAAATGAAAATGTTGTAGAAAACCCATCCATCTGAAGTGTCGTGATTGTTGCAACTTTCACTGTGACTGTAATTACTAGTACGGATAATGGTCTCCTTCCCCATCAAGTAATGTTTCTATTTTTTAACACTTTGTACCAATGTGTAAAGTTATTTTTCATAATTTGGATAGTTAGTCACAACACCATTAAAATTTTCAGAATGAAATGAAATGGGCTTACCATGCTACATGAGAACTTCTCCCATGGCATAATCACTAGCATCCGTTTGAATCTCATCCGTCTAAGATCCGGAAGAGCCAATACTGGTGCTGAACTGATCTTTTTTTTAAAGAATAAAATTCTTTTTGTTGTACATATCCCTAATGGAAGAATTTCCTAACACTAGTCAATGCATGTAGTGGTATTGCAATGGAAGAAAAATTAGCAATAAATTTCCTCCAATATTGTGTTGCCCCTAGTAAGCTTCTTACCTCTGTACCTATATTGGGCTTGGGCCAATTCACAATGAACTCATCCTTATAGGGGTCTATCTTTAGCTCACCTCCTCCAACAATGTGTCCCAAATACACTAAAGAAGTCTTGCCAAATTCACACTTTGACATCTTTAAAAGCAATTTTTCTTTTCTCAAGACATCAAGTACTTTGTTCACATGCATGACATGTTCATCTCTGGATTTGCTGAATATGAGAATATCATATAAGTAAAAAATGACAAAATCATCTAGAAATTGTCACAATACATCATTCATAACTCTCATGAAATTATTTGGAGCATTTGTAAGACCGAAAGGCATAACAAACCACTCAAACAATCATTGTTTAGTTTTAAATGCGGTTTTCCAAACATCCTCTTCAGCTATTCTAACTTAATGATAACCACTTCGTAAGTCTAACTTAGTGAAATACTTTTCATACCTCAATTGATCAATAAAATCATCAATTCTTGGGAGCGGATAATGATTCTTTACCGTTATCTTATTCAGTGCACGGAAATCCACACACATGTGCTAAGTCTCGTCCTTCTTTGGCACCAAGACAATTGGTGAACCACATGGAGAAGTAGATGGGTGTATGATACCATTTTTCAACAATTCTTGAATTTTCTTCTTGATTTCCATGCTCTCCATGATCAACATGCGATACATGCCAATTTTTTGAAGTGGAACATCCTGCTGCAACTATATCTCATGCTGAATTCCCCTCTTGGGAGGTAACCCCTTTGGTTCCTGAAACATCTCACCATGATTTCTTACCACATCAAACAAATCAGATTTAACTTATCATCACAATCTTCAAAAGATTCATAATCTATATCATTATTTTTCTTGATCATGAGAAGCACAAAATTTGTACTTGCATTTACTAGTCTCTTCATTTGCCCTGCATTAACCAAAGAAATGTTTAACTTTTTGCAATGGGCTATCATCCCAAGAAACTCTCCTAGGTTGTATATCAGAGATGCTCAGGAACATTACAAACTCAACAAAAATTTGGATAAAATGGTGGATGAATGAAAGAAATGCTGCATATTCAAGCCAGATACCCACTTCTACGATGCTTAACCCCAGACATGGGTGAACACCCCCAAACTACAAGGCTTTTAACCACCAATAACTCACAGTTTTAAAGAAATGTGATGATGGATAACACTGACCACACCAGCAGATGCACAGGGCCCTGTGATGGCCAGTTGCAACCAGTAAAGAGGTCTGTAAATCTGTTTTCTAATACACAACAGGATGACAGCTCTCTGGCATTAAAACAATAGAAACCTGCATACAAATTCAATGATACAGCTAAATTCTAACACATATGTGGGATGACAGCCCCTCTAATGCTAAACATTAACAAAACATGAATAACTACAAAACAAGCACAGCCTAGAATAAGAAGAAGAAGTGGAAAGTGAGTAATCAACAGAAAAAGAAGCTTGTATTAGCTGGAAATGAAGGCCAGAAGTTGCAGGTCTTATAGTAGTTACAGTCTCTAGAAGTTGAAGCTTACAACAGAATAACACTCATCAACCTATTACATCGTGTGTCTGGGTATATATAGAATCTGTTTACAAAGTTGCTCTGCTAAGCTATGTGTGGAGGTGTCTTAATGGACCACCAACCACATTTACATTCAGATATGGGTCTCTGTTGTAGTTTAACTGCTTTAATGGATGAATTTAATTTTTCTGGTACTCTGCACTCCTTCCTGAACAGGTAGAGTAAATAATGGATGAAATTCCATGCCTGATAAATGCTCTTCACTGCTCGAGGCAATCCTTTTCCTTCTTGGGCCATTCTATTGATTAATTGCATTTGGTGAGGCTTTAATTGTGCAGGTACAAGGTAGTTGATGGCTTCGTCCTTCCTCGAGCAGCAGAGAACAGTCGAGAATCAAGGTTTCATGGCAGAAGAATGAGCGGGTCCGGGAATCAGTCTCAACCGTTGGATCGCAGAAATCAACGGCGGAGATGACTTGATGAGGGGTAATGGGAAATAGTGCAGATGGGTGAATGAACATGGACTGTCGGATCATAGAAATCGACGGCAAAGATTTGATTAGAGAGGCTATCGGGAGATAGCGCGGACAGGCAAACGAGGACCGTCAGATCATATGATGGATGATGGGACGGCTATCGCACACGAGGAAGATGCACGACGGATAACGCATGGGAGAATGGCGGTATAGCGGGCGGGTGGTTTCCCTGCATCGCCTTTGGGCTGCAGTGGTTTACGTACAGGCAGGTGCGATCCAGTCATGGTGAGACAGGTGGCCAGCGGGAAACTGCTTCCCCGCGGGCTAACAGTCGTGCAAGTCCGTTGATCGAGGGGAGCGTCTATCATTGGATCCCGACGGGGAATGATCAGACGGTCCAGGAAATAAAACGCGTGCTTAATGCTTGATGTAACAGCTAAGGGTCTTGGCGATAGCACTTTTGCATATGCGCACGGTTATGAGGGGTTAAGACCTTAGCGCCGGGCTATATGACTACGATTTGATATGTTAACACTTGCACCCGCGATCAAAGAAGAAAAGGGTTTAAACGGGGTTTAAACAGGTTATCGGGACTTTATAAGGTTTATGTAATGGATTCAAGGAGAATAAGCAGAATAAAAGGGAAGGAAGAAACAGAGAAGGCAGGGTTATATGGTATGAAGAAACCCGAAGGAGAATGAGGAGAACGAATGCAGAAAGCTCCTTTTAAGCATAATGCATGATGACCAAGCTGTCTTTGACACTCAATTATTCGGATTTGCAGCAAAGCTAACATTGGCTCCTTCTGGGGATGAGATCCTCCCTATGAGGTATTAAGAACCTACAGACCAATGCCTTCATATAAAACTCAGCTTTTAGAACATTTCCTAGTATCCATTGGGTATGGAGTCAACTAAGCCTACCATAGAAAACCCGTAAAAGAACATAATTACAATCACTAAGGCTTGAGAGCCTTAAACATCATAAATATTCAAAAATTGGCCAACTCATAGACCATCAAAATTGTTGCCTGTCATCCGGTTCATCATATATCAACAAGACAAGATTTATTTGATCCTCCACCTCAAACAGTTTAGGACACTTGAGCTTAGTAGGCAGATATGGATCAAATTTCATTTCCCTTCTGTGTGTTTTTCTCCTTGGATATTCTTCATGGGAGCCTGTGTACACTTGTTGAATAACCATTGTTGATGTATACTTATCTTTATCATCTGTGGCCTGCACAATAAATATAAAAGATGCACCATTGTATTCTTGTGCAGGGGACACAGAGACATTATCTTCTCCTGAATCCTTGTTAGAACAGTCCTCATCCAAGGAGGGATTCCAACACTATACATCCTCTTCCTCTGTCATTTGATAAGCTGCCCTTTATTCTGTGTAGGGGCCATCTGAGCAGGTATCCAAATATCAAGATTGAGATAGGCAGTTTCAGCCTTGAGCATTGAATTATGTTCTGCCTTAGTTTTTAAGGGGCAACTTTGAGGGATTGCTTTTTGAGCAGGAAGAGGGACAATAGATGATGAGGAGCTTTCTTCTCCCTTCTTGATTACTAGGCTAGGGATGATAACAGGCTGTTCAACTTGCAGATCTGCATAGCCATTAGAAGATGTGCTGGCCTTAGGCTCGAGTTCTTGGAGGAAGGGATCTGCTGTTGGCTGCCACTGCTGGTCAACTTGTTGTTCTGCCGCTACAACAAATTGTTGAGCAGTGCCTTTGGATATTGTTTTCTCATAAGAAGCCCTTGTTAGGAAAGGAGAACCTTCCAAAACATGGACCTCCTCCTCATGCACTTCTTCGATGACTATATTCTGTAAAAGGGGCCTCACACCCTTGTCTTCATTTGTAATCTTATTTCTTTGCAAAATATGAAAATGCTCATGTGTTTCTTTACATGGATATGGATATGGAAAAGAAAAGGAACAATGAGCTCCTGCTTCATCAAAATGTTTCTCAGCCTTTAGTTTGGAAACATCAGAGACCAAAAACTCAATCATCCTAGCCAATTCATCTATTTCAGAATCATAGGATGATGAGGATTCATCTCCCCGTCTTCTGCTTTCAGCATCTCCTTCAAGTCTCTCTATAGCTAGAATGTTTGATTCAACATCAAAAGTTGCATCTTGCATATCAGCCAAAGAAGTGCATCCGCTTTCTCTTAACAGCAAGTAGAATTGAGAATCAAAGGCATTGGCATAAGTGAGCATGGCAGAAACAGGAGTAGGTCTTATTTCAGCTGGCATTCTGCTGTACATATGATTGAATCTGATGTTGAAATCAGACAGTAGCTCACCATCTTCTCTTTGCAAGTTCCCAAATTCATCATGATAAAAGAACATATCTTCATTATTTCCCCAGTGCTTTAAAAATACATCATCTAGGGCCTCAATGTCTGCATGGACCTAGGGGGTAAATTTCTAAACCATTTTCTAGCTTCTCCCTCTAGGCTTTGAACAAAAACCCTCATCCAGACATCCTCTTCATTGATATCCAGGTTATTAGCATAGCTATAGAAGGCCTCTAAATGCTCCTCGGCTGATATTCCTTCTACACCAGTAAACTTTGGCATAAATTCTTGATAATCTCCTGCAGGCATAGCATTCAAAGGGACAGGCAAGACCAGAGGTCCATACCTAGCAGCAACTATTCTTTCTATCTTTGTGAGGGCTTGTTGGCCTACCATGACTGAGGTATACGAAAGGAATACTGGTGGGCTGAGTGGAATAGATCAATGAAAGAAATGACAAAAACAGAGGAATATAATGGACAACATGGATGCTTTTTTCAACTAAGGATCGAAAGGGAAATGAATGACAAGGAGCAGTATGGATCTCTGAAGGTATTTCTACACTGACAGAGATACATAAAAATTTCAAGGCTTACCTGATTCTGATGCTCCTTACTGCAATATTTTCTTTTGTTGAACGATCTTCTCAGGATCAGGCACCGGTTCAGCTGGTAATTTTTGAGGATTTCTTCGAGTATGTCTCACAAACTGAGCCAGAACTTCAATGTGGAGTCGCCAAATGATGGTCTTCCACCAGTGGAGTCGCCAGATAGATGATTACAACCAGAAACTGTGTTCAAACCTTGTCTGTCATCAAATCTTGAAGTTGTGTCGTTCTCCCAAGGAAGCTGAGCTTCGATTCTCCTTTCCCCGGCAACGACGCCAATTAATGTTATCACCCCAAGAAACTCTCCTAGGTTTTATATCATAGATGCTCGGGAACATTAAAAACTCAACAAAAAGTTGGATAAAATGGTGGATGATGAAAGAAATGCTACATATTCAAGCCAGATAACCACTTCTACTATGCTTAACCCCCAGACATGGGTGAACACCCCCAGACTACAAGGCTTTTAACCACCAATCGCTCATAGTTTTAAAGAAATGTGATGATGGAAAACACTAATCAAACCACCAGATGCACAGGACCCTGTGATGGCCAGCTGCAACTAGTAAAGAGGTTTGTGAATCTGTTTTCTAATACACAGACAGGATGACAGTTCTCTGGCATTAAAACAATAGAGACCTGCATACAAATTCAATGATATAGCTAAATTATAACATAGAGGTGGGATGACATCCCCTCTGATGCTAAACATTAACAGCACATGAATAACTGCAAAACAGGCACAACCTGGAACAAGAAGAAGAAGTGGAAAGTGAGTAATCAATAGAAAAAGAAGCTTGTATTAGCTAGAAATGAAGACCAGAAGTTGCAAGTCTCATAGTAGTTACAGTCTCCAGAAGTTGAAGCTTACAACAGAATAACACTCATCAACCTATTACATTGTGTGTCTGGGTATATATAGAATCTGTTTACAAAGTTGATCTACTAAGCTATGCGTGGAGGTGTCTTAATGGACCACCAACCACATTTACATTCAAATATGGGTCTCTGTTGTAGTTTGGCTGCTTTAATGGACGAATTTAATCTTTCTGGTGCTCTGCAGTCCTTCCTGAACAGGTAGAGTGAATAATGGATGAAATTCCATGCTTGATAAATGCTCTTCACTGCTCAAGGCTGTCCTTTTCCTTCTTGGGCCATTATGTTTATTAATTGCAGTTGTTGAGGCTTTAACTATGCAGGTACAGGGTAGTTGATGGCTTCGTCCTTCCTCGGGCAGTAGAGAATAGTCAGGAATCAAGGTTTCATGGCAGAAGAATGAGCGGGCCAGGAATCAGTCTCAACCGTTGGATCGCAGAAATCAACGACGGAGATGACTTGACGAGGGGTAATGAGAAATAGCGTAGACGGGCGAATGAACATGGACCGTCGGATCATAAAAATTGATGGCAGAGATTTGATCAGAGAGGCTATCGAGAGATAGTGCAGACAGGCGAACAAGGACCGTCAGATCATATGATGGACAATCGGATGGCTATCACACGAGGAAGATGCACGACGGATAATGCGTGGGAGAACGGTGGTATAGCGGGTGGGAAGTTTCCCTGCACCACCTTTGGGCTGTGGTGGTTTATGTATAGGCGGGTGCGATCCAGTCATGGTGAGACACGTGGCCGGCGGGAAACTGCTTCCCCGCGTGCTAACAGTCGTGCAATTCCGTTGATCAGGGGGAGTGTCTATCATTGGATCTCGGCGGGGAATGATCGGATGATCCAGGAAATAAAACGCGTGCTTAATGCTTGATGTGACAGGTAAGGGTCTCGGTGGTAGCACTTTTGCATATGCACACAGTTATGAGGGGTTAAGACCTTAGCACCGGGGCTATATGACCACGGTTTGATATGTTAACACTTGCACCCGAGATCAAAGAAGAAAAGGGTTTAAACGGGGTTTAAACAAGTTATCGGACTTTATAAGGTTTATATAATGGAGTCAGGGATAATAAGCAGAATAAAAGGGAAGGAAGAAACAGAGAAGGCAGGGCTATATGGTATGAAGAAACCCGAAGGAGAATGAGGAGAACGAATGCAGCAAGCTCCTTTTAAGAATAATGCATCATGACCAAGCTATCTTTGACCCTCAATTATTCGGATTTGTAGCAGAGCTAACACTCACAATATACTCCACTCCATCATTCAGTAATTGATATTTGTTCTATTGGCGATAAAGTATCGCTTTCCTATCATACAAATATGGGCTTCACAATAAAATTCCTGAGATGTCAAGTGGAAATACATCTAACTCAACTTCATCAATGAATTTTTCAGTAATTGCAAGCCTGAATAAGAATTTCCTTGTAACCTGTAAATTTGCATTATTGACTATCCAACCCAAGGGATATGGCTTATGATGAGGTACATTTTCAAGGTTAAGCTTTTTGACCAAGTCTTCTAAAATTCAGTTTGATTGTGACCCACTATCAAATAATGCATCAATCTTTGTATGGTTTGAGATTACCCTTACATGGAACAACCCTATCCTTGATTCTTCATTTGGAGTGTTGTTGTGACTATGTGAGGAACTAGTGCTTGCTAAAGCTTCCTTTTCCTTTGTGACCATGGCTGAAATCTTGGTCTCATCACTGGAATCAGATCCAAGGCCATGTTGTGTGGTAGCGGTTGTCTTTTGTTTCCCATTATTGTTTGGTTTCTTAGGCCTTAGTTCAAGATGTAATTTCCAACAATGGGTTTCATCATGCCCTTCTTTGGAACAATTTTTGCATGTAATTTTCTCCCCTTCTTTCTTTACACTTGCATTCTTCTTTCCTTTCCATTTTCCACCCTTCTCTTTCTCCTTACCCTTGAATGGCTTCTTATTACTACCCTCTTCCTGAATGTTCTTTCCTATTGCTTCAAGGTACATGGCTTGCACACATACCTCATCTAAATTGCTTGGATTGAACATAAGGATAGTGTGTTTTAAGTAGGAATGTAAACCCCCAATATATCTCAAAAGAGTATCTTGGGAATTCAAGTTTACTCCTAACAATAAAGCCATTTTCCTAAACTCCTGAGTATAGTCTTAAACTGTATGGCCCTTGAGTTGCCTAAAATTTTGCCAACTCATAATGGCTTTTTGCATGTAGGCTAAAGGATAAAATTGTCTTTTAATTGAAGAAACAAATATAACCCAAGAAATGCATATCTTACCATGAATTCACATTTCCTCTTGAGTCTTTTCTTCCCACCAAACTAGTGCTACTCCTTCTAGCCTCAATGAAGCCAACTGGATCTTTATGTCATCTTCTTGAAGGTTCTGAATTCTACAATAAACCTGCAATTTTTGAATCCAATTGTCTGACTTCTTTGCATTTACCTCACCATTGTACATGGGAAGTTCAAACTTAATGTCCAAATTTTGTAAGGGAGTTTGTCCTTTTGGGGTTTGTGAATGAATATGAACAATTTTTGTTGTGGAAGTGGAACATAATGTTGTTTGTGAGGATGAGGATGATGAAGTTGATGAGGAATATGATGAAGATGATGGAGATGGAGGAGGATTTCCTCCATTACCCTTTGAATCCTTCTTTTCGTATTTTTTTTTATCTTCTAAGCTTCCCTCTCCATGTGGAGACTTAGAACTATCTCCAACCATTCTAGTATTCCTCTCTTCATAAATGACTCTAACCATGTCAGTTAAATCATAGAAATATTTATTGAATGCTTCTTCTTCTGAAAGACCTTCGGTCTATCTTTCTCCAGACATTATGACTTTGGATTCAAGCTTAGCTTCCGGTACTGCTTATACCTCCTCAATCTCAACTGAAGATAAAACTTGAGGTGCTTCAAGTGCAGTTGGGATTGAAACTTTGGGTGGAGATTGTGGCCTTGTGACTCTCCTTCTTTTGGCCATTACCTCAAGATTTGCAACCAATAGTTTCCCTTCTCCTCTCTGCAACTTTAACCTTGTAAGCATCACAAATTTACAACCATTAAAATCCTACTTGCACAAAACTCAAGCAATCAGGAAAATAAACTTGCTCTAATACCAACTTGATTTGTTGTTGAATGTTAGTTTTGTTGTGCTAATTTCAACTTCAGAATTAAAAACAATTGCTCATCATTTTCTTTATGTGCATAGGTTTCCTTATGGTTTTTGTGAATGTAATAGGGAAATTTGTCAAGTTTTATGTCAAATTCATGAACAAAATAGCATGTAAATAAAGTGTTGAACAACAACAAACAAATGTACAGCAAACCATCAAAATGAACACTTAACACAGTGTTTTGATAAAGGAGTTCACCCCTCTTGGGCTACATCTCCTTGGTGCAACTTCCATGGTTTGGGCCTCTGTATTAGCTCAAATGGAAAAACGTGTTGTTTACAATGCTCTACTGCTCCTGAAACCTACTTCAATGTGCTCAGGATCTCCAAATCATCTAGGAATGACTCTTTCTGAGCCAAAATTGGTCGAAAATTGCAAAAGTTATGTCCTCTTTAGGGTCCCTTAGGAAAACTCCACCAAAACTGGAGAAGCTCCAGTTAATCCCACCAAATTTGGAGAAATGTTGAATATATTGGACCCACCAAAATATCTGCCAAGTTAAACTGCGCTTTAATTAAAGATAAGCATGACTTAATTAGTGTTAATATATAGTTAGCGCATTAAGTGCGTGCTTAGTGATAACCGTTGGCCTCCGGTTTTGTGGTGGTGGTCACATGCAGAGGGGGCTAGCCCTCTCCTCCCCCAACTGCCACAGTTTAACATAACAAATACAAATTGTAACCATAATATGTTAAGAACCAATAATACGACATAGTGGTAAGACTTGGGGCTTGTGTGGGTGAGGTCATGGGTTCAACTTCGTGGACTTGCCAATAAAATTTTGTCACTGTGCGCTGATGCTTATAGGTTGTTGGGGAGGGACACGTGGCGGCCTCCGGGCTTACCACATGTTTCCTTCTCATTGGTACAGACTGCTCATCTTCCTCGTGCAAACTCTCTTTTGAGACACCAATTCATCAATTTTTTTTCAAAATTCCTCTATTTGGCAAAGCAGACAAAAGTCCCTATCTTCCTCGTGCAAACTCTGTTTTGAGACACCAATTCATCAATCGTAGACCAACCAAACAAAAGCCACTTGGCAAACTCCTCTATTTGGCAAAGCGGACAAAAGTCCCTATCTTCCTCGTAATTCCTCTTTTGTCCCTATCTTCCTCGTAATTCCTCTATTTGGCAAAGCGGACAAAAGTCCCTATCTTCCTCGTGCAAACTCTCTTTTGAGACACCAATTCATCAATTTTTTTTCAAAATTCCTCTATTTGGCAAAGCAGACAAAAGTCCCTATCTTCCTCGTGCAAACTCTATTTTGAGACACCAATTCATCAATCGTAGACCAACCAAACAAAAGCCACTTGGCATGGCCTCACTGGCTTTTGACCAAACCTTTGACCTGCCATGTCAACAGTACGGACTGCTCACTGGGCAGTGACCTTGCTTTTTTTTTCAAAATTCCTCTGTTTGGCAAAGCGAACAAAAGTCTTTATCTTCCTCATATGAACTCTCTTTTGAGTGAAACGAGTTGCGTTGGGATCGTATCGTCGAGACGGACGTGATCGTTCAGGGTATGAGCGATTCCAAGCACTTTGATTTTTGAGCTAAACACCGATCACCTTATTAGTTGAAAGGCAAGATTTTAAAAATATCCATAACAAAAAGTTTAACCCCGGTCATAAATAAAATATTTCAATAGGGAAGTTGAGTAAAAAATGTTAACATGAAACATATATAGAGAGAAAAATTCACAGAACTCTTATTCTATTAATAGTTGCTTTCTAATTCAATGTATGAGGGATATTTGTAATTCTTTCAATGCTTAATATGGATTTGAAATGTAATATTTTAGAAAGTATTAATAATAAAAATAATTAAATGTATGCATACAAAAAAAGGGACATGTTTTAACATTTTAATGTGGAGAATGTAAATTATAAATAAAATATTTCAATGTCAATTACATATATATTATATCATCCTAGATTCATCTTGATTCGGCATCTACCAAGTGCCGAGAGAGATCAAATCTCTTTCCACTCTAAAATATCGCTGCATTCGCGCGTGGTAGACCCTGAATTATGATGGATCTAGGTTGATTTAAAACAATTAACTATTTCATCTAACTCCATAAAACTTAATAAAAAGAATTAGCTCATCATCTTACATTTAAAAAATAAGTTGTGCTTCACTATTTTGTTAAAATTACAAGTTAAACTTTTTTCACAAATCAAATATTCTTTAAAGAAAAATCATGGAAATCTATTTATGTGTTTAAATACATATTTTTAAATAACAAGAACTGAATCTATTTATGCGTTTAAATACATATTTTTAAATAACAAAAAAAATATGATTGAGCCGAGAGGCTCATTCTACAGCTCATTATGAGTGTATGTTTGTTCGTACCCCTTTATACAAATACAAAAAAAAAAAAAAAATTAAATAGAAAAATAATGTTGCTATAATAAAAAAATGGAATATGTTGTAAAAATAATCAGAAGTAAAAAGAAAATGTAAATAAAATATTTAAACTCTATAATTTTAAAAAATATTTGAACATACTTAAAAAAAAATTGAACATGAAAAAAATTAATCTCTCAACTTATCTTAAATCCATACTTAAAATAAATCTATATTGATTTAACTAAAAATCACTTAAAAACCACATTTTTCTCACTTTAGAATGGTTTGGTTTTCCATATTACAGCCCTAAATTCCCACACCAATAAATAATTTATAAAATGTCCTTTTTAAAATACATGAAAGCTAAACATATATCTATAAATGTAGTTGTAAGCCGACGTGGCTCTCATCTTACCATGGGAGGCGGCGTCCAAAAATGGGAAACGGACAACTTCGTCATTCTTTGGTATTAAATAAGCATGAACTGTTGCTGCCCCCGTCAGAGTAAGTCAGACTAGAGACAAAGCAAAACCTTTCCACGTCATCAGATTCGGATAACGAAGAAGCCGCCGCCTGCAAAATCTTATTTTTTTTCTGGTGGGCCTACAAGATTACGACCTTTCCGCCTACGATTCCCACGGTATGGTTCAATACAGCGGCGCCAGTGATTCTTTTGCGTCCATACATGTCAGACACCGGTGTGTTTGTTGGCATTCAATCATATAAAATAATAAATTTTAAACCCACTTGCATCCAAGGGTGAAGCTAGGATAAGGATCTCCACTATGGATATAATATTATATATTGGATCTTTCGTGATTCATTTCATCTACCGGTTTAGTCTAGTTCAGTTCTGTCTAGATTGTAAGTAAGTTGGGGAGCTGAGAGATCAATTTGAGAGGGTGTGAAGATGATGTTGGCTGTTTTTGAGAAATCAATTGGACAAGGTCCAGAGGAACTAACTAGCCCTACTTCTAAGCGTGCAACTAATCAGAAGAATGGGGTGGAGATCCTGAGTTCTTTTGTTTCTTCAATATCTCAAGCGATATCAATCAGATTTGGAGATAATGGCGGTGGTGGCATGGCTTATGCCCATGACAATGAAACTCTTCGCCAGCCCAGGTAAGATTTTTCAAGAACACAATTTTCATTTTTTTTTAACCTGAATTAAAGCATGCAAGTTTAGATTGTTTTTAAATAGGGTGTTTTTTAATTGTGGATTGTGATAATATTTTAGAATAGGATGGTTAGATCAGGTTAAACAATTCTAAGTGGTGAAATCTTTTGCAAAAAAATCATTGTAATTTCTTTTTCTGTTTGAGAGATTTAAAAGGATCTCCAGATTCTTCAGAGTTTTGACAATTGAATCGTTAATTTTTTTTTGATGTATTTTATGTTAACATAATAGCTGATTGAGTCTCAGATGAGTATTTTTTTTGTTGAGTGAATATGTGATCTATTTTATTAATGGGAATAGCTGATTGGTTATCCAGTGAGTATGTTCCTTGTCTGAGTGAGTGTATGTGTGTGCATAGTTGATTTATTGTGGAGTAAGTATTCTTAATTGCAATGGCATTCTTATTAAGATGGCATATTTTATTATACAGTAGTAGCTGATTGGTTCTCAGTTAATATTCTGTTTTGTAGTGAGCAATATTATATTTGTTGAGAATGAGTATTTGTATAGTTAATTAATTATGGGGTAAGTATTCTTAATTGCTTTGTGCTGGGGAGTTATTGTGCGGATGAGTCTGAAGAAAAGGGTCAGAACGCACTTGCTATTTTCTGATATTTTAGTATAGATTCAAGGATATTGTAGATTCAGATTCAGGTAATCTGAGTCCAACATTAATGATTAACTTTATGGCTGGTTCTTTCAATTACTTTGAATCTACAAACGTGAATGATTAACTTTAGGTTGAGCTTTTCAGTTAGCTGAATCTACAAATGTTAAAATGAATTTTATGTTTGGGGTTTTCAGTTACTTGATGAATTTTATGGCAAATGTTAAAATGAATTTTATGGTTGGGGCTTTCAGTTACCTGAGTCTGAATGTGCATCCTTATTTCGATAGTAAATTAACCATGTTCATGTTTCTCAAAATTTAAAATAATTTTAGAATTCAGAAATAATATAATTACATATAGGTGCTTTGGCCACTTCACAGAGCTCACTCTCCACTGTAAAATATTTACTACAGGACTCTACAGTTCTCTCATAGTTCATGTATTTTTTTATTTATTTTTTCTTCTTTTGGTACGTTATCACTTTTATAACTTTTATACTATAATTTATAGTATTCTTAAAGAGTCTGATTTATTAAAAAAGATATTTTAAAAATATTTTAGAATCTGACCAAAAGAGGTTAAACAATTGATCTCTTCTGACTATTAAAATATTTCCAAAATTTACAATAATATCTTTAAAATTGTATTATATATATGATTTTTATTGAACAACACGTAGTTTTGGGAAACGACCTTGAATGTACTCTAAGTTGAATTAGCATGTAAGTGCTGCAGGTTATTTGCGGCGGTTGATGACATTTTCTGTATCTTTATTGGGACGTTGGAGAATCTGTGCGTCTTGAGGCGACAATATGGACTTTCCAAGACAACCACAGAAGCACATCTTGTGATAGAGATATACAGGACGTTGATAGAAAGAGGGCCTTACCCTGCAGATCAAGTTGTCAAGGACATGGAGGGACGCTTCGCCTTTGTGCTTTTTGACAACAATCGCACCACCGTATTTGCAGCAATGGTGAGTACTGCTTTTAAAGTTTTATGGCATCGTTTTCTCTCTTTGGTAGGCTCACTAGGCTGAGTTTGGGCAGGGGCTAGCCTAATAAATTTGCTGTATATTAATTGAAGCTAATAACTATTTTAAATTTAGGAATATTTCAAAAAAAAATGATAAAGCTAACTGAAATAAGTTAGTGAGAGGATTGATTTCCATTATATTTTTGAAATTTTCCAAAATCTACAATTGGTTTGGGTTTGTATTTGTTGGCAGGATGGAGATGGATCAGTGCCATTATTTTGGGGGACAGCGGCTGATGGGTCTCTCGTTTTCTCTGACGAACCAACCATCTTACAGGAAGGATGCGGGAAGTCCTTTGCTCCTTTCCCAACAGGTAGGCTACATGGATTGAGGTTTGTACTGGTTTTTTATATATTAAATCTAGGAGCGGTTAAAATTAAAAAAAAAAAATCATACTTTGTAGATATTTATAATGAAAACTGTTACAAACCTAAACACTAATAGTTGGCATTCCGGGGCAAAATTTTGCAAATTTTTCACTTCTAATAAGAATAAAATACCCATTAAATGTATACTGAAATTGTGGACTTTCAGGATGCATGTTTTGGAATGGTGGGGGATTACAGAGCTTTGAGCACCCCTTGAATAAGATGAAAGCAATGCCGAGAATTGACAGCGATGGGCAAGAGTGTGGAGCAATTTTCAAAGTGGACAAATTCACGAGGATCAATAGCATGCGTCGAGTGGATAGTGCAGCCAATTGGGCAGCCTCTGTCTGAATACCCAATTCGTTTTTTAAATTTACTTGTGTTGCTCATAAATGTGGTTTAGTCATATTCCATAATCCGATAATGTAATTTGCCCCTGGAGTTTCTAGTTATATATATAATATGAAAGTGTGTTTTGTAATGGATGTTTCTTTTTCGATTGGTCTCTCTTGAAATTTTGTACAAGAAGCAGAGGCCAGCAAAATGCTACCAAAAAGCAAGGCACGGGAGAAATTGAGCCTTGTATTATTCATATACCTTGAAATGATTAATTCTTTCTCTTGAAAATTTTAAAAGAAATTGGATAGAGGCACTGATTTTCAATGTCACCTAAGGATCAGATTTGTAGGATACTGAAAGAAACAAAGAGCCCTTTTGAAATGTTCCATAAGGGATTTGATAATTAATATATTCTAATTTTGTTATAATATGTTTGATTTTTAATTACTTAATTAATTGGTTTTATACTAACTAGTATATTTTAATTTTGTTATTTTATGTTTGTTTTTTTCGTTGTTTTTTTATTAGTTTATTTCAATGTATCATAGTATATACACTAGGGTGCATAATAAGTTTGTCAAAATAGAATGTCATACATTTGAAAATCATAATTTTTTTTAGGATATAATTTATTTCAATATCTTATTAAGGATATGGGAAACTTCTAAAATTAACAAATTATTTCTATACCAATTTCCTTATTGTGGGATTAAATTATGAACTCATGTAACATGAGCATTCAATCTACACATTCAACCCTTGGTACTCTCTATCTACTATTAAGGTTATGGGAAACTTCTAAAATTAACCAATTAACTAAAGCCCTTTTTTTCAAATTCAAAACACTTTGCATGGATTAAGAGCCTTATTTATAATGTCTTTTACAAGGAAAATGGAGAAACTAATTCTTCGATATTCTATCAACTAAAGAGAAAGCAAACTATGCATGGAATAGTAAAATAGATTACGTTAGGAAATAAAATCCAATGAGAAACTTCAAGCTGAAGACGAACCAATAGCTTTTTGCCATAGTTGATATACTTCTAAAAGGGGTGTCTGCTCTTCTGTAGATCGTGGTCTCATGTTCAGATGATAGTTGAAAACAAAATTATGAATAAGTGGCAACATATGAATTATTAAGTCTATGAGTGTCTTTAGAACTTGTAAATGACCATGAGACTTGATTAAAAACAAAAAAATTCAGCTCAAGAATAATATTTGACAACAACTCAATTCCTTTTCTTAACTATGTGCTTTCATCTGCCCAATCTTTTTGTAACATTTTAACATCTAGCAATGTATCTTATTTATACTTTGAAATTAAATTTTCCTCCAAAAGAGGCTGGGTGATAGACAAGGAAATCAAGCATGAGAGCTATCACATATCATTTACTAGCTTTCCGATTAAACGAATTCTATCCTTCCAAATTCCCTGAACCATGGACTTGTGTGCTTCATCAATCTTGGGAAGTTATGACTGCATTCTTTTCTTGTATGCCTACCTTTCTAAGAGATCATTGAGATTGCGCTTTTATTCGTCATACTGACTTTCCATGTTAACAAATTCATTCATAAATTTAAAGGTTATCTTTTGTTGTTCCTGCATTAATCTCAACTTCTCACAAAAGGCTTTTTGTTTGATAACCTCAACAAGGAGTTGAAGGGATTCATGTTTAAACTCAGTAACGCTAATAGCTATTGACATTTCCTATTCTACACTTTGTTGCAATGCCTTTTACTGATCTCTAGCTATCTCAATTTGCTTTTGCAATTCTATAGGATATCAAACAAAGAGCACGTGGATGAAGAAATAGAGTATCTAAATTTTTTTTTCTTAAACACTGGCTATAAGTACAAAGAAGTCAATAAAGTTAAATCCAGAGCCACAACCAGACCCCCCTTATTCCGCTCTCAAGCCCTAAATGGAAAGGCATATCTCCCTTACATCCAAGGTGTTACTGATAAATTAGTCAGGGTACTAAGAATGAAAGGGATATCAACCTCGTTCAAACCCTTAAATACTATCCAGCAAAAATGAGATCAGTAAAACATGGCCTGGACCACTTCCAACCAAAAATAATTTATAAAGTCAAGTGCTCATGTGGTAAATGTTACATTGGAGAGACAGGAAGATCCTTCAAAATCAAACTTAAGGAACATGTAGCAGATATCAAGAAAGGAAGAATTAGATCCTCAACACTTTCTGAACATTCTTCTAAGTCTATTCACTATGTATTCCTAGAAGAAGTGGAAATAATAATTAAGGAAAACCATTATTATAAAAGGAAGATGCATGAGGCTCTGGAAATCATGAAGCATCCCAACAATCTCAACATAGACGGAGGGATAGAGGTCAGCAGGAGTTGGATCCTCCTACTCACGCAAAGCTATAATCTCCAATCAACCATAACTAATCCTCCTTCCTTAACCTCAACCTCTTCTATTCCTTAATTAATATCATTAAATTTTAATAATATTAATTAAAGAATAGAATAATTTAATAAATAATAAAATTATTTATTACATTAATCAATAAACTTAATTTAACGTAATTAGATTAAACCAACTCAATTAACTTTAATTCCTTAAATTAATATCATTAACTATTATTAACTTAAACAAATTGAAATATTATAAATTCTAATATGACTATTGAACATATCAATTAAAACTATAAACATTAAATAATTTATAATAACAATTAAATATATTAATTATACATTCAACTTATATCAATATGTATTAATTTGATTTCATATTGTCGTCCATTTTTCATATCACGTTCTCTCGATTTATATTATCCATTTCTCATTCGCTTCTTCTTGACCTTTGTCCTGATGATGGGTCTTGGTTTAGACTCAAAATGTCAACAAAAATGTGTGTTGTGGAGCAATTCCTGACATCGTATCTTCAATTATGTTTGTGTTCGGGTCACCTGTTGTTCTAGTTATTGTATTCTATCATCCTTATCTTGAACAAATTGTTTGATATGAGTTTCTCTATTAATAGTGGCTGAAGCATACGCTCCTGCATATTGGGTTAGTTCTTTTATATCTTCATGTGGAGCTTTTATATTACTCCTCCATAGAAATTCTAAAGAAGTAGCATTTGTGGAAGGAATCCAACTGTCAAAATTTCTTTTCTTCTTGCTTTTTCCAATAATTGCTCTTTGTTGTGCATGATAGAAGATTTCAATAGGAGGGATTTCTTCAATATTTAATTGGATTTCAATAGTGGGATGAGCTAGAATGATTTCCACATTGACCTGAGTATTTAGAGGGGTCTTATCAAGTGGAACGAAGTGCACAAGGGTAGTCTTGGTTCACTCAGGAGTAACAGGAACGGTTTGTTGAACAACATGCTGATCAAGGGGAATATTTTGCTTATTAGTTTCACTTATGCTCTTCAAATAATCATCCCATTCCTTATTCACGTTAGTTAGAATAGGATTGGCTTAAGAACACTTCTCAGTAGAAGGAACTTGCATTAGTGTGGAAATTAGAGTCGTTTCCTGTGATGTAGAACTATTATCTTTTCAATAGAGGCAACACCTTCAGGAAACTTAAGTAGATGCATCGACTGTGAAGACCGTCTGGAATCTATGTAAACTATAAAATGTTGAAATTTGTCTCGTGATAACTGCTTGGCTTTGAAACAAACAGATCTATATTTTAGAGCTTGATAAAAAAATTCATCATATTCATTATGTTCATTACCATAACCTTTAATGTGTGCTTCATTAGTTATATCGCGGGCCACATTAGAAGGATTAAAAGATCTAAATGGAAGAGTTACGACTTTTAACTTATTTAGGACCAAAATCTTTGTTTTTAGCATGTTGATAGTTGGCAACAGCAAAAATACCAACTTTCAAAAGAAATTGAGGCCAAAACGTTTTTGAAGCCTTTTTAAGTTAAAAAGTAATATCATTCCCCACGTTTTGATAAGCAATCTCTTTAGAGAGAAACTTTTTTAGGTATATATAGAGGAAGGACATGAGTATCTCCACTACTTCCCCAAATTCTTATGTATGTCAATAGTTCTTCAATAAAACAAGCCCCAATTCTTAGAAGGTCATCTTGTGCTGCAACAAACATCCTTGGGGTTTTGATATTAAAAATAGCCTGATGGACAGGAATCATGACCAAATGACAAATATGGTAGATATGTTCAAAGTAATTCTCCTACCAGAGACGTTTGTGATATATGTGAATGGGAAGAGAATCTGTGAGTGTCCATTTCCAACCCATGCAAGGGAAAATAAGAGAAAAGAAGATGGCATCCATTATGTAAGCCGACATATAGAAAGGCGACACATATTCAACAATCTTCCTAGATGGATATTGTAAAATATGTGTTACAATGTTATTTGATAACATTTTGGCCCAATCAAAGACATAGGCATGACAAACATTATCGATTAAAGGGACCCGATCCTTTGGGAACTGTGAATTGTTTGGCTTAGCATAGAGACGACAAAGAATGGAAGCAACATAGAGAAAACGGGGAGCAAGGGGTATAATTGCATATTTTCCAAAAGATTATACTTTAAACTTATTTTCATTTCTCATCCATTGTTTTATTGTTTGAGGCAATTTATTTTTTCCCCCTCACATTCCTACTTACATAATGCTCCATAAATTGTTCATTATATTCAACTTGGGATTTTGGCAAATGATACATACCAGAAATACTTCCAGTGCCGAAAGAACCAATATTTATGCCTCTACAGGTAACAATATCGCTCGTTGATATCAACTTCATCCAAAACCCAATAAATCATATATGTATAGGACATCAACGAAGGGCGTGCTGAAACCTTGTGGAGATGAGACCTAGTAGCATCACTAATTGTTGCGGATGACGAATTTAAGCCGCCCTAGTTTGCAATTGTTATTGTTGCTTCTTCCTTTGATTTATCCTGCATTTCTTCTTCAAAGAGCATATAAATGGAATTCTAGGACCTTGCTCCAGACTCTGTGGTGTACATTGTTTCTGAAAACAGGAAGGCGTCTAGAAGTTTTTCATTAAAAATCTTCTATGAAAGGGCTGACTAAGGCTTGAACATGGGTTTTCTTCTTTATTTTTTCCATATCAGTTGGCAGATGAAAACTCTATTTGCAATTACACTGTTAACAGAATAACACTAGGGATACGAAATAAAACAATCGTTTATGAGTCAAAAGAAAGAATAATAACATGTTAATATAAATCCTTAAAAGAGAAACTTTTGTAATGAATTCAAATTTGTTGCCTTTCATATTCTATAGATTTATTAAAATCCAGCAAATAGATCTTTAAAATGATTATTAATAATGACAATGGGTATTTGATATGAGTGGCACATGGGCATAGGGCGGATGGAAAACATGGTACATGATGTGTTCTTCCTATGTTATCCTACCAAGGGAAAACCTGGAAATCATTGTTTCATTGTTTACATTCCTTACTTGCTAATGAGAAGGGTAACAAGAAGTGGGATTATCTAGCATTGTATTGGAGAGAGCTAATCATAAAGAGGTGACGAGACCCACAACTAGCGAGGTGTCTCGCCAAGTTCATCTTGGTGCTTTCTAAAGGATAATATAACATAATTTATGGGTTCCTAAACAATAGGATGAGTTTGTAAGATGTGTCGTATATGTAACCAATCAACATTCTATAATATATGCCAATGTTGCGTGCCCGGGATACTTCATCCTACTAAGGGATAGTCCAGTGGAATAAAAAGAACTGCTAAAGGAAGTATCCAGGCTTAAAGTGGTAGGGTGACTTATATTACGATGTAGTTATTGCAGCCAATGATAATAATATTCTGGTGTGGTCCATTTTTTCCACGTCATCTTGTTGAGGGAAGACCAATAGGAAGTAAAAATTGTGCAAAGAAAAAGGTCGAGGTTTAGGCACCAAGCTATAAAGAAATAATAAAAAAAACAAGTATAAAACTTCGAAATTCAAAGAAAATAAAGGTTATAGTGGCCACTTTAAGCCGCCCTAGTCTGCATTTTCTACTATTGTTGCATCCTATGATGTCTCCTGCATTTCTTCTTCAAAGAGCATATAAATGGAATTCCAGGACCTTGCTATGGAGTTTGTGGTGTACACTGTGTATTTTTATTAATCTTTTCTCCTAAAGGACCGATTGAGGCTTGAACAAGGGTTTTCTTATTTCCCTTTTCCATATTAGTTGGTGAATGAAAACTCCATTTGAAATTACCCTGTTAACAGAAAAATGCCAGGGACAAGAAATAAAATAAAAAAAAAAAAAAACATTTATGAGTCAAAAACAAAATAATAATAGATTAATATAACTCCTTAAATGAGGAACTTGCATAATGAATTCAAGAAATAAAAAAACCATTTATGAATCAAAAACAAAAAAAATAGTAGATTAATATAACTTCTTAAATGAGGAACTTGCATAATGAATTCAAATTTATCGCCTATCATATTAAATATATTTATTAAAAGCCAACATGGAGATATTTAATATGATTATCAATAACGGTGGCGGGTATTTGATATGAGTGGCACATGTGCATAGGGTGGACAGACAACATGGCACATGGCATGTTATTCCTACACCATTCTGCCAAGGGAAAACCCAAAAATTATTGTTTCATTGTTTACATTCCTTACTTTCTAATGAGCAGGGTAACAAGAAGAGGACTTATGTGGAATTATATTGGAGAGAGCCAATCGCAAAGAAAGTGATGGGACCACAGCTGGTGAGGTGTCCCACCAAGTTCATCTCGATGCTTTCTAAAGGAGAATATAACATAATTTATGGGGTTGTAAACAATGGGATGAGTTGGTAAGATGTGTCGTATATGTAACCAATAAACATTCTATAATATGTGCCAATGTTGTGGGCCTAGGACACTTCAACCTAGTAAGGGATAGTTTGGTAGAATAAAAATAACTGTTATGGGAAGTATCATGGCTTAAAGCAGTGGGGTGACTTATGTTATGACGTAGTTATTGTAGCCAATGATCATGAGCTTTCAGTGTGGGCAATTGTTGCTATGTCATCCCACTGAGGGAAGACCATTCAAAAGTAAAAATTTTGCAAAGAAAAAGTCCGGGGTTTAGGCAACCAAACTATAAAGTAATAATAATAAAAAAATAGGTATAAAACTTTAAAATTCAAAGAAAATAAAGGTTATAAAATCAGAATAAAATCACGAATATGGTGGTTCTTTCATGCATGTTTTATTATTAAAATAGGTAATTAAGGCCCTAAATTTTTATTAGAGAAAAAATATGTGCTTAAATAAAAACAAAGTGTCCCCATTATTATTATGAATAAAAATTAAAGGGGGGTTGTTGTATGCTACAACAATTGGCGATATACTAGGCGAAACAATTATCTCTGTAATGAAGACAAATTTATAAAGATAAAATATTAAGGATTAAATGATATCATAATTCTAGAGTTCAAATTCCTCATCATAAGTTTCCCTGATAAACCAAACCAAGAAAAACAATCATCATTATTTGTGAAACTTATAAATGTTTTCCCCAAAATATATGTAGTAATGGAAAATTATGCATTAACAACAATTTTTTTTATTGATAACCAACTTTGAGAATACAAAGTAATAAGTAGAGTTCAACATTAAAAATAAATGTCAATGTCAAAGGTAGAGCCATTGTTGCTAGTAGGCGTCCATAGGATCGACAAGGTTACCTTTTAACCCTAGAAATGCCAATGTCCCATCCATTAGTAAGGGTTTCTAGGGTAATTATATTTGAAGTGATTTTATGTTTTGAATTTGAATTAATCGAAAGCCATTGTCCTGCTTGGTAACCAGATGTTAACAATTCCATTCACAAAACCTAACAGAGGTGAACAAGTCGGCTCATGATGAGACCTCTTATCTTATAGTCATATGGATACAAGCCATTACCTTAGCTTGGTGACCAGATGTGGTAATGTCACAACTGTCAAATCCCATGATCATGGTAGGTTGACTTGTGATGAGACCTCCTATCTTTCAATTAATTTCATATTTTTGAATTACACTCTAAAAATATTTTAATTAATGGATGGGGACGAAAAACCACTCCTTAAGAGATGGGATGGCGGAAGAAGTTTTAGATGACTAAACTTATACTTGATTTGGTTTTCATCTCGGAGACTGATAAGTTTGTATTAGTCATTGATAAGTATAATTTTCTATTATGAACCAGAGGTTAAGAATAATACACAACATAATGAAAAAAAAACCACAATGAACAATAGTCAAGTATTATATCATTTAGGAAACTTGAATCGAGGCATAGAAATATCATCTCAATGATGTTTCCCTTCTGAAGATAAAACTTCACATATAAGTAGTAGATAATTATGAATAGCCCAAATACACAACCAAAATAAATAACACTCAACTTGCAAAACCAAAAGAAGAAAATAAGGGCATTATAGGAAAAACAAACATGAAAAGATAACAGACGAGATTGTACATGTGATTATTTACATATTTACATAAGTCATGCTGACTTTTTAGGAAAAATATTTTTTCAGAATCAATCCATTTATAGGAAGATGTTATTTTCTTCCTTTAAGATCTTGCAAAATAAACATAGATGGACCGAGTTGTTCTACAACCTAAAATGGGCCTAACCACAATATTTGAAATTTAGTATGTTTTCCCTTCTCATCATGGGACTTGTTCCATTCCAATACTAAGTCACCAACTTGAAAAGACTTGCTACCAACTGAACTGGAATTGAACCAAGATTTGACAATCTTTTGGTGTTTAGTATATGTTTGATTTGCTTTCTCCCTTTCTTCCTCTAGCTTAAGTATTTGGGAAAATATTTTTTGCAGAGATGATCACGGTTGTTCTTCAATTGCCTAGACTAAGGCTAGGGAAGGTAAAGCAACATTAGGGGGGAGAAAAAACTCGTTTCCATAAACCAATAAATAGGGCGATGCACCTAATAACTTTTTAAAGTTTATCCTATCAGCCCATAGAGTAAAAAATAGAGCTTTATGCTAGTTTCCTTGGTTATCATAAATGGTTCATTCAATAATCCTTAAGAGGTTTTTATTAGTTGATTCCATTAATCCATTTCCCCAAGGGTAGTAATTTGTAAAATATTTAAATTCCCAAAAAAATAGGAGGAATTATCAAACATTAAAGCATTTGGAAGACAAAACTTGGTAATGATATGTTAATCAATAAAATCAATTACTTGTTCTGAATTGACAACTTTTAGAGATACGGCCTCCACCAACTTTATGAAGTATTCTGTGTGATTTAGAATGTACTTATGTTGCTTAGAAGAGTGAGGGACGATCTCACCTATGATATCCAAACCCCATTGCTCAAAAGTTTGCTAAATGTTTAGTAGTTGTAAAGGTCGGGTGACATTCCTCTCTCTGCCTGAAGCAGTTTGGTAGATCTTGCACTTTCAGACACAAGCATGAGCATCTTTAAACAATGTTGTCCAGTAGTATCCAGCATGAATGATTTTGTGTGCAGTTGTATCGCCTCCATAATTCCCACCAGCTGGGCCATCATGCATTTCCTACAAGAATTTATCAGCTTTAGATTTATCAAGACATCTAAGAAAAACAAAATCATAATTTTTTCTAAATAAAATACCATTCACAGGTTTATATTGGTTTGATTTAAATCTCAATGTTGTTTTATTCTTATGTTCCAATTCAACAGGTTCATAACCGTGAGTTAGATAAAAATAAGGTTTTCACATTGAGAATTTGAGTTAATTAGGCATACATCATGTACTTTGTTTTGTTCATCTAAAGTGTCTTCTGGTGAAAAAACATTTGAACCAACAATTAATTTACACAAGACCTGACCTCTGACAATTTTGCCAGGTTTAATATCTAAGTCATACTTTTATATCATTGTGACCCAATTTTCTCCCTTTTCTCCAAGCCCTTTTTGGACAAGTACTTGTCTTACTGATGGGAAAGGTACAATTACTTTTGTATGTGATTTTGGAAGAAAGGGCCTAAAGTGTTTAATTAAAGTAAAGACAACAAAGGCTTGTTTTTCAACTTCCAAATAGTTTAATTCTACCCCCTGTAATGTTGATCTATTAAATGCAATGGGGGCTTCTACTCCGTCATCATTCTTTTGCATGAGCACAACTGCATATGAATGATTAGAAGCAAAAGTATAAATAATAAATTATTTTGAATAACTAGGTGAAGATAAGGAAGGATCTTGAATGATGGCTTGCTTGATTGAGTCAAAATCATTTTTTTAGTTGTACCCCACTTGTATGTTGCATTTTTCCTAATCATGTTCCGTAAAGGGATGAAAATTTGAGAAAAGTTTGGAACAAAAGACTCTACAATGTTAATTTGTCCAAGAAAATATTGCATGGATTTCTTGCTATAAGGTGAAGAAATTTCAGAAATGGATTTTATTATATCAAGATCAATAGTGATACCTTCTTTGGAAATAATGAACACTAATAGCTTACCCTCAGTCAAAGAAAAGAATGATTTCTTAGGGTTTAGATAGATTCCATATTTTCTACACCATTCAAAGATATGCTTAAGGTCATATAGATGGTTACCTCATTTTCTAGAGTAGATAGTAATATCATCTAGGTAGATAACAACTGATTTGTTAATAAACCCTCTAAAATCTATGTCCATAGCTCTTTGAAAAGTGGCTTCCACATTAATTATACCAAAGGGCATCTTTTTATAGGCATGTGTTCCCAATTTGGTTTTGTATTCAATTAGTGTGCATGGTGTACCAAAATTTGATTATATCCAAAAAATCCATCTAAGAAGGACATTATTCTAAGCCTTCTACAAATTGTAAAATTTTCTCCATGGGAGGCAATGGGAAATTATCTTTCTCAAACGCTTTGTTCAAATTTCTAATATCTATACAAATCCTGATATCACCATTCTTCCTTCTATTTGGCACTAAGTTGGATACCCATTTAGAATGTCTAATAGTAAAAATAATTTTGGCTTTGAGTAGCTTGTTAAGTTCGACTTTGATTTCAGATTCCAGGTTTGGATGGATTTTCATGAGTTTTTGTTGAACAAGCTTAACATCAAGTACCATGGGTATTGTGTGCTAAATTATTGAAGTATCATATTTTTTCAAGTCATCGTAGCTCCATGAAAATACATCTTTGTATATTCTAAGAAGGTAAATGAAGCTAAGACTTTCATATGGAGAGTGACCTAGTCCTAAATTAATGCTTTGAGGCTTCACATCAGTTCCTAAATTGACAAACTCAAATATTAAAGTAGAACGCTGAATCTTGTAGTTAATTGGGCATTTAAATCTATCTTTCAAATCATAAAGATCCTCCAACTTAACTACTAACATGGGCAATTCATTTTCTATTTTATCATCTCTTGAGGATTTGTTAAACTCTTTATCATGCATGTCCTCATCTATAATTTGGTCATCATAGGTCCCCTAAGATGTGAGAAAACTTATAATGTCATCATCATTAAAAACTCTCTATTTTGTAATGTTATCAAGAATAGAGTGTCGAAAAATCAAATCAATTGAAAATAAGTCAGAGCTAAAGTCTTTCGGAGGAATGAGATTGGTTGCGACATTAGCCAATAGATCAGCACTAGCATTTTGTAGCCTTGGAATAGGACAAATATTAAATGCAAAAAATTGTGATGTTAAGTTCTGAACTAAGGCTTGATAATGTTTCATATGATTTGAGACACAATGAATGTTATTACGTACCTATTTTATCACTATCTTTGAGTCTCCAAAACCTGTCAAGAACTTGAAATCAAGATTAATTGCTTTCTACATTCTTTAAACTAGTGCTTCATATTCTTCCACATTATTGGTGCATTCAAACACTAGTCTATAACTAAGCATGGTATTTTCATTCTTTGGAAAAAATAAAATACAACCATCTCATTGCTCATGCACCCTCATTAGACTTAGATCCATCAAAATAAAGTGTTCAAAAAATTTTATCTATAGAAGAAACTACAAAATTTATACATCTGGATGAATCTATTTGTGAGAAATTTTCAATATGGGAATAAATATATCCAAAGGGATGGGGAGAGGTTTGGGTAGGAAAATTTCCAAAGAAATATTCTAAATAATAATTACCCATAATATTGTTCACGAATGAAATAGGCTCGTTTTCCTCATCAAGATCGGTCATTGTGTACTTCATGTGTTTTTCCTTGTCAACTCTAATCTGATTTGGTTTTCCATTATAAGGTAGTCAGAGATGAGACCAATCTATAGAAAAATAACCATTCAGTGTTTGAGACCAGTCCCTACTCAATATCAAGCCATAAAATTCTAGAATGTCTGCAACCAGGATATCAATTATTTGGAAAACCTTGGGATTAGATGACAATCTAATCAAAACCTTATTCATTTCTCCTAAAACTTTGACCTTAGTCCTGCCTAATTGAACTATTTGAGTAACATATTTTTGAGGCTTCACATTTAGTTATAAGCACATTGAATAAGGCATAGTATTTGATGAAGCTCTTAAATCAACTAGACAATTATGAGCATTTTTAGTAAATATTTCAAAGGTTAAAATGAAAGGAGGTGTAGGTGAGTTTGACCTATATCCAATGAGGATAACATCTATTGGGTCAATTTTGTCTAAATATGAAGTAAGAGACTTAAATTTATATTTACTCTTAGGAGCCTTAGCTCTCACAACCATTGAAGGCAAAGAAGAAGTAGGTACTTCATTCAAAGCATTTAATAATAATTTTTGTTGTTTTTTTAACATGTTGAGTTAATAGAGTGAAATATTAGATTTGGTTTTCTTCATATCTTTGGAAATGTTGTACTCAATATTATCATATACTAATAGAGTTTTAGATGAGGGTGAGGTCGAGGAAGATGATTTAGGTGTAGAAGGACCAGTAGACTTTCCAGAGGCCTTTTTAGGCGTACCATTTTCAGCTGAATAATCACCTACAACTTTTTGTCCTTTTGAGGGTGCATTTGTAGGTCCTTCGCTTCTGGTTGTAACAGGAAAAGATTCTTATTCATATTAATCTAAAGTGGGTAAACTAAAATCCCAAATTCCATGTGATTCAACTACTTTTTCTTCTTGAGTATCTTCTTCGATAGATTGTGATTCTTCTTCATCTTCTTCTTCCTCATCATCATAAGCAGCTGATATTTGTCATGGTGGCTAGGCAGGGATTGCAACTTGCTGATTCCTTTTGAAAGGCCTAAAGGATCGTTTTGAGGAAGAACTTTCAGTAAATTTTTTCTTTAATTCAACCATTTCATTGGAAATGTTTTAAGAAATTTTTGTAAGCCTTCCATGTCATAAGGATCTTTGGTAGTTTTCTTCTTGGGCTCTTCCTTGAATGTTACTTTCTTTGTAGGCTTCCTTTCCTCAGCAACAACTTTCTTCTCCAGTGCTAACACTATTTTTCAACTACCAAGGCTTCTTTCATGTTATCAATGAGTGTTGTTTTTTGTGCTCTATCAGAAAACAAAACTATATTTGAAGGAATAACAACAATATACCAATCAAAATGTACTTCTTCACCCAACTTGGATGCAGTTAGGATCTTATTTAAAATTTTATTGAATCTAGAGTTAAAATCCTTAATTTTTTCATTAGGGACGACCTTAATATTAGACAAGTCATTAATTAATGTGGCCAGTGTTTTTTCTTCCCCATATTTCTTAAGAAATTTCTCTTCAAATGTATCCCATTTTTTTGAGCAGGTAGAGATAAATACCACGACCTAGGTGATCCTTCAAATATGTAAGGGAAAAGCCTATAAACTACATCCTCCTTAGGGACACCATTAAGATTGATGGCCAAAATGAAATTATGAAGATGTTCCTCTATTTGAAGACCATCATCTGGATTGAATTTTAGTAGCCATATTTCTAGATGTAAAGGATGGTTCATAGCTACAACTCCTAGGTTGTTCCAAGGTATGTCTTCCATTCTGGGATTTATAATATGACCAATGGTGGATGAGTTAGACCTAGAAGTAGGCGTACTCGATGAAGGGGCATTTGAAATAACAGTCAATGATGATGGACCTGCATAACTACTAACAATAGTAGTACCTATTGGTTGAATGGAAACAAAAATAGTTGAAGAAACTAGTGAGGTTATATATGTATAAGTGTAAGAAGATAATGCATGGAAGGAAGTCAGTAAAGAAGAAAATGAAATAGGTTGTGATGAAACTGATGGGATGGTAGGTGTAAGAGCAGGGGAACTCAAAAGGTTTGATTCCTAATTTTTCGCTCTTTGCTCTGGTCAGGACTCTGGAATATTTTAAAGATGTTTTGATGCGTCCTTTAGAAGTTTTGGGTATATCAACCTGCTCTTTAGAAATTGAAAACTCTTCAAGTTTATGAATAATGGTTTGAAGCTCAATAGGTTCAATAGGCTGGGTAGAAAGAGGAGTATTTACTGAAGATTCACTAGAAGATCTTGTTACAAGGATAAGAAATTTATGAGAAGGGCGTGCAATTTATAATCCAGGAGGTGGAGAATGAGAAGGGAATCTAAAAGCTGAAGGTGAGGGTTTGGGCAAAGATTAACTCTTGGAATGGCTACTTGATTTAATATGTGACCTTTTTTCCATTCAAAGTATAATGGCCCATCTTCTAGTGCCAAAAATTTTCATGTCAAAAATTGAATGTATCAACATTTGGGAATCCACCCAGTTAGAGCCCAAAATAATACTCATTTTTTTGAACTGGTGGTTCCAACTAGTATTATGGGTCTAGTGCACAGGGGCTTCACTAGGGGAGAAATATCATACCACGTGGGTTCATATTGGGGATATATATTGAGGAAAAAATGACATAATATACTAGGGGATATATAGGGGGTAAAGGGTTTTTATATTGGAAAATATAAAATATGGAGCTTAAAGTTAATGAAAAAATATAAAGGGGTATACAAAATGTTAATAAAAAAATAGATACCTAGAATATCTAGTGAAAATAGGGGTTTTTTAAATTGGGAGGTTGTATTGGGTTCATATTGGTAGGGGGTTCAATAATGTGATTTTTAGAGGGATTTTTCAATATGTAGTCAAATTAAGGGTATTGTTTAATATGCCATGAACACACATGATATTCAGAGGTTCACTGAGTGAATTCCCCGTGGTCCAGTGACCCATGACAATTAATTGTCTATGGGGATGAAATGGATGGTGATTATAACTAATAAACTAAGGTAATTATTGATATAAATAAAACTAATCTAATCTAATTACTTTTACCTGGGTAGATTAAGTTATATGTGCTACAAAAAACAACGCTATTTCATGACAATCAAGATTCCCACGAATTAACATTGTTAAAATCGAGAAAATAATTGATTTGATTAAATAGTTATTCAATTCAATTCAATTATAAGTTCATCACATATAAACAACAATTAATCGTTCAATGTACCAATAAGAGTAGATCTACGCATCAATAGTGATTATACTTGAATCTAAGAAAGACACAATACAAGGAACATTATTTAAATATGAAATACGTGTGTGTGTGTGTGTGATTCCTTTTAAAGATAAACAAAAAAATACAGGAGATAAAAGAACCAACTCAGATTTATTCCTTTGCATACTGGAATCAAAATGGTTCAGATCTATTAAAAAAAGAAACTTGAGTATAATAGTGCAACTAAAGCCCTTTTTTTCAAATTCAAAACCATTTTCATGGATTCGAGAACCTTATTTATAATGTATTTTACAAGAAAAATGGAAAAACTAATTCTATGATATTCTCTTAACTAAATCGAAAACAAACTATGCACAAAATAGTAAAATAGATTACATTAGAAAATAACATCCAATTAGAAACTTCAAGTTGAAGACAAGCCAATAGCTTATTTCCATAGTTGATATACTTCTATAAGGGGTGCCATCTCTTGTGGAGATTGTGGCCTCATGTTCAGCTGACAGTTGAGAACAAAATTCTAAAGAAGTGTCATCATATGAATTATTAAATATGTGAGTGTCTTTAGAACTTACAAATGACCATGAGACTTGATTAAAAACTGCCAATTCAACTCAAGATTAACTTTTGACAATGATTCAATTCCTTTTCTTAACTCTGTGCTTTCATCTTATCAATCTTTTTATAACATTTTAACATCTGGAAATGTATCTTCTTTATAATTTGAAATTAATTTTTCCTCCAAAACAAGTTGGGTGATGGATAGGGGAATGGAGCATAAGAGCTCTTGCATATGATTAACCAACTTTTTGATTAAACGAATTCTATCCTTCCAATTTCCCAGAACCATGGACTTATGTGCTTCATCAATCCTAGGTAGTTATGATTGCATTATTTTCCTGTCTGCCTGCCATTCTAAGAGATCATTGAGATTGCACTTGGTCTCGTCATATTGACTTTCCATGTCAACCAATTCATCAATTAATTTGAAGCTTAATTTTTGTTGTTCCTGCATTAAGCTCAATTTCTCACAAAATACTTGTTGATGTTTGATAACTTGAGCAAGGAGTTGAAGGGATTCATTTTAAACTCAATAACACTCAAAACTACTGAATTTTCCTATTCTACACTTTGTTGCAATGCCTTTATTTGATCATCTCTTTGCTTAATATCCTCAGAGTACTGATCTCTGACTATCTCAATTTTCTTTTGCAATTGTGTTTGTGTTCAAGTCACCTCTTTCTCTAGTAGTTGTATTTTATCATCCTTATCTTAAAAAAAAGTGTTTAATATGAGTTCCTCTATCAATAGTGGATGTAGCATATGCTCCTACATATTGGGCTAGTTCTTCTATTTGTTCATGCAGAGTTGTTATATTACTCTATTGGACAGTTGGAATTGTCTGGATGGCTAGTGGCTTAGTAAAGATATCTTCAATTGTGTTGGCATTGATGTCAACAGTCATGTTGGGGAGATGTGTTGGGAAGTTGGAATTTCCTAACTATTGGCAAGAGTGTTGGCATTGATTTCAACCAAACTAGCATGGATGCTTGTCGCGACAGATGTTGGTAGTGATGGCCCAGGAGGAATCCCATGGTTGTTGGAATGTTCTATAGAGAATCATCATAGCAACAAGATTATTAAAAAAGCCATAAAATGATGAATAAAGTGATGGTCCAGATGGAATCCCATGGTAGTTGCAGGATTCATGTAGAGAATCATCATAGTAGCAAGTTTACTAGAGAAGCCATAAAATGATGACTATGGTGGTTGGGAGTTCAGGATTCCTGGAACAAGAAAGCGAGTCAATGAGAAAAAGAGTGGAAGAGAGTTTGTAGCCATTTTATAGGTGCCAAATGGGCTCAAATCCTGCATTGGACCCTCTCCTTTGGATATTTCTCTGAAAGAGATTTCCAACAATGTGTGGAAGTTTGAAAGTGGCCTCCTGGATCAAAATTTATGGTTTGTTAAAATTCAGGGTC
Organism: Pinus tabuliformis; assembly: GCA_031772625.1. Lineage (NCBI taxonomy): Eukaryota > Viridiplantae > Streptophyta > Pinopsida > Pinales > Pinaceae > Pinus > Pinus tabuliformis. The sequence goes on along the minus strand of CM062819.1, from coordinate 1,000,600,553 downwards.
TTGAAGTCCTAAGAAAGCCGATAAATTGGATCAGGAAATATCGGATATCGGAATATCGGGACCTCAGAGTAGTTCATATCAGAAAATTGGAGGTCAAAACCCATCGAGACCCGATATCAAAACCCTGGAGACTAGAATAACAGAGCATCATAACAGGTTGGATAGCAGCATCAGAGCTGATGATATCAAAATATCGAAGGTCATTAGAATATTGTAGGTCTGGGATATCAGAATATCGAAACTTCTTAACAGAGGTATTTTAAGAAGTTACGATATACAACAGGGCCGATATTGCTAAAAGCGATGGGGAATGCCAAGCAAGTTAACAAAGGAATTGTTGCAAAGACAAGGGTGATCATGACTCTTTCTCTCTCCTGCTGTAAGACACATGGCGACATGTCAGTGGGCCTAAGAAAGTGAAATGGCTAGTGACGTCATCATGACAAGACATTATGCTGGACACGTGGCATCCTATTTTAGCATCTTATATAACCAAATAAGACAAATCAGAGTGACATGTGTCACCTCCCAGGAGTCACCAAGTGTGGTAGTGACATCAACATATCAGAGGTTGAAATATTGGAGGATGAGGACATCATAACTATGGTGAAAATGATGGTTGAGAAGTTATGATAAAGGGAGCTCTGATATTACCTAGCACATGGTTGTGTGAAGACCTAAAGAACCATGGGTGCAGAGCGAGGCTAGCACCTAAGTGCTATGGAGTATATCGGAGGATGGAGATGATGTAACTCTTGTGTAAATGCATATTGAAAATGCTACGATGCCTAGGGAGCTCCGATGTATGTGTTGGCATTTAGTCGAGAAGTTAAAAGAACCAAGGACAGAGAGCTATAACATAGGGAGATAGGCCCCCGTAAGAATCTGAAGGCTTAACACCTAAGTGCTATACTAACGGTCATAGGCAGCGGTCCTATGATGTGAAAAGAAATGAGGAATAAGAAGGAAGGAGCTAAGATGTAATCAGAACTTTTCAAAAGTTACAATACAAATGGGATCTAATATAACAATAAGCCGATGGCCATAGGCCCGATCATATGAAAAAGTAAACACTCAAGGAGATTAGTGACCAAGGGGCTAAGGATATTGGAACTGAGTGATATTGTAACACACCTCTTGTATGAGTTACAGTATGTTGTGACTCTGATATAATATTACAAAGGTGTATGGCAGATGGATGAGTTGGTAGAGGAGTTGGTCTCAGGAGTAATAATGACTATCAAATATTATTGGGTCAAGGAAGCAAGGACCACGATTTACAGAAAAAATGTTGGGTTTGCCTTGAGGTGAGAATAGCCATCGTTGTGCCTCGATGCACGCCTCAGTGAGTTAAATGGACGAATGAGTCGGAAGCTAAAGAAACAAATGCAGATCGACAAAGTTTGTTTATCGAGTCAGATGGATCTACAGAAAGCGTTGAGACAAGGTAACGAGGACAATGGTCCACAGAGAAGCCTTGCTGAAGTAAAAAGCTGTGTGAAACCATGAATAAGCATGGAGAGCCTCAATGATAGGAGAATTTTCCATAGAAAGGATAGTGAGTGGTTGAAGTGTTCAGGTGGAATCATAATTGATTCTTAGTATGGAGAAATATTCAAGTGGCCATTATCATGTTTAATGTCGTGGTAGAGACCTAGTCATACACAACAATAGAATGGAAAAGCCATGCTGAATTACACTCGAATAGTGTGGATACAATACAAGAATGGCATCATCGATCTGCGAGTAGTATAGGAACAAAATAGAGAAGCCCAGTTGAGAAAAGTGGGGGGATTATAACATTGTAGAGTGAGTTGTGTGGAGAGCTCATTGTTGTGAGTGAATTGTTGTGCATGAGGCGAAGTGAGCCTGTTCTATTATGAAAGAATGAGAGTGCCTATGCAGAGAAAAGACCCCAAGAGAGTGAGAGTCATCGGAGAAAGGTCAAAGGTGCATGTGTTGTGTGAATAAGGCCGAGAAATTCAGTGCTACAATGTGTAAGGCTGAGAGGGCTTGGCGAATTAAAGAGGGTGAGAGCTGAATGTATGCAGTCGAAGAGTAGAATGCAAAGAGGATTGCATGGCCTGTGTGTGTTGGTGAGTGTTGTGAGTGGAACAACGAATTGTTGCAAATCGTGCAAAGGGCCGAGAACAATAGTGTTGTGAGGAGCTGTGATGAATGACTGTTGTTGAGCATATTAGTGGGTTGTTGCAGAATTAGCATGGTGAGTATGGATGTGAAGAGAAAAAAGCTAATATCAAGTAGAGTGGCTGCCAATTTCATAGAAAATTGTGTTCCTTATTGAGTGTGGGTTGGAGTCTGCATACAAGGAGTTGGTTCTTCCATCTCTAGTGGGTGCTTGAGAAGGTTTAGGGGTTGGTGCCTTCTGAAAGTTGGTGCTTGCATAAATGCAAGGAGCTGCAAGTTGGTGCTTGCAACAAATCCATGAAGTTGGTGCTTCACATGGTGCTTCTAGTAAGCTGGACAGGTGTCTACAAAAAGAGGGAGTTGGTGCTTCCTGTTAGTGGGTTCTAGCAAACAATCAAAGGGATTCAGCGCTTCCTGTGAGTGGTGGCTCACAAAATAGATTAACGTGTTAGAGTAAGAGCTCTTATTTTACATCAATAACAAAAAAAATATTTGGTGGTTTCTTCCCAGAAGGGTTTCCATGTAAAACCTTGTGTCTCATGTGTATGATGCTCATGGTGTGTGATTGTATGTTGATTTCATATTGCTTCCATATTATATGTTGTTTCTTATTATATGGATGGTTTCCAAGTTTGAATAAGAAAATAAAATTGGAATAAAGAATTGAAAGTTAGAATTAATATTGATTCACCCCCCTCTTAGTTTTTTTTCCCAAGGAAAAATCTTAATCTTTCATTAATTTTGAAAAATTACATATAGTAGATGCTTGACAACATATGCATCATTGTCTCTTTGTCAAATAAGTCACAAAATTCCATCAAAAACCATTCCTGTAATGGTTGGAAAAAGAAACATAATCACCACGCAGGGTGATAGCCTGAGTGAGTCTATATGTATGTTCAAGAACTGTGAGATCTAAAATATATACACCACGTAGGGTGACCTCATAAGATATAATCTGCAAATAAACTATGATAATATAATTTATAACCGAGAACTTTCAGCAAAAATTTAGGGTCCATCAACCCGATGATATGCCTGATCTATATATGGCCTGTGATAATATTGGTACTGTGCAGTACCCCTCTGCTCTTGTATCATCCACTGTCCTCTGGGAAGTAGCGTGGCCTCCTTGGAAAGCCTGTCAGTGCTATCATTATGCTCCCTGTAAATATGATGACATGTGATGGATTTAAAATGTGATTTGAAAATGTTCACTTCATCCAAAATATTTCTAAGTGTGTGTGCATGGAAAATCGTGATATTATTGAACCAATTAATAATGATTTTGGAGTCTCTGAAGATCTGTAGATTGCAGCATTCATGGCCTAGAGAGAAATGTAATAAATGGTGAAGGGTAATAAGTTCTACAAAATTGTTTGTTCCTTCACCAAGTCCCAACTTGACCCTGTAATAATGATGTTTAGAGAGGTAGAGTAGAAAGCCACCCCCACACCCATGTTGTTGAGTGGCACCGTCGAAGAAAGCCCATGGGATGGAATGGTCAATGGGTTTGGGTGTAAGAGGTCTTCGGGGTTTCGACTTAGCATATTCAGGGAGCTCGTGATATGCGGAGATGATTTTAGTAGTGATAAACTACCATCTAACTACACAGTCATCAAAGATCATTCTGTTTCGAGCTAGCCAAATAAAACAGCATATAATTAGAGGAAGGCAGATCAAATTGGTTCCCGAATGCGAGCTGTGCCAGGAATTCCATGCTTAGATGATGTTTCCCCCTCCCAACTGCCAACACAATGGATCTCTGATGCGATGAATCTCCAAAGATTGACTGTCAAATCGCATTTTAGAAAAAGATGCTCAATCGATTCAGAAGCTTGCTTACACAGAACACACCAGTTAGGTCTGCGAATGGCTCTGTGTGTTAGGGAATCCCCAGTGGGTACTTTATTACTAAGTACACACCAAAATAAGAGCTTGGTCTAAGGTGGGGTTTTTAATTTCCAGATAGCCTACCACCATTCATGTGAAAGCTCTAGTTTTCTGTTATTTATCTGTTCAAGATAACCAACCTTTAGGGTGTAAACTCCATTTTCCGCCAGGCACCACATGATTTCATCTAATCCCTCTTTTATTCTGATGTGTGACTCAGTCAATGCAGCAATGTAATTGTTCCATATTTGGTGCCAATGAGGTGGAATATTTAACTGAATTGCAAATTTCCAGGCCTGTGCGAAAATGGAGGACTTATTCTGATCTAAAATATGTGCAATCACACTGATATCTCTCTGATTTAAGTGGAGGATTAAATCTCTCGGAAGCTAGAATCGACCACCTCCCCCTATCCAGGGGTCCAGAACAATGCACACTTTTGTGCCATCATTTATCCTCCATGCCAAATGATTGCGAATGTTCGGGAGAGAATGGAGCAGTGCTTTCCAGACCAATGAGATACCATTCCTTGTCCATTGCAGCAGCCTAACCCAGTCCATGATTTGGAGAGGCCATATATATTTGTGATATGAAACAGAGGTCCAAAGGTTCTGTTTGTTGAGGAGTGTCCAACCCATTTTTGCTGCAATAGCTTGAGCAAAAAGGGTTAAATCTTTGAGTCCCCACCCTCCCCATTTTTTGGGCAAGGAAATCTTGTTCCAACTAACCCAGGCAAATGTTCTCTTATCCTATTTACCATTCCAAAGATATCTGCTGCAAATTTGTTGGAGGCGAGCAAGTATACTTCTGGGTATCCAAGCTAAAGCCATCCAGAATACAGGGGTAGCCTCCAAGACTAATTTTATAAGCACTAATCTTCCCGCTCTGGACAAGAAGTGTGACACCAATTTGATGACCAACCATATCCAAACTGCAATTTATTGGCTCAAGGGTTTGATTCATAAACCCGGGTATTTGAATCCATTTTCAAGTGGGAAAATACAATATGGGAAATGCTGATGTGCATATCGAGATTCATGGATGGATGTGTGAGCCAGAGTAATGGTAGATTTCCCATGATTTGCCAGCATACCTGTGGCCCGGGAGAAAGTGGATAGAATCTTATCAAAGGATACAGAGTCTCGAATGCTGCCATCCAGAAATATAAGAACATCATCGACAAAAAGGAGGTGTGTGAGATAGCAATGATCATTTATTTTCAGACCGAATAGTCTGCCATTTCACTTTTCATGTGCTATTAACCGACTGAGTCCTTCCATGACAATGAGGAATAGGAGGGGGGATAGAGGACATCCTTGTCTGAGTCCCCTTTCAGCATGAAAGAAATGGGAAGCAGAGCCATTTATGAGGACACTGAAGGAAGTTGATGAAATGCAAGACATGATCCAGGTGGTGAAAAGATGCGGGAATCCCAGGTGTATAAGAAGCATTTTGATGTATAGCCAGCTAACACGGTCGAAGGCTTTTGCCAGGTCAATCTTTAGAATGATTCCTTTTAGCTTTCTGGATCTAATAGAGTGTATAACTTCTTGTGCGGTGCTAATGGCTTCATGGATTTGTCGATCTTCAAGAAAAGCGAACTGTTCAAGTGAAATATGATGAGATAGGATGGGTCTCGTTCTATTGGCAATGATCTTGGAGATGATTTTGTAGAGACAATTGTAGAGTGAGATGGGGTGGAATTCATTGAAGGATGATGGAGAATCAGTCTTGGGAATAAGGGCAATGAAGGTGGAATTAATGGCATCATACAATTTTCCAGTATTCCTACACTCCTCCACAACATTGAGCAGGTCTTGACCCAAGAGATCATAGAATGCCAGATAAAACTCAATAGTCCACCCATCCGGCCCTGGGCTTTTATCTTTTTTGAACCACTTCAGGGTCCCCTCAAGTTCAGCAGATGTTACTGGTGAATTGAGTTCTTCTACCTCCTCATCATCTACAAACCTAGGGAAATAGCCAGCCACTTGAATAATATCCACTAGATTGGTCTCTCGGGAGATTTGTAAAGATTCTGGAAGTGTGAGGTACCCAGAAGAGATAGCATTTTGAAGGTGTCAGCCATACCTCCATCGGAAGAGGCATTTTCTAGATTGTGTTAGCTACCTTTCTTCCCTTTGCAAAGTTCTAAAAAAACTTTGTGTTATCATCTCTAGCTTGTAGCCATATTGCCCTGCTCTTAAGTCTCCAGGTTTCTTCTCTTTCCTTCAGTATCTTGTCCTTCTTTTTCTCAAGCTCAATGAGATGTGATTTCTCATTAGCAGATGAAAATCCCTTATTGTTGTCATCCATAAGGCCAATCAATTCAGATTCAATCACAGATAGGGTCTGGTCATCCCTCAATTTTTTCTCCTTGGCCCAAGAGATGGATAGGTGTTTAAGCTAAGATAGATTGTGGCAGAAGCCCTCAGCTAGGGATCTGTGGCTCGAGATAGGATGTGATTTCTAGTAGTTAGTGACCATCTTGATGTATCCCATATCCTATAGCCATACTTGATTGAATTTGTAGGGGGTTTACATTTGGATTCTGGACCAAGGATCTCCAAGTATATTGGGAAGTGGTCTGATAAGCCCCCTGATCCCACCCATTGTTTATATCTATTTAGATGCTGCATCAGGGGCACCTTAATCAGGAGTCGATCAAGCCTTCTATCCAATGCTGCATCCCCTACTCTTCTATTTCTCCATGTGGGCAGGGCTTGACTATGGGGATATCCGTGAGGTTGTGCAGCTCTAGAGAATCCCTAAAGTAACCAGACAGAGGATCATCTTGTGCTTGGGATCCCCAGGATTCCCCAAATCCTATGGAGAAGTTAAGATCACCCCTAATGACCAGATGATCGAATGAAGTGATTTCGAAATTGAGGAAACGCTGCCAGAAATCCTCTCGCCATTGACAAGGTCCATATACATTAATAACCCGGATATTCATACCCAAATCAGCAGAGAATATATCCATACCTATGAACCCTAATCCTCCACAGGTTGTTGAAACCTTAATAGTGCACGGGTCATATCCAATGGCTAAACCCCCTGATCGACCCGCAGCATCAAGAGAGTAAAATAGCCAACCAAGTTTTAATGACACTAGGGTTTAATTGATGATTTCAACATCCCCCAGGGTTTCTTGCAGCATGATGATATCCACAGGCTTGACTTCAAATAACCTACGTAGGACTAGTTTTTTGGAGGCACTAGCCATGCCTCTGCAGTTGAAAGATAGCCATTTCATGGTGGAAACCTCCTAGCGGTGTTCAAAGTTTTAAGAACCCCTTAAAGAGTTGATTTTTTGCCAGTGGCAACTTCTGCTCAACCTTCTGAATGGCTTTTGAGATATTGGACTTTCGGCCACAGGATGATTGAATAACCAGACTAGGAAAAGTGAGACCTAGCCCTGAATAGGAGGGAGTAAGATACTCTGGGAGGGATCGAGAGCGAAGGTTGTATGGATGAGGCATCTCCAATCGATCCCTGGTGGATGGGAGGGGGGAGGATGGAGGGGAAGGAACAGATGGAGAGGTGGTGGAACTGGTGAGAGGAGGCGAGGTAAGTGCACAGGGAATGGGGGAGAAATGAACTTAGAAGTTGTAGTATCCAATGATGCACTGCATGTAAGTGATATAGATGATATAGATGAGATAGGGAGAGAGTAAAGAGGAGTACCTGCTTTTCTTGCGGCCTTGGCAGCAGTAGCTCGATCACAAGTCATCGGGGGCGATGGAGCCCTGTGCACTCCTTTCGCAACTATGGAGGTACCGACCTGATCAGGTTCTCTGTGAGCTGAAACTAGAGTGCTGGCCTGGTTGGCTACTGCGTTATCCTTAGGGATAGAAGGTGTACTCGGAGGATCAAATTTTTTCATGTTCAATGGACATTCCTTGAAAATGTGCCCTACCTTGTGACATCTCCTACAACGAAAAGGGATGCCTTCATAGTCCAAGATCTATATTTGGGTGTGATGCCTACACTTTAATGTAATTTTCTCCTCCAAGCCCTCTCGCGTATCCAAATGCACCAAGATACGGGCCAAGGTTCGATTCTTGGTCTGAACATAGGTCTTATCGAAGTCGAGGTAGGTGCCAAGCGTGTTCTTGATCCTAACAAAAACTTCTTCAGACCAATACTGAAGTGGGAGACCTGGTAATCAAACCCAAATAGGTCCAGCTCCTATTTTCTCCCTTTCTGGGTCGAACAATGGACTCCATCATTTAAGGAGAACCAACGCCATCTCAATATGCCAGTATTTCGCTAGAACTAAGTCTGTATAGTCCTCCTTAGAAAAATGCAGTGCGAACCATCCCCTTGGTAGGATCTGGACCTCCGACAATTCTTTGAGGGTATTGCCCCAAATTTCCTTGACCCAGAGGGTTAGTCTCTCCACTGTGTAAGCCTTTCCCCAGAGATTTCCAACCAGAACCATGCTGGCCTTGTTCGCGACTTCGCCCATAAGGTTGTTCTCTCCAAAGGAGATTGTGAGGTCCTTTGATGTGGCTTTCACACACTTGACCTTCCGTTTCCTGGTTCGTGGAGCTGATGGATGTCCCTGCAACGGATCCGTGGAAATTCCTCCCTCCTGTTGATGCTGAGCTGCTGATTTAACCCTAATCACAGGGGTTTCAAAACATCTTGAAGGTGGTATGCTAGGGTTTGACTGGCTGGTACTATGAGGGCCTCCAGATGCCAGATCCGTTGTCAGCAGAGGGCAAGACGGGTGCAACTGGTCACCCAGAGGGCACGGCTCAAAAGAAGGAGATGGCAGAGTGATGGTAGTGAGTAGGTTTAGAGTCCCGAGTGAGAGCGGAGGACAGTCAAGGCTAGGGGAATCAATTGATAGAAAGCTAAACTGTAGAGAAGATGTTATATGGCCAGGTAGGGTAACCACCAAAGCGGAGCAAGGGGGAACAGAAACGGAAGGCGGGAGCAAAACAAAGTTTTTTGAATTAGGGTTAGGGCTTCTAAAGATGGCCTGACGGGAATACAAGTCTAGGGAATAATCAACTTCATCGTAATCCATCCTATTCTCCATGTTGAGGCAGGGAACCAACACCGAGACCACCGGGAGCAGTTGACAATGACGCAGGGAGATGGATGTCGATGGTTGTCGGAAGATTGTGGTTTTCAGTTAGCTACAAAGTACCCTTGGATTAGCCTAATCCTTCGCTAGGCAGGCTTACCCCCCTCTTAGTATTAACATAGTTTCCAACTATTGGTATCAGATCCAAGTTCCTTCAGGAATAGCTTAACCTATAGAAGGTATATCAAAGGGAAACAATGGCTAATCAATCTTGGCTTACATATGAAGGAGTTCCATTCTTAAGTGAATCAATGTATGTATTCTGGAAAGTCATAATGGAAGCCTACTTAATTAATATATGGTGATTTGTATTTAGTGGAGAAAAGAGTGAGCAGAATTAAGAAGCCAAGGAGGTCATCATGAGAGGACTATATAAGCAAGAGACTAATAAAGTAAGGAACTATGAGGCAATAAGGAAATGTTTGACAGACTGCAACATATGTATCGAGGAAATAGCCATGTGGCTCAAGAAGAGACTAAGGAGCCATGCTGCTCTCGAAATGAATCAGAACATGTTGAAGTTTATGCTCATTACACTTGTGTTGAGGATGAAGAAGACTTGGAAGGGAGGTCATGTTGCTCATAAGGTAAGCTATTACTGTGTGATAAATGCATAGAGATAGGTTGGTCATGACTCATTATCCATATGTACATGTGAATCACTTGAAGATAGATATAGCCATTCATCTAGTAGTTGTAATGATGATAGACCTATTTTAGTAGCAATAGAAAATGAGGGATCCTCTAAAGGAGAAGAGAGTATATGCCATGAAGAGAATAGGGGTATCATTGAAAGTGTTGAAGATGGAATATCCCTTAGACTTGTGGAAGACTCCATGGACACATAGATGATTCTAGATCTCTATTGTGACTCAACTAGAATCTCTGATAGTGAAGAAAAGGATCTAGATGAAAGTATATTTTTTAGAAAGAAGTTGATCTCTCCTCTAAAGGAGATCAAGGAACTATCATAGGCAAATATCAAGCAAAAAGAGCAACAGAAAATTTATGAGCTTGAGAATAAAAGGTTAAGAATAACATTAATTTATCTAAATGCTCAATAAGAAGAGACTAATAGATTGAATGGGAAGTTAACCAATTAGTTGAGTGAGAAAGAAGCTACTGTGTGAAACTACAAAATGAAGTAGTGGCATTAAGACATGGCTTAGAAAAGTAAAAAACGGAGTTGTCTCAATAATAGAGGCCTGAGGGGATCATAAAGCCCATGAATGAGATGTTTTTTAAGTAGAGATCCGCTCTCATCGAGGTTGGGTTGGGTTTCAAAGAAGAAATAAGCTCCATGAAGGTAAAGGCTAAAGGATGAACTTCCCAGGTAAAGGGAGTCTGAGGTTCCAACAACAACAAAGGAAGGGAGATTGTTGGACAACAAAAATAGCAAGGAAAGCATCATCAGCTAAACAAGAAAAAGCAACAGTAGAAGGATAAGATGCAGCAACAAAGAAAGAAACAAAAGAAATATAAGCAGTTGCAAGAAAGAGTGCAAGGAAATAATGAAAGTTGTCATGGAAGGCACATGAAGAACCAACAAAGGTCCCTTCCTCCTCAAGGACAAAGCCTTTAAAGAAAAGGTAACCTTTGTCATCATAAGCCTTTTTATGGGTATTGTTTTTCTTGCAATAACTTTGGACATAAATTCATAAACTGTAGATGGCATGCAAGAAAACAAAATGTGCTGGGAAGAAGCAACCCAAGGATGAAAAAAGAGGCTAGGAGAAGGCATGTTGGCCACGATAGGAGTTTTGACAAAATAATTGTCAAGAAAAGTAACTCCTCTGCCCCATTATTAAGCCATGTTGAAAGCTACAACTATGGCAATTTGGGGCACAAGAGAGCCAACTGCATAAATGAGAAGAAATGGCATGCTCCTCAGCATATGCATGCAAATGTAGCAGCTCAGGATTTGAAGACAAAAAGGAAGAAAAGAGAAAATGAATACAATATTGTCTTCAGTGATCAGTATCAAAAGATCAAGATGGAAAGAGGAGGAAGAAATGAAAAGAATGATCCTCCTACTCATGTAGTCGACCCCCTTGTAAGGCATAAAAGCAACAAGATAATTTGGGTGAAGAAAGAGGAGTTGAAAGAGAAGGTTCCTCTATCCATGTGCAGCTAAGAGAAAGCCCAAACATGGGAAAAGAAGAAGTTGGAGAGTAATGCTTCTATTAGGACTCGACCATTAAAGGTCTGGAAGAAGAAGAAAGATGATATACTCAAGGTGAGTAGATTCTCTGTTTCTCTTCAGTAAAGGAAGAGAATGGCCTCAAGGGAGGTTGAGTAAGTCAAATGTAGGAAGAAAAATGAATGAAAAGAAAGGTGCATCTGATTGAGGAAGGTATGGTCATGTTGTCTTGCAGACTACAAGAATAATTTTGTTTATTTTGAATGTATCAACATTGAAAAATGGGGGAGTGGAGATAGCATGAGTTCAGGGAGAATACAAAACAATATCTTATGTTATGGGAAGAAGAATATGGGCTGCAATGGAAGAGTGGATTGATAGGAAGCTCATAGTCAAGTCAGGTCCACAAGATCAGTCCCCATGTGGAGGCAAGAAAGTAGTTTCAGGAGATCATAGAGCATTGGATCAGGGGGAGCTACTTTGATAAGCAGTAGTAGGAAACAATTATCAACCTCATAAAGGAAGGTAATTGAGCAAATGAAAGGTTTTCATATTGGGTGAAATACCTATATTTCATTTACGTTGTGAGTTTGATTATTCTTTGCAGTATTGTTTTTATGAAACACAATTAGTGTAAGATTTCAATATCCTTTAGTCTTTCAATTGGTATTGCTATGGGAATTGATAGTTTGATCTCATGTGGAGTAACCTTGTGTGGAAATGGAAATTTCATTATGAGAGGAAATATTAGAGTTTTCCTGGTACATTGTCCCATTTGTATCCCTTTTTTTGGTGCAATTGGTATTGTTCAAGCAACAATCCATATTTTTAGGCTTGAAATTAGAGGGAGCAGTGTCGACTGTAAAGATGCTCAGGAGAAGTGAGCATAGAAGATGAAGCAGCAACAACAGAAGTCCTTGAAGAGATGTCTGAAAAGTAGAATGCACATCTCAATAGCTACATCTTGGTCTTCATAACCAATGACTTGATGGGGAGAACAAAGATGCTTGTAGCCCCTTTCCGTTGATGTCAAAAGGGGAAAGAATTTGTGGAGAAGTTATGATGGCTTGTGCAGAAGAAAGAAGGTCATTGGTGGCTCACGCTTTAGAATATGCTTTGAAATAATCACGTGGAATGGCCATCAAATTGTCTAGATGGCTAGTGGCTTAGTAAAGATATCTCCAAGTGTGTTGGAATTGATGTCAAGAGTCATGATCGGGAGATCTGTTGGGAAGTTGGCATTGCCTAACTATTGGGAGGAGTGTTGGCATTGATGTCTACCATACTATCATGGATTCTTGTCGTGACAAATGTTGTAAGTGATGACCAAGGAGGAATCCCATGGTTGTTGGAATGTTTTGTAGAGAATAATCATAGTAGCAGGCTTATTGGAAAATCCATAAAATGATGACTATAGTGATGGTCTAGATGGGATCCCATGGTAGTTGCAGGCTTCATGTAGAGAATCATCATAGTATCAGGCTTAATGGAGAAGCCATAAAATGATGGCTATGGTGGTTGGAAGTTCAGGATTCCAAGCAAAAGAAAGAGAATCAAGGAGAAAAAGCGTGGCAGATAGTTTACAACCATTTTATAGGTATAATATGGGGTCAAAGCCTACATCATACCATCTCCATTTTAAAATTCTCTGAAATACCTTTCCAACAATGTCTGGAAGTTTGAAAATGGCCTCCTTGATAAAAAATTATGGTCTGTCGAAGTTCATAGTCCTGAAGTCCTAAGCAGGCTGATAAATTGAATTAGGAAATATCGAAGATCAGAATATAGGGACCTCAGAGAAGTTCATATCAGAATATCATAGGTCAAAGCCCATCGAGACCCAATATCGAAACCTTAGAGACTAGAATATCATAATATCAAAGCAGGCCCGATTGGAGCATCGGAGTTGATGATATCGCAATATCGGAGGTATCGCAATATCGGAGGTCATCAGAATATCGAAGGTTTGAGACATCGGAATATCATAACTTATTAACAGAGGCATTTTAAGAAGTTACAATATCCAGTAGGGCCGATATTGCTAAATGCACCGAGGAATGTTGAGCGGGTTAAGAAAGGAATTGTTGCAAAGACAAGGGTGATCAAGACTCTTTCTCTCTCCTCATATAGGACACATGGCGGCATGTCAATGGGCCTAAGAAAGTGAAATGGCTAGTGAAATCAGCATGAAAATACAGTACGTTGGACACATGGCATCCTATTTTAGCATCTTCTGTAGATGAATGGGACAAATCATAGTCACACGTATCACCTCCCAGGAGTCACCAAGTCTAGTATTAACATTAGCATATCGGAGGTCAGAATATCAAAGTATGATGACATCGTAACTCTGGTGAAAATGGTGGTTGAGAAGTTATGATAAATGGAGCTCCGATATTGCCTAGCACATGGTCGTGTGGAGACCCAAAGAATCAAGGGCGCATATCGAGGCTAGCATTTAAGTGCTATGGAGTATATCGAAGGATGGAGATCTCATAACTCCTGTGTAAATGAATATTGAAAACATTACGATACCTAGGTAGCTCTTATGTATGTGTTGGTGTTTAGTTGGGAAGTTAAATGAACCAAGGACGAAGAGCTATAACACAGGGAGATAGGCCCCTGAGAGGAATCTAAAGGCTTGGCACCTAAGTGGTATACTGACAGTCACAAGAAGCGTTCCTATGATATGAAAATCAACGAGGACTAAGAAGAAGGAGTTAAGACGTAATCATAAATTTGCAGAAGTTACGATACAAATGAGCTCCGATATAACAATAAGTCAGTGATCATAGGCCCGATCATATGAGAAAGTAAATGCTCAGGGAGCTTAGTGACTAAGGGGCTAAGGTTATTGGAACTGGGTGATATTATAACACTCCTCTTGTATGAGTTATGATATGTTGTGACTCTAATATAACAGTACAGAGGTGTATGCCAGATGGATGAGTCGACAGCAAGGACCACGGTCGTGTAGAGGAGTTGGTCTTAGGAGTAATGGCGATTATCAAAGATCATTGGATCAAGGAATCAAGGACCATGATTTACAGAAAAACGTGTTGGGTCTGCCTTGAGGCAAGACAAGGAATCTTTGTGTCCCAATGCATGATTTTGTGCATTAAATGGATGGATGAGTCAGAAGTTGAAGAATAAATGCAAATCGATGAAGTTGGTTTATAGAGTCAAATAGATCTATAAAAAGCACTGAGACGAGGTAACGATGACAATGGTCCATAGATAATCCTTTCTGAAGTACAACCAAGCTGTGTGAAACCATGAATAAGAATGGAGAGCCTCAGTGATAGGATATTTTTCCATAGAAAGGAAAGTGCCTGGTTGAAGTGTGCAAGTGGACTGAGAATTGATTCTCAGTATGGAGAAACATTCATGTGGCCATTATCATGTTTAATGTCATGGCGGAGACCAAGTTAGATGCAACAACAGAATGGAAAATCCATGTCAAAGTACACTCGGATAGTGTGGGTATAGGACATGAGTGGCAACATCGATAAATGAGCAGTAGAGGAACAAAGCAAAGAGGCCCATTTGAGAAAAGTAGGGGGAATACATCATTTTAGAGTGAGTTGTGTGGATAGCTCATTGTTTTGAGTGCACTGATGTGAATGAGGGGAGGTGAGCAGGTTCTACTATGAAAGGCTGAGAGTGCCTATGCAGAGAAAAGACCCCAAGAGAGTGAGAGTCGTCGGAGAAGGGTCAAAGGTGCTTGTGCTGTTTGAAGAAGGATGAGCAAGCTCGTGCTACAGTGTGCAAGGATGATATGGCTTGATGAATTAAAGAGGGTGAGAGATAACTATATGCAGTTGAAGAGTAAAGTGTATAGAGGACTCCGTGTCTTGTGTGTGTTGGTGAGTTCTGTGAGTGGAACAATGTGTTGCCACAGATCATGCATAGGGCCAAGAACAATAGAATTTTGTGAGGAGATATGATGAATGAGTATTGTTGATAAGATCAGTGGGTTGATGCATAATGATTAGAGTGAGCAAGGTTGTGAAGAGAACATAGATGATATCAGGCAAAGTGGCTACCAATTTTAGAGAACATTGAGTTCCTTATTGAGTGTGGGTTGGTGCCTACATACAAGTAGTTGGTTCTTCCATCTCTAGTGGGTGCTTGAGAAGGTTTGGGGGTTGGTGCCTCCTTCAATTTGGTGCTTGCATAAATCCAAGGAGATGCAAGTTGGTGCTTGCAACAAATATATGAAGTTGGTGCTTCACATTGTGCTTCTGGTAAGCTGGACAGGTGTCTACAAAATGAGGGAGTTGGTGCTTCCTACTAGTGGGTGCTAACAAACAATCAAAGGGATTCAGTGCTTCCTGTGAGTGGTGGCTCACAAAATGGATTAATGTAATAGAGTAGTTTCTCTTAGTTTACATCAATAAAAACAACAAGCTTTGGTGGTTTTTTCCCGAAAGGGTTTCCACATAAAACCTTGTGTCTCATGTGTATGATGCTCATGATGTGTGCTTGTATGTTGACTTCACACTGCTGCCATATTATAGGTTGTTGTTGATTATATGGATGGTTGCCAAACTTGAATAAGAAAAGGAAATTGGAATAAAGGATTGAAAGTTAACATTAATACTTATTCACCCCCACTTAGTATTAACATTGCTTCCAACATACTCCTATAGAGCAATCCTAAAGAAGTAGCACTTGTGGAAGGAATCTCACTGTTAATTTCTCTTTTCTTCTTGATTTTTCTGATAACTTGTTTATGTTGTTCATGATATAATATTTCAATATGATGTATTTATTCAATAGTTAGTTGGATTTCAACAATAGGATGAGATGGAATAATTTCCACAATAACCCGAGTATTCAGAGGGGTCTTTTTAAGAGGAAAAAAGTGAATAAGGGTAGTCTTGGCTGACTTAGGAGTAACAGGAATAGTTTTTTGAACAACAGGTTGATCAAGGGGATTATTTTTCTTATTAGTTTCAGCTATTCTCTTCAAATAATCATCCCATTTATTATTCATGTTAGTTAGAATAGGATTGGCTGAAGAACACTGCTCAATAGAATAAACTTGCATTGGTGTGGAAATTTGAGGTGTCTCCTGTGATGTAGAACTATTTTTCTTCTCAACAAAGTGAACACCTTCATTAATATTAAGTACATGCATGAGTAATGAAGACCGTTTGGAATCTCTATAAACCATAAAATGATGAAATTTGTATGGTGATAACTACTTGGCTTTGAAACAAACTTATTCATAAGTTAGAGCTTGATAAAACAAATCATAATATTCATTATGTTCGTGACCATAACCTTTAATGTGTGCTTCATTAGCTATATCATGAGCCACATTTGAAGTATCAAAAGCCCTAAATGGAAGAGTTTTGAGTGTCTACTCATTTAGGGCCAAAATATCTTTTTCATCATGTTGATAGTTGGAAAGAGAAAAAAGACCAATTTTCAAAGGAAACTAAGGCCAATTTTTTTTTGAAGCCTTTCCAAGTTCAAAAGTAATACTGGTCCCCATGTTCTGATAAAAATTTCTATAGAGAGAAATTTTTCAGGTATATACAAAGGCAATACATGAGGATATCTGTTACTTCCCCAAATTCTGATGTATGTGAATAGTTCTTCAATAAGACAAGCCCCAATTCTTAGATGATCATCTTGTGCTGCAACATACATCCTTAGGGTTTTGATATTAAAAATAACCTAATGGATAGGAATCATGACCAAATGTCAAATGTGGTAGGTATTTTCAAAGTAATTCTCCTCCCAGAGAATGTTGTGGTATATGTGAATGGGAAGAGGATCTGTGAGTGTCCATTTCCAACCCATTAAAGGGAAACTGAGAGAAAAGAAGACGTCGTCCATTATGTAACCCGACATATAGAAAGGTAGGACATATTCAATAGTCTTCTTGGACCAGTATTGAAAAATTTGTTTTGCCATGTTATCTGATAGCATTTTGGCCCAATCAAAGACATAGTCGTGACATGCATTGTCGATTAAAGGGACCTCGTCCTTTGGGAACTGTGAATTGTTTGGCTTAGCATAGAGATGACAGAGAATGGAAGAAACATAGAAAAAAGGGGGAGCGAGGGGTATAACCTCATATTTTCCGAAAGGTTCTACTTTAAACTTATTTTCATTTCTCATCCATTGTTTTATTATTTGAGGCACTTTATTTTTGTCCCCTTCACATTCCTATTTAACATAATGCTCCATAAACTATGAATTATATTCAACTTTGGTTTTGGAAGATGATACATACCATGGATAATTTCAGTGCTGAAAGAGACAATCGTTATGCATCTACAAGTAACAAAGTTCCACTCGTTGATATCAACTTTATCCAAAACCCATAGAATCATATATGTATAGGGAATTAACCAAGGGTGTGCTACAACCTTGTAGAGATGAGACCTAGCATCATTCATGATTGTTGTGGATGAAGACTTTAAGCGGCCTTGGTATGCAGCTTCTAATATTGTTGCATCCTTTGATGTCTCCTGCATTTCTTCTCCAAAGAGCTTATAAATGGAATTCCATGACCTTGCTCTGAAGTTTGTGGTGTACATTGTTTGAAAACAGGAAGGACTCTGGAATTTTTTCATTAATCTCTTCTCTTAAAGGACCAACCGAGACTTGAAAAAGGGTTTTATTCTTTCCTTTTTCCATATCAGTTGGAAGATGAAAACTTCATTTGCAATTACCCGGTTAACAAAAAGAAACCAGGGATAAGAAATAAAAAAGTGTTTATGAGTCAAAAACAAGAATAATAGCATATTAATAAAACTCCTTAAATGAGGAACTTGCATAATGAATTCAAATTTAATACTTGTCATATTCAATAGATTTATTTAAATCTAGAAAAAAAGATATTTAATATGATTATCAAAAACAGTAGGGGGGTATTTGATATGAGTGGTGCATGGGCATAGGGCGGATGGACAATATGGCACATGACTTGTTATTCCTATGCCATCCCACCAAGGGAAAACCAAAAAATTATTGTTTCAGTGTTTGCATTCCTTACTTGCTAATGAGAAGTGGGCTTATGTGGAATTTTATTGGAGAGATCCTAATACAAAGAAGGTGACGAGACCCACAACTAGTGAGGTGTCCCTCCAAGTTCATCCTGACACTTTCTAAAGGAGAATATTACCTAATTTCTTGGGTTTTAAATAGTGGGATGAGTTGGTAAGACGTGTTGTATATGTAACCAATCAACATTCTATAATATGTGCCAATGTTGCGGGCCCAAGACACTTCATCCTACTAAGGGATACTATGGTGGAATAAAATGAACTTCTAAAGGAAGTATCCAAGCTTAAAGCAACATGGTGACTTATATTACAATGTAGTTATTGCAAATAATGATCATGAGCTTTCGGTATGGGCCATTGTTTCCACATCTTCCCATTGAGGGAAGACTGACTGGAAGTAATACTTGTGCAAAGAAAAAGGTCGGGGTTTAGGCACCAGGCCTTAAGGAAATAATAAAAAAAACAAGTATAAAATTTCGAAATTCAAAGAAAAGAAAGGTTATAAAATCAGAATGAATTCTCGGCTATAGTGGTTCTTTTAAATGCATGTTTTATTATTAAATGGGTAATTAAGGCCCTAAATATTTATTAGAGAAATATTGTGTGCTTAAATAAAAACAAAGGGTCCCCATTATTATTATGGATGAAAATTAATTGGAGGTTTGTTGTATGCTACAACAAGCTCTAAGGGAAAAAATGAGTGGAAAAAATCCCCCATATCAACAAAAAACAAATATTATGATTGCATATTTCCACCCTACTACTTGGTAACTCAATCAAAGGTAATAAATGATACTATATGAGTTTAAAGACAATATAATATGAGTTAAAGGCATTAGGATTTACTAATAATATATTATGATTTAATTTAGCCCCCATTTCATTTCTTTCTCACTGAATCATAACTCTCCATATCCTTTTCCTTATCCACTTGAAATTATTGATGTATCCTTTATTATCAACCTTCAACATATAATATTTTCATATTACCTTATTTGGCCCTCAATCATTCATCTTATACACAAGTATGCATTCTCAATCTAGGGATCAAAACTAGGGTGTTGCATTCCCTTCCCCCCAAATTTTCCACTATCCTCAATGCACATCACCATGAATATATAAATAATTTTTACATCGAAATTATATTTTTATTTTTACATCAAAATTTCAAAATAGATGTAATTAGACCTCCTACCTCACTTCTTCTAGCACCTATGTCACTTCTTTAGGAATGTAATAGGTCCAATGGAACCTTGCCTTCAACCATATGGCTATATTCTAGAACATTGTGACCTTCTTATAGCATATTCATAGAGAGAACCTATAAGTCTCCTTCTAGCTCTACATACAATGATCTCAAGATTCTTAAGGGTATTATATTCTCCCCACCCCCATGGGATACCCTTGTCTTCAGTGTTCCTCTTTCCAAGTATTCAATTATTCTTCATTTTCCAATTGTTCCTCTATAAACCATCAAGAATATATGTCTTCATTATCTAATAATTCTTCTAACAACCATCATTGGTCTGTATATTGTCATGGATATTCCACTAGACAACTCATCACAATAGATCTAATAAAACTATGTTAAAATTTTGAAATCTACACTATGAGGGTTTTAACCAGCTAGCGCTTAGGTTTGACTCATTCAACTCTTAACTAGAATTACAATATTGAAAATTCTAGAGTATTTTTCATCAAAATCACTTTACTAACATTAATAATGGGTGATGACATGGCATCCTTTGGGATTATGGTCGTTAATTTTGATAAGTCAATTTCTAGGAGGCATAACATTCTCATATGAGCTCCAATTAAGGAAATCCTTACACATTTGGAAGCTATCGATATGTGTATAATGGAATGTAGGTCTATAGTAAGATCAGGGACCACAAAAAGTGTTCATTTAAGGCCTCAAAATGGCTCCTGAAGTTTTTTGACCCAAAATTTTCCAAACTGGGACCATCAATGAAAATGGCCCTGTGCGATGATTCCTCCACTTTTTCAACTCTAAAGGCATTAATATGGATGAAAAAATAATGATCAAATATGGATCACAACTCCTTATTTTTGAGGCTCTTAGTCCCCAATATCTTCTATTAAATGAGGTGAGGAAAATTTTCCTCCACCTTCTATTGGTTGTACCATTTAGCTTTGCTTGGAAGTTGTCCTTTCAATGAAACATGCTAAAAGTCATTCTACCAAAGAATTTTTATACCTTTTCTATAAAATTATCCTCTATCAACTCCTCCAGAGCATCTTGTGCCAAATCCTCTATAAAATATAGGACCTATTCCTCATCCTGATCTAAAATGGATGACTCATAGAGTTTCATATTATCTACATTCCCCATTGATTAAATGCTCATGTGTGGGGATAGACCGACTCCACAGGGATTATCTCCAACCTTTTCCAATATCTCAAAGGGACCATATCATAAAATCTCTATTTTATTGTCCTGACCCTATAACCTCTCCTTCTTTAATTGTAACTATTCTTTACTAATAATGCCTAGCCTTGCATTTTTCCTACGACTTCTATAGCCTCTCATGTACCTATATATGGATTTCCCTAGTCCTCTCAATAATTTTTTTAACCCTTAGGGCATCCCCATAAGGTCCTCCCTCACACCTCCTTATTTCCCATATGCAATTTCTAAAGGTGAAGATGAAAAATATCCAAAATAAGTTTCAAATGGGGACTTACCAATAGAATCGTGGATGACTCTATTATAAGAGTGTTGTATATATACCAGATTTTTTCCCCAATTATTTTGATGCTTTTGATTGTAACCCCTCAAAAGCTGCGCCAACTTCTTATTGAATAATGTCCCTTAGGCTCTAAGACCACGATTGAGGAAGACTAAAGACCACTTAGGACTTTCCTTTTTACCACTGCAACACATTTCAACAATTAGGGTTAGTGGACAGATTTATGAATTAGTTAACACAATGATGATTTTCTTGATTGCCTCATGAAGTATCTGATGAACTTTATCACTAGATATGATCTCTTGGGAATGCAGTGATTAAAGATTGATTACATTCTCTTTTATTTATGTAAGGTAGACTATGTTTGTTATCTTTGTTCTATGCTTCTTAAGCTATGGTTTCTATTTCAAACACTTTTATTTCTATTCCATAGACTAGTTTTCCTTTTAATGCAATGTTTACATTCTGAAAATAGATTAATGTTTACATTCTTGTAACTAGTGTATCCTTTACATTCTTGCAATTAGTGTAGCCATTACATTTTCACAAATAGGTTAGAATTTACATTTGGGAAAGTAGAATTTCCATTTATGCAAATAGAGTAACAAATCCATTCATGCAAAGTAGATTAGAACTTTCCTTTCATGCAATTTATTTCCTTACAAATATAGATAGAGTGGTCTCTATATACCTTGGTCTATTCCATTGCTTCAAAGTGACTTGAGTAGAGTTTATCCTATTCTGCATTCAAAACTGTCACCTCTTAAGTTTGTATGAACCCCGGGTTGATAATTAAAGTTGGTAGCCTCAGGAGTTGCAGCACTCTTGTTGCAATATTGAGGCTCATCACTTTTTGGTGCCGTTGTTGGGGAAGTGTCCAAGTAGGTGTTGTTGTTGCTTATAGTTTCTTTCTTTTCTATTTTATTTTTCTTTGCATCAATTTTTCTTGACTTAAACAAAATTCAAAAAAAGGAAAACACAAAATTATTTCATGCCTCATATGATTAGGGGAAATCTAGGGAAATTCGTACCAAAAACCCCCACCCCTTCTAGCATTCAACCATCACTCTTCTTTGGTGATTGTGAATTTCCTACTCTGACCACAGAAGGGTTAGAGAATCCTTTAGGTGAGTAGCCATAAATATTTGAAGAACCCACACAACCTACCCAAAACATGGTTGATAATAATCATAATGAGCTTTTCCCTATCCAAGAAACCAATGGGGATGCCAAAATGAAAATAAGCCCCACTGCTCTCCCACACTTCCACGAGCTAGTTTTTGAGGAACCTGACACATTTATGTTCGAGTTTGTTATGGTTTACATAACCTATCATTACACTTTTTATGAGAAGAAGTTATAATGTTTCCTTCCACCCTCAAGGATGTTAACTTGTGCTGGTTCATGAGCCTAGAAGGGGGAAACATCAATACCTAGGCTCAAATGCAACAAGATTTCAATCAGAAATACGGTGACTATTATAGGTCAAGAGAAACACAAGAAGAGATATTTAGGATGACCTTAGGGCCATATGAATCCTTAGAGGATTATGAAGAGATATTTCAACTCAACTACAAAAGAGCTAATTGTACCCTTGACCCAGAATCCTTAAAACTTGTCCTTGTTTGAGGGGTTAGGGAGGATTCGATGGAAACCCCTAATAAGTTGTCTAGTGGAGATATTTACCAGCTAACTTATGAAGACATCAAGACATTATTTAAGAATCATTATAGGGCTATAAGGAAGAGGGGTAGGTCTAGTCAAGACCTAATCAACTCTTCTCCTTTACTTCCACTGTCA
The DNA here is from genome assembly GCA_031772625.1 of Pinus tabuliformis. Classification (NCBI taxonomy): domain Eukaryota; kingdom Viridiplantae; phylum Streptophyta; class Pinopsida; order Pinales; family Pinaceae; genus Pinus; species Pinus tabuliformis. The sequence continues at coordinate 1,000,577,738 of CM062819.1, read as the reverse complement.
AACTTGAAATAGGGAGAATGATAGAAGACTTTAAGAGTGATATGTTGCATACCTTTTCCTTATAGATGGATACTATGCAGATCAAAAATAAGCAAGAGGAGGCACAAAGGGCACTGGCTATCTTTTTCCCTAGATGCACCAAGAGGCACCCTAGGAATGAGTTCCCACTGAATGGCATAGAGGTCTACTCTGTTTGTGAGGAGAACCATGAAAATGAAAAATGTCCCTCTCTTCCAAGCCTAAAGGTTATATATCAAGGGGAAGAGAGTGGATTGGAGCAGCTTTTCTTCATTAGCTAGAGGAGGCCACAAGGGCCTTGACCATACCAGCAAGGCATTCAAGGTACACATTATCCTTCTTTCAATCAAAACCAAAATGAACCCTTTCATCCTTGGTACCCTCTAACTAACTCATCTTGTTCTATGCCTTCTCCTTGGTCCTATTCTCCTCACTATCCTCTTCAGCCTATCAATCCACCCTTCTGGCCATATTAACGTCAACCTCCTCAATGGGGAAACCCTTTACAAGAATGGAGGCCTCAAGAAACCCAACCTCCTACCTTAATGCCTCCTACTCCACCTCAACCACAACTACCCCACAATAATCGACACAAGAAACCTCAGATGCCTACTCAACCCAATCTGAACCTGGATAAAAAGAAGGCCTAGTAGGTCTATACTGGGGAAACATGTAACAACCCTAGGTTAAAGTTCATGTAATCAAAGCTAATAAAAGTAAAATAAGACCAAGGTCATGGGACATGTATTCCAAGATGAATGTTGGGAAAAACATCCTAGTGGGTGTCGCTTTCAATTTATTGTGGCTATGGAAATTTCCTAAGACATTGGCAAAGGCTAAGAGGCAATAATTGGTATTTATTTATGAAAATAAAGGAAAGTAGGAGAAAAGGAAGGTGAAGAGACAAAAAATTGCATGAGAGGAAAATTGAAGGGAAATGAAGAAAATAAAGGCTTCAATGATAAAAAAGGATTCCAAGGATCAGTTCATAGCTTTTGGATGGTTACCTTTTTTTAGTTCAATTTTGGAGCTCTTTCTATTCTCTCATACTATTTCACACTTAGAGAATTCTTGGAGCACTCTAGCATTGGATAAAGAAAGCAAAGGAAGGAAAAGGGAGGACAAGGAAAGAAAAGGACAAGTAAGGAAGGTTGTATCAAGCATCTTCAACAGGAATACTTGCAGGTAATAAGTTGCATGTATGGTTTCCTAAATGGTTTTTGAATGCACAACACATGCATTTGTGTATTTGGTTCTCTTGTTATCGTTGGCATGGGGTTTGTTGGGTGTGATAGTGGTTTGATCCTTGCCTTTCCATTTCTGGATATCCATGGTGTGATGAGATTTTTTTGTTGGATTGAGCTTTGGATTGCCAGAAGGTTTCAGAACTAGGTGAGGTGGTCTTAGGAAAATTCCCAAGGGTTCAGGGTGGAGCTGGTTTAATCTCCAGGAATCCCTCAACAGGCAAGTGGAGACAGGAAAATTCCTCAAGGTAATGGTGAAGAAATTCTAAGGCATACAAGATTGTTTTGGGCTTGGTGATCTCTTGACCAGTTTTGGCGGGATCACAGTAGCCTCAGGGTGGATGTGGTTTGATCTTTGGTAGCCCTAGTTGTTTATGTCTTGAGTTCCCACATTCATGGTTGATATATGGGATGGGGGTGATTGGCTAAAAGAAATATTTGGTTCAACCCAATCTATGGTCGGGTGGTAAGTGGAAGTCCTTAACTTGGTTGGCTTTTGCATATGTTAATAAGATTTATTTTCTTATTTAGATTCGTGAGTACTTGTACTTGTTATTATATGGCTTTGATGGTTGTTGTATCATGGTTAATATTCTGGTTATATGCTAGTTATAAGCATGGATTTGCAATGTACTCTAGCTATGTCTTTTTCAAGATTTGATAAGTATTTAATGGTTAATGAATGCATAGGCTAACAAGTGTTATTGTAGCTATTATGAGATGTAATTAGACCTTCTTGGTGATTCTCATATAATTTTCAAACTCTTATGTTCTGATATGCATTCATGACCTGTAGGGTGCATGTCAATCATATGTTTGATGAAATGGTTGTCATGGTTAGGCCTAGTGTTACACAACATTTTATCACTACCCATGTACTCCCCGTTCCTCGATCTTGGAGGACCTTACAGTGAAACCTACATGCTTTCCCATCATGAAGAGACACCCATTATGTCCCTCTTCATGAGCAGAACATTTCCCTTGTGCATCATTTCCCAATCTTCCTTTTACCCCAGTTTACAAGACCGACACTAATGACCCATTTTCTCCTCGCACTGATTTGTAGAGTCTAAAACTTCACCTAGTGCTGTACAGTGCAAATGAGCCTTTTCTCAGTCGTGCCAATCCTCTTTTGGCAAGTTTTTTAAATATTGAGTCAAAGCTTCCAAGTCTAGAAGCTTTGTAACGGAACTCTGGTAAATGGTTGGGCTGGATGGAGCCAAGGAAGTCAGTTTGGGCTCCTTTCCCCTATTAAGATGGAACAAACCAAAGAGATAATCCCTCTCCCATCATAAGAGGAACCATATCCCATCCATCAAAGCTATATAAACTCCTCATTTTCCAAGCTGAACTAGTGTTTTTGGAGCTTGAATAACCAGCAAGATATCTATAGCTTGTAGCTTTCTAGTTTATGTTTGTGGAGGGAGAATAGTGTGTTTGGTTTGGTTTGGAACTAAAGGGAAGAAGCCTTAAAACTTCTATTGTTGGGGCTATCCATGAGATGCTAGAAGAGGTGTGGGAACCCGGATACATCGAAGGAGACCCGCAATGTCAAGGCTTTGGTTGTAATATATTTCTGAACTTATATGAATACAACTCTTGATCGATTTCCTACATTAAGTGTTATCTCACATTTGTATGCTATCATGTTTGTTATTGTTATTTGTCTTCTTGTTTCAGGTATTTGAAGTAAAGAAACAAAAAGTGGCTAGAGTAAGGAAGTAGGATCATCACCAAGCGGAATAGCATTATAAAAGGTAGGCCCTCTTATTTGATTCTAGCCTAAGGAATTTTTCACTAGATTGTTTTTTTGTGGCTAGACCTGCTCTCTTTGGCAGGAGGAATTGTCTTTGCCCGCATCGATAATTTACCTGCACCACAAATTGGTGACTCCACTGGGGAGCCAATCCTCTCATTTGATTGATTTTCATCTCATGGTTTGTGTGAACTTTTTTAGTATCGCCTTTTCCCTTTATTTTTCTCTGCCTGGATTGGTTTATTGCCCTGACACTAAAATTTACAGTCGTAGGTCTGGTTTTGGCCTTTGAAAATTTTTATTTTTTCCTTGAAATCCTCTGTCAGCGCGTTTAATTTTCTCTAAAACAGTCACGTCGTACCCCATTGTGGCACTTGTTATGAGTTAGGAAATCACGCTGATTATTGCCCTCATAATTTCTGCCTCTTAGCATGTTTGAAGGCATATAGACACTATGTAGGTTTTAACCCCGTACAGAAATTACCTGCATACGAATTCTAAAACACAAAAAAATAAACAATGCAAGAGCATAACATTTAAAACACATATACAAAGAAATTTTCCCCTAGATCCTAAAATCGGGACTACCAGCTTGATTTTTCATTATGTTCCTTTCAGTATTACAATACATATTTATACATGCCGAAGCATCCAATACCATGGACTGAAAACCATCACATCCAAAACCATGTGCAAAAATCATGCACAAAACCATAGGTAGGTTTGCGCAACCTAATATAGGGTCCAAAGCCAAAATTTTCCGGGCGCTTCCCCGGACCCCATAGAGTGGGGTTACCTGCACCCCTCAAACCGCCTATGACTCACCCCTGCTATGCAATCGGCGCAATGAAGGGGGGGCTCCGCTCCCCTCCTAACCCCCTGATTAACTACATGGGCTAGTCATGGAAAGAATATAACACAACCCAACATTCTCCCATTTGTTGTTTTCTTTCCATAGGGGGCCACAAGAGATTATCCAACCCTGACACACCCATTGTTTCTCTACACCAAGAGAACTTCTCAGTGTTGGGATTATGATGTATGGGTTGTACTTGATAGCAACCCTCTTGTAGAAAAACAACTCTCGTGTATATGGGAACTAGATGAATCTACAGAAGAGATATCAGATGTGATAGAATGCATGATAGTAGTGTTTACAGATGTGATGAAATAGTAGGCAGCTTCAAGGAATTAGTTCAGAAGGAAACTCACTCAGATGAAAGATCATAGTATAGCAGGTAAAAAACACAGAATGAAGAAAGAGAGGTACACAATTTCACCACTGACCAAGTTGCGTATACACGCAGGTTCACTGTATACAAGTCGCATATATGTACACATGCATTTTCACATAAGGAAAAGCGCGTATACCTTGGAAAAATAAATTTTTGGTCTGAAGTATTTGGTCCATGGTATTGGTCCAAGGTATCGGTTCAGAGGTATTGACCCTAGGTATTTGGTCCAAGGTATTGGTCCTAAGTGGTTTTGGTCCATGGTATTGAGAAAGGCCTACAAACTATAAAAGGAGGAGAAGATCATTAGGTCAAGGCATGCAAGTATCGAATATCTGATGAAGTGTGAGATCTAGTATGCAGGTTATTGGGTTATGATGCATTATTGGATCTGAACCAAGGATGAACCTTAGTTGATGATGAAGGATAAGATCTAATGATGTATCAGGATCTTAAGGCTTGAAGTGAATTATCTTTATGTGGTTTGATCATGTATCTGAATAACTGGCGCATGTTGTAGTTTGTAAATATGATGATCTGGGTATGACTGAAGTATGGAATAGTTGTAATGTTTAAATCATCATTTACAGATCTGTACGTAGGTTCACTTTAGAAAAGGAGCATATACACGCTATTTCTGCATATCAAACCAGCGTATACATCATAAATTTGTTTTGCAGATCTATACGTTGGTTCTCTTTGAGGAAAGCACATATGCACGCAGGTTCGACACATGGAAGTAGCATATACCTTATAAAATATGTTTTAGTTGCTTCTTTTTTTTGTTGCAGTGTTCTGGGATCTGGCTTGAGTTCTAGTTACTATATTCTGGTGACAACATTCTGAATGATCAGATTGATGGGTTGTCAAAGTGGTTGATCAATTCAGTTATGGTTGGTTCAAAAGGAGATTAGTTGATGGAGATATATTTGATGATTGAATGATGTTGTTGATGGATCAAGTCTGAAAATTTATGAAACATGGTCCCTGGAATAAAAGAGAAGCTTTTAGCCTTTTGTAGGCCAGCACCTACGTATTAGTAAACATATCAGCTAGTACAAGAGCTAGGGGGTCGTAGCTCCCTTACAGTAGAAGTTGGAGAACGAGATAAGGTTGTAGCCTTCTGCGGGTATAAGCCTACGTACTGGTATAAGACCGCACCAATACAAAAATTGTAAACATAATTTTCTTATTATTAAAAGAAGACAGAGAAGACAGCAACGGGTGGTCTTCACCCACATTGGATTTCCACCTTATATCTTGGTGTTCATGTGTGTTTCTTACGCGTAATGCTTTATTCTGTTTTTACTGCATTGTCTAATGAATTCCTGATACACTGGTTAAAGTTTAATGCATGATAATTTGGGTAAATAAAAAGATATTTGCATATACGTTGGTTGCATTAAGTACAGTTGCATATACACACTAGTTCACTAAGCTAAAGTAGCGTATACAAATCAGTTTTGAAAATTAAATTATTGATCTGATAACATCGATTGACCCGCCCTCTCAGTATTATTTCCAATAATTGGTATCGGAGCAGGTCCTTCAGAAGAAGCTTGATCACTTGAAGGAAGATCCATCATCATGAGTAATCAAGAAAGTGGGGGATCCATCAGACCGCCAATATTTGATGGGAGAAACTTTTCTTATTGGAAGATAAGAACCACAACCTATCTTCAATCTCTTGGAACGGATGTCTGGGAAACGTGGAAGGAGGATATACATTTCCATCAGCAATTCCTACAGATACAGCAGGTAAAAAGCAATATGAAACCAATGCCAAGGCTATCAATACATTATTGGGAAGTCTGTCAGAATCAGAGTTTGTCAAAGTTATGCAACTCAAATCAGCCAAAGAAATATGGGACAAAATCGTTCTAAGCTACGAAGGAGACTCTCAGGTAAAACGTGCTAAACTACAAACTCTTAGAATTCAATATGAAACTCTCAAGATGCACAATGATGAAAGTATAGCTAGTTACTTCTTACGTATAGATGAGATTGTTAATTGCATGAAGAATCTGGGTGAAGAGATAAAGGAAGTTACCTTAGTTGAAAAAGTTTTAATATCCTTATCTGCTAAATTTGAATCAAAAGTATCTGCCATAGAAGAAAAGCAGGATCTACAAACTATTACTATGACACACCTCCATAGAATCTTAATTGCCTTTGAGATGAGAAAAGGAGGTCCATAAGATATGAGAGAAGCCACATTTAAAGCTTCAACAAAAAGAAAAGAAGAGCTCAATGAATCAGGACATATTTCAGAAGAAGAAGAGGAAGCAAACTTTGTCAAGAAGCTTCAACGGGGTTCCGGAAGATTCAGAGGTAAACTACCTTTCAAATGTTTTGCCTGTGGTAGAGTTGGTCATTATGCTGCCAAATGTCCTCATAAAGATAAATATGATAAAGGGAAGGAATCTACAAAATGGAATAGAAAACAAAGTGTAAGTAAAAAGAGCTACTATACTCATGAAGATAGCAATGGTTTATCAAATAGTGGTGAAGATGAAAAAAGTAATGACTAGACTTATGATGGCTTATGAAGATGATGATTTTTCGGATGCTTTAGATTAAGATGAACTTTATGAAGAAATCTCTAAAATCAAAATCTGTTTAGAAGAAAATAATATGATTATAGCTACCTTGACATACCAACTTGCTAAAAGAGAAAAACACAATGAAAAGCTAGAATGTGAAATTGTGGGTCTAATAAAGGATCTTGAGAAAAAAAAAAGCTCTCAATCTTAGATTTGCTAAAGGATAAGAAAATTTAAATGAAATTATCAAAGTGCAGCGCTCTCCTATGATAAAGACATGTCTTGGATATACTGAAGAAACATCTCAATCACAGAAGCTGTCAACCTCCACTAAAAGCTATCTTGATGCAGAAAAGAGCAGTGAACAGTTTGACAATCATCAGCAAAGGCATAAAGCAGATCACCAGGTGAATCAGGCTCAATTTACTTCAAGGATGAACAAAGCCACAATCAAGCTCAGGTAAATCGTACTCAATTTGCTTCAAAGATAAATATCAATAGAAACTACAATCACGAAGTCAGTAGATTCGATAATCACAGGAACTTCTTTAATGGTCAATGTTTCTCATGTCATAATTTTGGACACAAAGCTGCTCAATGTGTTGCTTACAAAACTATCATGACTAGAGAAGCACGAATCAAAGGAATGTGAAAGGGATCAAGAAAAGTTCCTGTAATAACTTTTCTCTTCTTGAAAATGAAATAGAATTCTCAATATTCAACAACTTTGGCCATGAAGAATCTAAATGCAAGAGTAAATTTCGGCAAATAGCTCAAAAGGAGCAAACTCCATTAAATCCCAAAATATGGAGAAAGAAAGAACCACAAACAGAAATATGTGGTATAGCCTTGTATGCAGAAGGACAAGAAAATCAATGGTACATTAACAGTGGATGCTCAAAACACATGACAAATGACAAAGAAAAACTACACTCATATAATGCCTTAGAAAAGGAAAAGAGTGTCTCATTTGGAGACAACACTCCTATTGTCATAAAAGGTAAAGGCTTTGTTTTATTGAAAGAAAAAGTTGAAGCTGGGAATGTTATGTATGTTGATGGCTTAAAGCATAACCTGTTGAGTGTGAGCCAAATGTGTGATCAAGGAAATGAAGTAGTGTTTCGATCAAATGGATGTGTTGTTCGTGAGCTTGATACAGGAGAAACCGTGATCAAAGGGACAAGAACTCCAAACAACCTATACATACTCAAGGAAGGACAACAACAGTGATATCTAAGCAAAAATGATGAAAACTGGCTATGGCACATAAGATTGGGACATCTAAGCTTTTCTCAAATAAAAAAAGCATGCAGATTCCAGGAAGTTCGTGATCTTCCAGATATCAACATTCCTGAAAATACTATATGCAAATCATGTCAATTCGGTATGCCAACAAAATCTCACTTCATCGAAAAGGAAGGGTCAGCTAGTAAGCTTCTTGAACTTGTTCATACTGATTTATGTGGACCATCAAAAAAAAAGTCACCTCGTGGAGAAGAATACTTTATATTGTTCATTAATGATTTTTCCAGAATGTGTTGGATAGGTCTTCTAAAGCATAAAGATGAAGCATTTGAAAAGTTCAAAGCCTTCAAAGCTTTGGTTGAAAATGAATCATATCGCAAAATCAAATGCCTCAGATCTAATTGAGGAGGGGAATTTACCTCGGATGAATTCTTTGACTTTTGTGAACAACATGGAATAAAAAGGTGGTTCTCCACTGCAAGGACTCCTCAACAAAATGGAGTGGTAGAAAGGATGAACAGAACCGTTCAACAAATGGCTCGTGCTATGCTAGATGAATTTGGAACTCCTACAACCTTCTGGGGTGAAGCTACATTTGCCACCGTCACTATTCTCAACCAAGCAAATTTTCGGGTAAACAACACTCAAACTCCACATGAACTTTGGTATGGTAAAACTCCTACTGTAAAATACTTCAAAATTTTTGGAAGAAAATGTTACATCAAAAGGACTGATGAAAAACTTGGTAAGTTTGAACCCAGAGAAGATGAAGGTATTCTTCTTGGCTACTCTTCCGAAGTAAAGGATATAAATGTTATAATAAAAGACTTGGAAAAATTATTGAAAGTATTGATGTTGTGGTTCATGAAGCATGCAAAAATCCAAAACAGATAAAAACCGAAGATTATGACAATGAAGAAGATGAGGATAATTTTCCCACATCAAATCACACTGATTCTAAAGAAGAAACCAATGAAGTACCAGAAGAAGAGTTAACGATAGAAGGAAAGACTCCGTCGAGGTATGTTCAGAAAAATCATCCAGAAACTCAAATTTTAGGGGGAAAGGGGCAGGTGTGCAGACTAGAAGAACCATTGCTGAAGCTTCAAGCTATCTAGCATTACTATCTTCCATTGAACCTCAAAATGTAAATGAAGCATGTAGAGATGAATGTTGGGTCAAGGCCATGAATGAAGAACTTGAGCAAATTGAAAAGAATAATACTTGGGAATTAGTTCCTAGACCTCATGATAAGAATATCATAGGAACTAAATGGATATTCAAAAACAAGCTGAACGAAAATGGAGAAGTTATTGGAAACAAGGCCAGACTTGTTTGTAAAGGATATGTTGAACAAGAAGGTATAGATTTTGAAGAAACTTTTGCACGTGTTGCTAGACTTGAAGCCATAAGAATGTTTCTTGCTCTTTCTAGTTTTCAGAAATTCAAAGTATACCAAATGGATGTAAAATATGCCTTTCTTAATGGAGACTTAGAAGATGGAGTCTATATTGAACAACCAAAAGGATTCATTCTTGGAAATGATGCAAAACTTGTATTCAAACTTAGAAAATCTCTCTATGGTCTAAAACAGGCTCCAAGGGCATGGTATTATCGTCGTGACAAATATCTCCATCAATAGGGTTTTTCAAAGGGGTCAGCAGATATCAATCTATATACAAAGGTGGACACTAGTAAATTGCTAATAATTGTTGTGTATGTTGATGATATCATTTTTGGTAGCAATGAAGAATCCATGAGTCAGAATTTTACTTCAGTAATGCAACAAGAATTTGAAATGTCCTTGCTTGGTTAGCTTACCTATTTTCTTGGTCTACAAGTTCAACAAAATAAAGATGGTATTTTTCTCACACAAACCAAATATCTCAAACAGATCCTGAAAAAACTACGGCGTGGAAGATTCTAAACCAATATGTACCCCAATGGTAATAGGATGTAGTCTTAGCTCAAATGGTGAATCAACAATAGTACTTCAACCAACTTACAGATCCATGATTGGTAGTTTGCTTTATCTAACGGGTATCCGACTGGACATCATGCATGCAGAGGGAATAGTTGGAAGATTCCAAGAAAATCCAAAGGAATCACACCTTCAGGCAGTCAAAAGGATCTTCAAATATCTTCAAGGAACACAAAAATTTGGTTTATGGTATCCTAGAGATATAGATCTTACACTTCATGCATATACAGATGTAGATTGGGTAGGAATTTTTTATGACAAAAAAAGCACTAGTGGTGGTGCATTCTATATGGGTTCTAGTTTGGTGTCTTGGTTCAGCAAGAAACAAAGTTCAATTGCATTATCTACAGCTGAAGCAGAATACGTGGATACTGCATCTTGCTGCACACAACTACTTTGGATGATGAAAACCTTGCAAGACATTCAGATCACATGTATTCCACCCATATCCATTCTATGTGATAATATAAGTGCCATGAGTATTTCAAAGAATCCAGTCATGCACTCCAAGACCAAGCACATACCCATCAAATATCATTTCCTACGTGAACAAGTGCTTGAGAAAAAGGTCAAATTGGAGTATGTTCCCTCCAAAGAACAGGTTGCTGATATATTCACTAAACCACTACCCAAAGAGACATTTGAATATCTAAGACAAAATCTGGGAGTAGTTTCTACATCATCATGTTGTTAAATCCTATCTTTTCAGAGAAGGTGGTTATATGCAAGTTTCATGAAGCATAGTCGTGTACATATGCTAGTTTATATGGGCACAGTCACGTATATGTTGTTTTGAAGAAAAGCAGTGGGCCAGACTCAGGAAAAAGGGGTCTGCTATGGTTCTGTCAATTATCTGCTCTGTTTGATGATGGTTTCAATCTGCTGGTATATTGATCCTCATAGCGTTGTTGATCACTTGATGTATATCTGATGATGATGATGCTTTGATATCTCTTATTGACATATGCAATGATCAAATCTGACAGTGAACAGGTCGAACAGGTTCAGGGGGAGAACATGGTTGATGATATTTTGGGAACTAATGATGGACATATACAGGTTGTTGGTCTGGATGTTGTTGACAGATGTTGTTGATGATAGTTTTTGATGACTATCATGGTCTTGTTTAAGATATTTGGTCGCTGTTATATATGTCATGTATATCTTTTAATGTAAAGGTTATGAAAAGACCTAATTTGTAACCCCACTATGCATGGGATGGATGATGTAAAGTTTCTTGTTTTTGTCATGTATAAACAATTGGTATATCCCCACTTGGTTGGGTGGATGAGTCAAATTTGGTATATCCTCACTTGTTTGGGAGATGAATAAATGCATGAGTCATTGGTGATAGGAAGGCCATTTGTGATGTATGTATAGAGTCATGTTCTTCTTTTAGAACATCTTTTTGCAAACTTTGCTTATGCTCAGGGGAGCTCAATCAACACACTTTAGCATATCAGAGAATTCAGCATGCACTCAGGGGGAGCATGACCCTTTGCCCTTGATGACAAAGTGGGAGAGTGACTTTCTGTGGTTTTTGCCATCAAGTCCAAAGGGGGAGATTGTTGGCATTATGATGTATGTGTTGTACTTGATGGCAACCCTCTTGTAGCAGAACAACTCTCATGTATATGGGAACTAGATGAATCTACAGAAGAGATATCAGATGTGACAGAATGCATGACAATAGTGTTTATAGATGTGATGAAATTCAGGGCAGCTTCAAGGAATTAGTTCAGAAGGCAACTCACTCAGATGAAAGATCACAGTATAGAAGGTAAACAACACATAATTAAAAATGAGAGATATATGCGGGTTCACCACTGACCAATCTGCGTATACACGCAGGTTCACTGTATACAAGTCGCGTATACATACACACGCACTTTCACAGAAGGAAAAGCATGTATACCTTGGAAAAATAAATTTTTGGTCTGAAGTATTTGGTCCATGGTATTTTGATCCATGGTATTGGTCCAAGGTATCGGGTCCGAGGTATTGACCCTAGGTATTTGGTCCAAGGTATTGGTCCTATGTGGTTTTGGTCCATGGTATTGAGAAAGGCCTAAAAACTATAAAAGGAGGAGAAGATCATTAGGCCAAGGTGTGCAAGTATCGAATATCTAATGAAGTGTGAGATCTAGTATGCAGGTTATTGGGTTATGATGCATTGCTGGATCTGAACCAAGGATGAACCTTAGCTGATGATGAAGGATAATATCTAATGATGTATCAGGATCTTAAGGATAAAGTGAATTATCTTTATGAGGTTTGATCATGTATCTGAATAACTGGTGCATGTTGTAGTCTGTAAATATGATGATCTAGGTATGACTGAAGTCTGGAATAGTTGTAATGTTTAAATCATCATTTACAGATCTGTACGCAGGTCCACTTTAGAAAAGGAGCGTATACACGTTGGTTCTACATATCAAACCAGCGTATACATCATAACTTTGTTTTGCAAATCTGTACGCTGGTTCGCTTTGAGGAAAGCACGTATGCATGCAGGTTCGACACATGGAAGTAGCGTATACCTTATAAAATATGTTTTAGTTGTTTCTATTTGTTGTTTCAGTGTTATGGGTTCTAGTTACTCTATTCTGGTGACAACATTCTGAATGATCAGATTGATGGGTTGTCAAAGTGGTTGATCGATTCGGTTGTGGTTGGTTCAGAAGGAGATTGGTTGATGGAGATATATTTGATGATTAAATGATGTTGTTGATGGATCCAATCTGAAAATTTATGAAAGGTGGTCCCTAGAAGAAAAGAGAAGGTTGTATCTTTTTGTAGGCTAGCACCTACGTACTAGTAAACATATCAGCTAGTACAATAGCTAGGGGGTTGTAGCTCCATTCCAGTAGAAGCTAGATAACAAGAGAAGGTTGTAGCCTTCTGTAGGTAGAAGCTTGCGTACAGGTATAAGACTGCACCAGTACAAAAATTGTAAACAGAGTTTTCTTATTATTAAAAGAAGACGAGACAACAACAGTAGGCGGTTTTCACCCACATTGGGTTTCCATCTTATATCTTGGTGTTCATGTGTGTTGCTTATGTGTAATGCTTTATTCTGTTTTTACTGCATTGTCTAATGAATTCCTGATATACTGGTTAAAGTTCAAAGCATGATAATTTGGGTAAATTAAAATGTCCCTACGTATACACTGGTTGCATTAAGTACAGTTGCGTATACAAACTAGTTCACTAAGCTGAAGTAGTGTACACAAATCAGTTTTGAAAATTAAATTATTGATCTAATAATATTGATTCGCTCCCCCTCTTAGTATTATTTCCAACACTCAGAGCTCACAAATTTTGTCAATACATCTACAGTATTCTTCAAAGTGTCCACCTTTACCAGCAACACCTTTTTGTCTTCTATCATATCCCTCACAAAGTGATACTCAACATCAATGTTCTTTGTATTTGAATGATCTGCAGGGTTATTTGCCAAGGAAATTGCACTTTGGCTATCACAGTTTATCCTTCTAGCTCCCTGTACTAACCCCATATTTGAACACAATCTCTGCAACCAAACTGCTTCCTTGCTTGCATGAGTGGCTTCCATGTATTCTACCTCTGTAGTTGATAGTGTCACTATAGATTGTTTCTTACTCATCCAACTAACTGCACCTCCAAATAGGTTAAACACATACCCACTTGTAGATCTTCTCTGATATAGATCTCTAGCCCAGTCTGCATCAACAAAGCCACGAATATCCAACACTCTGTCCAATCCTGGTGTTCCTTGGTAGCACAAACCATAATCACTAGTGCCACACAAATACTTGAAAACCTGCTTCACTGTTGCCCAATGCTCCTTCCTTGGTTTTGACATAAACCTGCTCAATACTCCCACTGCATCTGGTCTAGTACAGACCATCGCATACATCAGGCTACCGAATACACTTGCATATGGCACACGGGACATGTCCTCTTCCTCTTCTTTTGTCTTGGGACACTATTCAACAGATAACTTTACACCTATAGGAATATGAACCTTCACCGGTTTACTATCTTGCATATTAAACCTCTGTAATATTGTCTCAACATACTTCCTCTGTTTTAACCAGAGCTTCCTCTTTGTCCAATCTCTTTTAATTTCCATGGCACCCAAAATATAGTTTGCAGTACCAAGATATTTCATGTTGAATTTGGAGGACAAATGGGTCTTCAAATCCTGGATGATTTCTTTGTCATTTCCAACCAGCAACATATCATCTACATACAATACCAGATAAATAACACAGTCACCAATTAATTTAAAATACACATAGTGATCTTCTTTGCTTCTGGTGAAGCCAAGTCCCCGTATAAATGTATCAAATTTTTGATACCACATCCTTGGTGATTGTTTTAACCCATACAGAGACTTATTTAACTTGCATACCAGTTCTTTATTACCCTTCACCGCAAAGCCTTCAGGTTGCTTCATGTAGATCTCCTCTTCCAGATCCCCATGAAGAAATGTTGTCTTCACATCCATCTGTTCTACCTCAAAATCGAAAGTAGCAACAACAAATAAAAGTAATCTAATTGAAGTTACCTTGGCAACAGGAGAAAAAATATCACCAAAATCAATTCCCGACGCCTGGGAATAACCTTTTGCTACCAACCGAGCTTTGTATTTCTCTACCTTTCCTTCTGCATTTGTCTTCTTCTTGAACACCCATTTGCTGCCAATGGGTTTCCTTCCAGCCGGCAACTCCACCAGATCCCAAGCCTCATTTTTGTGCAAAGATTCCATTTCCTCAACCATGGCCTCTTTCTAGAGTTTTCCATCCCTTTGAATCTACTTCTTCCTTCACAGTTCCAGGATCATCATCAGTAATAGATAAAGAAAAATTTGAACAGAAAGCAGATGGACTATACTTTTCTAGCTTCCTTCTTTCCCGAACTGATCTTCTCACACCCAGAGTTTGTGGCTCTTCATCTTTTGATTCCTCCTCTGATGTAGAGTCTGATTCTTCCTCGTTTAGATCAAACTCTATCTTCTCAGGTTCCTTTGGTTGGACTTCATGTTTAATAACATCTTTCACCTCTCTGAACACCACATCTCGGGTGTACACAACCTTCCTTGTTACTGGGTTCCAAAGCTTATAACCCTTTAAACCATCCTTATACCCAATAAAGATACACTTTTCATATTTACTATCCAGCTTGGTTCTTTTCTCCTTTGGAACATGTACATATGCATCACATTCAAATACCCTCAGATGTGAAAGAGAGGGTTTCTTAGCAGTCCATACCGCTTGTGGAGTCTTATCCTCCAATGTTGATGAAGGTGATGTGTTGACCAGGTAACATGCTGTCTCCACTGCTTCTGCTCAGAATTCCTGTCCTAACCTGACACCACTGAGCATGCTTCTTTCCCTTTCCATCAACGTCTTGTTCATTCTTTCTACAACTCCATTTTCTGAGGTGTATATGGAGTAGTCTTCTGCCATTCTATACCACACTTATTACATAATTCTTCAAATTCCTGACTGCAAAACTCTCCACCATTATCCGTCCTCAACACCTTTATCTTCTTCTCTGTCTGGTTTTCCACCAGAGCCTTAAATTCTTTAAACCTGTCAAAGACTTCAGATTTCTTCTTAAGGAAATATATCCATGTATTCCTTGAGAAGTCATCTATAAATGATACATAGTACACAGACTTACCCAGTGATGGAACCTTCAAAGGTCCAAACACATCACTGTGCACAGGTTCTAATATATGTTTTGCCCTCTTACCACCGGAGGGGAAACTCACCCGATTCTACTTCCCATATACACAATTTTCACAAAAATTTAAATCCAGAGAGATATTACTCATACCTTCTACCATACCTTTACCATGAAGTATTCGAAGTCCCTTCTCTCCAATATGTCCAAGCCTTTGATGCCACAACATGGTCTTCTCTCCAGAGACCACTAGATTTTCTACTCCACTTTCAGGAACCATAGAACTGTTGCACCCATCAACAATAGTGCTACCTTGCAGCTTGTACAGAGTTCCAATCTAAACTCCCTGCATCAATACTAGTGCTCCCCGAACCATCTTGCAGGTATCCTTCTCAAACACTATTTTTACACCTGCATCATCCAACTTTCTTACAAAAATCAGATTTTTGGCCAATGTAGGAATATGTAGAACACCCGGAAGTGTTCTAGCCCTTCCACCTTGCAACTTCAACTTTACCTTTCCACGACCAACGATTCCAACCTTCGTATCATCCCCTAAGAAGACATCGCCACCATCATATTTCTCATACTGGCAGAACCACTCTCTATGGAGAGTGAAGTGAAAGGATGCACCTAAGTCAATTAAACATGCCTCATGATTTACATGTGTACTTGAAGAAGCCAAGTACACATCCCCACCGTCCTCTGAGGTGGTTTTCACCTCTGTAGAGGGAGAATCATCAGATTCCTTTCCTTTGTCAAGAGCTTTAGATTTACAGTCCCTTTTGTAGTGCCCTTCCTTTCTACATTTCCAGCACACCACCTTTACAGGTTTTCCTGGAGATTTAGATCTCCCACTTGATGAATTATTTTTGTTTGTTTCTGGGACCGTCCTCGTACAGAAAGGCATCACCATTCTGTCTCTCCATATATTTTGTCTCATCTCCTTCGTCAGCAAGGATGAGACTATTTTATCAAACTGCAAGGTAGTTGCATTGCTACCTATTGCAATAACTAGACTATCCCACAAATCTGGTAGAGAACACAACAAACTAATGCACTTATCTTCATTTGAAATTTTGATATCAACAGACGATAGCTGACTTACCACAGTATTAAATGCATTCAGATGCTCTGTCACCAAGTCTCCATCTTTCATCCTCAGGTTATACAGCTTTTTCCATAGGAACAGTTTATTCAGTCGAGATTTACATTGGTACAAATTCCCTAACTTGTCCCACAAAGCCTTAGCCGTAGCTTCTCTTGATACATTCAGCAATACTGAATCCGAGACACACAATCATATTGTGCTCTTTGCCTTCCGATCTAACTTCTTCCATTCTTCATCAGACACTCCCATTGGTTTAGTACCCAGATCTACCATGATCCACTGATCTTTATCCACCAACAGATCCTCCATATTGAGTTTCCACAACTCAAAACTCTGACCATTAAATTTCTCGATCACTATCTTTCCACTGCTTGCCATCTTCTTTCACCACCAGAATCGATCTCGCAGATCTCCCACTAAAGAGGGTCTACCACAGGCCCGAGCGAAACCCCTCAACAGCAAAGGTGTCCCCTTGAAGCCAAAACAGCTCTGATACCAGATGTAGGTTTTAACCCCGTACAAAAATTACCTGCACATGAATTCTAAAACACAGAAAATAAACAATGCGAGAGCATAACACATATACACAGATATTTTCCCTTTGATCCCCAAACCAGGACTACCAGCTTGACTTTTCATTATGTTCCTTTCAATGTTACAATACATATTTACACATGCCGAAGCATCTAATACCATGGACCGAAAACCATCACGTCTAAAACCATGTGCGAAATCATGCACAAAACCATAGGTAGGTCCCCTAACCTAATATAGGGTCCAAAACCAAAATTTTCCAGGGCACTGCCCTGGACTCCATAGAGTGGGGTTACCTGCACCCCTCAAACCACATGTGACTCCCCCCCGCTATGTAAGCGGTGCAACGAAGGGGGGGCTCCGCCACCCTCCTAACCCCCCGGTTAACTACGTGGGCCAGTCATGGAAAGAATATAACACAACCCAACACACTAGCCCACCCTTTGATGTGTTAAGGCTGACCCTGTGTGAAGTTTTTTTTTTTCTTTGAATCCCTTGATCAACTCTCTTTTTATCCAAATAGTCGCGCCGATCAGGCCTAGCAGAGCTAGTTGTTACACAACATTTTGTCACTATCCCCGTACTCCCTCTCCATGATCCTGGAGGAGCTCTACAGAGAACCTGACATGCTTTCCCATCATGAAGAAACTCTCAATGTGTCCCTCTTCATGAGAAGAATAATTCCCCTTTGCATCATTTCCCAAGAATCTTCCTTTTATCCCAATTTACAAGACCGATGCTACTGACCAGTTTCCTCCTCGAACCAGTTTAGATTAGAACTAGACCTCGTGCTGTATGGAGCGACTAATCCCTTTTCCAGTCACGTCGATCCTCTTTTGGAAGGTTTTTTAAATAAGGAGCCACAACTTCCATGTCTAGAAGCTTCATAACAGAAGTCTGGTAGATGGTTGGGCCAGATGGAGCTGAGGAAGTTAGTTTGGGCTCCTTTCCCCTATTAGGATGGAACAACCTCAAGAGATAAGACCTTATCTCATGATGAGAGGAACCATCTCCCATCCATCAAAGCTATAAAAACCTCTCTTTTTCCCAAGAAAAAGCTAGTTGGAGTTTTTGAGTAAGTTTGAGTAATCAACAAGTCATCTATAGCTTGTAGCTTTATAGTGTATGTTTGAGGGAGAATAGTGTGTTTTTGGTTTGGTTTGAGACTATAGGGAAAGAGGCCTTAAAAATTTCATTGTTGAGGCTATCCATGAAGTGCTAGCAGATGTGTGCGAACTTGCACATGTCGGAGGAGACCAGCAATGTCAAGGCACTGGTTGTAATCTCTTTCTGATTTATATAAATGAAACTATCAATTGATTTCCTACATGAAGTGTCATTTTACATATTTATGGCTTAATGTTCCTTGACCTATTACGTAGGTTGAATATAATATTGTATGCTATCACATTTGTTGTTGTTGTTGTTTTCTTGTTTTAGGTATTCGAACGAAGGAAATGGAAGATACCTAAAGTGAGGAAGCAGGATCATCACCAAGCGGAATAGCGTTCTAAGAGGTAGGCCCTCTTAATTGATTCTAGCTTAAGGATATTTTCCATAGATTTTTTGTTTGTGGCTAGACCCGCTCTCTCAGGCTAGAGGAATTTTTTGTGTCCACACTGAGAATTTACCTGCACCACAAATTGGTGACACCACTGGGGAGCCAATCCTTATGTTTGATTGATTATCATTATATGGTTTTGTGTGAACTTTTCTAGTATCACCATTTCCTTTTAACGTTCTCTGATTTTCCTAGTTTACTGCTCTGAGCCTAAAATTTACAGTGGCAAGTCTAGTCTTAGCCTTTAAATTTTTTATTTTTTTTCCTTTAATCCTCAGTCAACGCGTTTATTTTTCTGACAGTCACATCGATCAACGCGAGTTTCTAAAAAATAGTCGCACTGACCCCCTTGTGGCGCGTGTTGTCAGTTACGCAGTCGCGCCAATTCCTGTAGGTGAAGATCAAGGTTTACCCTAGATCATAGCCAGTATGTCTTGCCCTTCTGATTTTTGTTTCTGAGCTCGTTTTGACTGTGTTCTCCCTGGCTGGAAATATCTTTTAGTTTGGTTTGTATGATTGGTTGATTTGTGTTTTCTTCACTTGGTTTCTTGAGTTCTTGGATGGTGTATAACCCTAGGGCATATAGATCGTCACCCATTCACTTGTTTACGTGCTCAACAAGTCAAGTAGATAGTCAAATTTTCTCCTTGCATTTCGTTTGATAGTCCTTTTTTTGCTTTGATTTCCATTTAACAAGTTTGAAAAGTTTTGTTTGGTGTTTGAGCGTCTCTTTTCGGGCATAGATCACATTGCCCATCTTGTTTTTGGTTCAGTCTTTGCTTCATTATTTTGAAAGGAATTCTCTTTTGTGCTTTGTGTTTTCTTTTGATTGGCTATATTGGAAATATTTCATTGAAGTTTTTGTGAAAGATTCATTCCATCATTTCATTGAAAAACACACAGTTCTAGTTTGTTGAATCAATATGTTACATTAGTTATCATCATTGAAGGCTAGAGTTGCATCGTCACTTGCATTGGAAAGAAATGAATTCTCTTTACTAGTGAAAGGGCTACTTGAAGTGTGTTTGATAGGAAAGTTAGGAATTGGAAAGAGTTTTTCATCATTTTGTTTTCAAAAGTGAAATAGTGAAAAATTCATTTTTCTTTCTATTGCTTGTTTTGTTGCATTTGAGTGTGTTTTCTACTCTCATTAGTGTAGACAATTCATCGAATTGAAAGGGTATTGTCTCACTTAGCTGCATATAGGTGTTTTTTGAGTCACATCGATAAGGCCTGAAAACCAAGACATAATTTCAAGATAAACTCTAAAATGTACTCAATTAACCTAAGGTGCATTTGAAATCTAACGATCACATTTTAGAAGGTCTAGGCTAGAGACGTGTTCCGGCATCTTAAAACCGAGTAGTTGTCATTCGCTTTGGCACTAAACAACGCTAGTATGAATTTGTACTCCCCATACCATCGAGTATATAAAGGGAGACCCCACTAGGTTGCAATCCTTTATCCGTAGGAAACCAAGTCTACCGCCTTGTAAACGTGATACACCAAACATAGCATTCGGTGAGATTGCCTGCCCGTACTTCTCGATTCACCAGGAGGTATTCTTAAGTTCACAATTACCTAGTAATCATTTTTACCCAGATCATCCTGAGTAGTCATTTTGATCTTTTTTACTCCATAAATATAAAATATCACCCGAGCATTGTCCTTCCGAGCTTGTTTCAAACCGAAATTGATAGAATCACCTTTGCTTCTTTCTCGACTCTTAAAACATGAAAGAGCACCAGTTTGTTTTTGCGTATTAAAAAATTGTTGCCCGCGATCTTATAACATTCTTGTTAGTCCTTTTAGACCACATCGTGAGTATACCTTTAAATACATTTTAAAGCCCTTGAAATCAATCTCTCTTTTGGTTATTTTAGACAAAATCATCATGGATGAACTAACTAGTTTGCCTAGTTCCTCTTCCTCTCCTCTGTCTGAAAGATTTTTTGAGGAGCCTTTTCTTGAATTTCCATAGTCGTTTGAGGACTAAGGTGTTGAGCTTAGAATTTTTCTGAGTATTCAACCTTTGTCATCTCATCCTCCCCCTTCAGATACTGGGTCACTTTCTGACACTAGCACGAAATCTCCAGATAACCATGTCTAGACTCCTGAGGGTCTGCCAACTTCTAAAGGTCAGCTTGGACTAGTTGTTTATCCTCTGAAACCTTTGTTCGATCCTATTGTGATATCACCGCAGCTTCCATACAGTCTGTACAATCAACCAGGTATTCCTTTGGAATTATCCCCTCGAACATCTTTGGTAGTTTGTCGTTGTCTGTTTTCACCCATGGAATCAGAAGGCAAAATGCCAGTCTCCTCTCCAGGTCACTCGGAGGTTTCCACTCCATGAACAGTCGAGGAGCAGGAATATCCTGTCCCTCCTAAAGGTTTCCCTTACACGGGAAGCATTCCAACCAATGTTCACCCTGAGTTACCATGTAATTATGTGACTTTAGCTCAGTTGGTTTCAAGCATTCCTAATGCCTCATCATTGTATCACAACCCTGTTTTGGCATCCGGCGTTATGCCTACCACAGGTCTATTCATTCAGAACCTGACCTCCCTACAAAGGTACTTTCTACAATTGCTTTAGTCCCGGTGCAACCCACCATTCAAAATCCTCTTGTTTCTTTGGTTCAAGTAACCCGTCCAGTTCAACCGACGATCTTGAGTCATGTCGCTGTTAATTCTTCGATCTCTCCAGTAAGTGGGCAAGTTATCCCACCACCTTGGGGGCAGATTCTGAATGTTTCTATGATGTCTGGAAAAACCAATGTGAGTGGCTCACAACCTCACATGGTTGGGATGAACCAACCCTCTTCGGGTGCCATTTCAAATCCTGTTGGTCCTGATGGATCAAGTAATGTCTAATACCAACAACCCAATGTTGGTTCGTCTAGGTCAAGTCATGTCCAGTACCAACAGCCCAACGTTGGTCCATTTGGGTCAAGTCACATCTAGTACCAGCAACCCAATATGGCTCAGGGTCAATACCAACCTCCTTATGTTCCATATGGTTCACAAGCGATGGCTAATCCACCATACATCCCTTAGCCTAGACTTTATGTCCAGCCTAGTCCATCCGCTGCGCCCAGTGGGTATGGCTAGATACTGTTCGGGAACATTCAAGCTGTCATTTCAGAAACTGTTCAAGTACCTTTGTTGCATCAAGGTCCATCCATGTAGCAGCAAGGGTAACCTTCGTTGTAGCAAGGGCCATCCATGCACTAGTAAGGCCAACCTTCATTGCAGCAAGGGCCATCCATGTTGCAGCAACGTCAACCTTCGTTGCAGCAAGGGCCATCCATGCAGCAACAAGGCCAAAATTTGTTGCAGTAAAGGCCATCCATGCAGTAGCAGGGCCAGATGACGCTGCAGCAAGGACAACTGCAACAACCACAAGGAAAACCCTCACAACAGTTGCAGCAAACCATGTAGCTGCAAATGCAATATGCACTGCAATCCTCCCAGTCTATGCCTTCGCAAGGTCAACCTCTGTAGCCGTAGGGACAACCTTTACAGCTGCAAGGTCAACCCTTGCAGCAACAAGGTCAACCTGGGCAGCAGCAACCCTTATACTCATATCAACAAGGTCAACCCTTGCAAGAGCAAGGCTAGGGTCAAGTCCTACAATAGTAGGCGTAGAATCCTTATGTCCAAGGGCAATAGGTTCAGCTTTCTTTTGTCCAAGGGAAGCAAGTCCAAAATCCTTATGTCTAAGGACAGCAAGTGCAGAATCCTTACGTCCAAGAGCAACAGGTCCAAAACCCTTTCGTCCAGGGGTACCAGGTCCAAAATCCTTATGCTCAGGGACATTAGGCGCAAAATCCATATGTCCAAGGCCAGCATGCTCAACAAGATTTTAACCAGTATGTTTCTTATCAACAGCCTTTGGCCGAATAGTTTCAAGGCTTTCAAGGTCAGAATCCTCCCTACAGGAAAGTTAACCTACAGTGGGGGAAAAATCAAATGCCATATGGACAAAATCCTCCACTTTGGGGACAAAATCCTTACCAGCAAGGATGGGCCCCACCAGTTGGCCCCCCTTACCGACCTCAAATGCCTTTCAATACCCAATTTATGTTCTTTGCTACATTGGAATTGCCAGATGTGTCTAGACTCACAAATGACCCAGTCCTTCATTCACCATACTGGCCTCCAGTTCCATCCAATATTCTGATCGATTGTCCAAAGTTTGAAGGAAAAGCGAATGAGGATCCTCAAGCCCACGTGATGACATATCACCTTTGGTGCCCCTCGAATTCCTACATCGATGATTCCATTCATCTTCGTATTTTCCAACGAAATCTTATAGGAGTTGCAGCTAAATGGTATATCGAGCTAACCTGAAATACCTATCATGACTTTAACACTCTCGCCATGGCCTTTCTCACACATTTCCAGCTAACGATTCACTATGAAATTGGCACCCATTTGTTAACGTCGCTCAAGCAAGACAATTCAACTCACATCTTCGATCACATCCATGAATGGAAATGTAGGCACCGTCTGATTAAGTTTGAAATTTTTGATCAGTTGTTAACCAAGTGGTTCACCAAATCATTCCTCAATAAAATTGCTGAGGACATTACTATGGGTGGATGCGTCACTGAGGAACAAGCCATCGCACATGCCCAGTATCTAGAGCTCATCTATTCACAATCCGACACGTTATATGTGTTACCAGATGTGCCCATACCATCATTCGAAGTGACGACATCTAAGTCTCCGACTACCCCTCCTGTTGATGGAGTAATTATTTCAGTGACTCAGACCCCTGTAAAATCTTCTTCCAAACAGAAGTTGGTCTCTAACACTACTCCCAGTGAATCCTCTTACAATTCATCCAGCATTGGTAAAACCCCAGAGGTTCACGTTGTCTAGTCTATCGCAGTAGATAAATCCTCTAAAGGTAAGAAGAAAGGAAAAGTCAAGGTTAAATTCGATGCTACAAAATAGGGTCCTCCTAAGTTATCTACTGGTGATGCTTCCCAACAGAAACCCAAGTATCCATCCCTCATCTATGAGGAGGATCATTACACTAAGGATTTTCCCAAACTATCCGAAGTTAGACGTTTTCTCAAGGGACCCCAGTTGTCCTGAAAGATCCCTTTCCGTCCCAATAGACTCAAATGGTAGACCATCCTTAGTCATCCGCTTCCTCGAGTTCACAAGTGTCCATGATGAGTACCCAAATCATCGTGGCTACTAGGTCAAAGGATTATCAAACTCCTACCCCGTCAACAGGGAAAGAGAAAGAAGGTACCCCTTCTTCTTTTGTCCCATCCAGTTCCAGTCCTCTCCATATAGAGTGACCTAATCCTGATTCCGCCATTCGACCACCTTCTTGAGGTGTGCTTAGAAAGTCCTTGTACAATCCTAACGCGTGAGCTGCTCAACATTATAAAATTGTTGAAGATTTGTCTCAAGCACCATCAACTATGTTTGTTCTCGAGGTCCTTCAAAGTTGTCCTTCTCAGTAGAAATTGTTGTTGTCGGCTATTGTGGGTATTGATCCAGCTGACTCTAATCTCATATGTTTTGACCTACAAAACCACATTTCGTGTTTACCTCATCAAATTTCCTTTCTCATTCAGGTAATCATAAATGAGAAAACCATTCATAGGACTGTCATCGATGAAGGTGCCTCCACTTGCATCATGTCTATCTCTTGTTGGAAGGAAATTGGTTCTCCTACTCTGAACCAATCCCCTAACACTCTGGAAGCTTTCGACGGGCGTGATTCGCGACCATTCGGTGTCCTTCCCAATCTTGTCATTACTTTGGAGGGCAAGACATACACATAAAAGTAGATATCGTTGACGCTAATCTTAACTACAATATTCTACTCGAAAGGAGCTAGACCCATGCCATGCATGTTGTAGCCTCCTCCCCTTTCCATGTGATTTGTTTTCCCCATCAAGGGAAATAGTCACAGTCGACCAATTGTCCTTCTTTTCCTCTTCCTCCTCGGATGGAAATGTTTTGTATGTCAAGCACATCAGTGCTCCTTATGAGAGTGTGGGGGTAGGAATTTTTAAAGATTCTGCCTTGATGGGCATATTTCTGCTCCCACCTCCTCATGTGGCCTCTATCAACATGATTTTGGTTAAGTATGATCCTTGGGTCATTACTTCACTGGATCTTATTGATACATGGGGCAATGTTATGGTGTTAATTCCCACCGAAATTGATTACGTGGAAAAAATTTTGGCTTCACCTTCAATATCCTCTAATCATCCTGTTTCGATAATATCTCTCGATGCGTATTCTCAATCCTCGTGGTTTGGTTCTTCAGAATCTCCCGATCCCTTAGTAGATACCTTCCTTTCTGAGGAAAGTATCATGGAATTAATGTCTCTAGAGGAAGTACCTTGGAACGACACTCATCACCATTCCTCGTTTTTACCTGGCCCGGTGATCATGTCTACTTGTCTCAAGGAGTTCTCCTCTCAGTTCCCGTCCCTACCACTTCAGACGCCGATCATGACTCATGAAGTTTGGTCAGAAGGGAACATGGGTAACATTACCCAAATGATGCCAATTGATATTTCTGTCAAACCTGGTGTCATTGAAAATGTCCATATCGGGGTAACTTGTTCTCCAGAAGAGATCAAGATCTATACTCGTTTGTTCCAAGAGTTTTGGGATGTTTTTATGTGGTCATATGAAGAAATGCTTGGCATTGACCCAAGTATAGTCATGCACGAGATTCCAACTTATCCTCATGTGAATCCTGTCTGACAATGGCTTTATTCAGTGCACCCTATAAAAGAGACCGCCATTAAGGGTGAAGTTAAAAAACTTCTGAAAGTTGGGTTTATTTATCTAATCCCTCTTATGGATTGGGTGTCAAATATTGTACTGGTGACAAAGAAACAAGTCACTATTCACATTTGTGTCGATTACCGTGATCTCAATCGTGCCTGTCCTAAAGATAATTACCCCACTCCCTTCATTGACCAGATCATTGATGAATGTTCTGGGAGTGAATTATTTTCCTTTATGGGAAGTTTTTCTGGCTACAACCAAATAAACATTGCGTTGGCTGATCAATATAAGACATCATTTATCTATTCATGGGGGACCTTCGTGTACAAAAAGCTCCCTTTTGGCCTTAAGAATGTTGGGGCCACATTTCAGAGAGTGATGTCTTATGCATTCCACAACATTCGAAGCATTGTTAAACCTTACTTGGATGATCTCCCCGCTCATTCTCGTAAATGCCATGATCACACTGATCATCTCTGACAAATTTTTCTTCATTGTAGACACTACAACATCGGACTGAATCCACATAAATGTGTCTTCTGCGTCGAATCCAGAAGACTCCTTGGCTTTATCATTTCAAAATAAGGCATTTACCTTGATTCTCTTAAAGTCAAGGCCATAGTTAATTTACCCCCTCCATCTTCATTGCATCAACTGCAGATTTTGTAGGGAAAAGAAAATTTCCTCCATCATTTCGTACCAAACTATGTTAAGCTAGCTTCAGGGTTCACCCAGTTGCTCAAGCAAGGAACCCCATTTGTTTGGGATGAGGCCACTCAAAAGTCTTTCGATGACCTAAATACTGTCCTCATAAATTCTCATTTGCTGCATCCCTTGAACTATCATCGTGATTACTTCCTTTATCTAGCTACAGACTCTAGTACCATCGCTATGGTGCTAGTACAAGACAACAACGAAGGCAATGAACATGTTATTTACTGCCTCAGTTGTAATATCCTCGACACCAAAACATGTTATGCTCATGTCGAGAAGTTGGCTTTGGATGCCGTATAGGTTGTTTAGTGCTTTCGGCATTACATTCTACTCCGCACTACCACTGTAATTTTGTAATGCAACCCCATGACCTACATACTAACTCATCAGTTGTTGGGGGGTAATTATTCGAAGTGGATTTTTATCTTCTAGGAATTTGATATGGTGTTTACTACTTCCAAATCTAAGAAATCACTGGTCTTCACTGAGTTTATTTGCTCCCTTCCCTCCACTTCTCTCCCTACTGGTGCCGACGAGCAGCTCCCAGACGAGACTCTTTTCTTAATTAACACTCTCGACCCTAGTATGGTGACATCATCGTATATGTCTAGAAATCCACCTTCCGATCTGCGTTGACAAAGGATGATCGCTAACACATTCGGCATCAATCTCAACCTTACCGTATCATTTGAGATACTTAATACCGCATTAGTGTCGATTCAATTCTTCGCCGATGTCTCACTCTCAAGGAGGCCGAGAGAATCTTGATATGACTGCCATTCCGGCACATGTGGCGGTCACTTGTTTGGGTATGCTACTACTCAAAGAATCCTTCGCACTGGTTATTTCTGACCCTCTATCTTCAAGGATTTCATCCTTGTTGTTCACAAGTGCCATGAGTGCCAAATTTATCAGCGTAAGATGCATGCCCCACCCGCTCACCTACACCCCGTTATTACTGTCGGTCCTTTTGCCAAATGGGGCATCAACTATATGACCTATAACCCTCGTTTAGCTGGGGGGCATGGGTATATTATTGTTTCTGTGGACTATTTCACCAATTGGGCTGAAGCGATGCCTACATACTCTGCAAACGGTAAAATGGTGGCTTAATTTCTATTCAATCACATTATTTTCAGGTTTGGAGTGCCTCAGGCCATTGTCACTGACCATGGCTCCCATTTTCGAAATTACATGATGTTTGATCTGACCTCTACGCTTGGCTTGCACCACGATGGCTCAACCCCGTACTACCCTTAGGCCAATGGCCAAGTTGAAGTTGTGAAAAAAAATTTGGTTACAAAATTGTCAACAAAGTCAAATTGGCATCTCATGCTCTTTTCAGCTCTATGGGCTTACCAAACCTCGACCAAGATGCAACGGATTCACACCATTCTAGCTAGTCTATGGTCTGGAAGCAACTTTACCAATTGAATGAGAAATTCCATCCCTCAAGCTGGTTGTCGAACTTCTCCCCGAGACCTCACCTCAGGAAGAGCGTCTCTTGTACCTAGAACGACTTGATGAGACTCGCCATCTTGTTACTTTGGTCATCGAAGCACAAACAAAACTGGTCAAGTCCCATTTTGATCAGTATCTCTCCCCTTGAGCTTTTTCTGAGGGTGATTTGGTTCTTCTATATGATCAGGCTAATGATAAGGTGGAGGCAGGCAAGTTCGAACCCATGTGGCATGGGCCGTACATTTTTAAATGTGTGTTACAAAAAGGGGCCTATGAGCTTATTGATTATGAGGGAAATCCCTCAGACAAGCCCAAAAATGGGCTTTATCTCAAAAAGTACTATGCTTAGGTCATCTTGCATGGTTACTTTTGTACAATAGTGTGTTATTCATTTTTGTACAGTGTAGTTTGGTGTGTTATTTTGCAAGCAACTTTCCTACTTATTATGTTTATGCCTGCTTTGTAGATGTCGGTATCTCCCCATATCGATTTTGCTGATGGTGCTTGTCGTAGTACCCAGAATCTATCATCCACGGCATGGGCCATTTATAACCCCCATGGTGAGTTGATTCATCTTCAAGGTATATGTCTAGGTTGAAAAGCTAATAAGATCGCAAAGTATAGTGCAGTTATTGAATTGTTGTCAAAAGCTATCACCCTTGGCATCCAGGAATTGGTTGTCAACCTTGATTCACAGCTTGTTGTTCTTCAACTTAACGGGAAATATTCCATCAGAAACCATTAGATATTTAGAATGTATCTACATATTCGTCTCCTAGAAATAAATTTTCATTACATTACATATCATCATATTCCTCGACACATGAATAAATTAACAAATTCATTAGCCAATTATGTGTTGGATAGACATTTGTGAAATATGTAAAAACTCAAAAAACAAAAACATTTGTACCATGGTATGTAAGGAAGTACAAGTGTGTGTATCAATAATGTTTGTCATACATCAAAACCTCAAAAAAAATATGTGTGTTGAAAATATATCGATGGCTCGCAGGCCTTATACATTCGTGGCTCGCAGGCCTCAAAAATGTGGAATGCTAGACCTATGCACTAAGCAGCATGATGCTCGTGATAACATGTAACTGTTCGGACTACGCGAGTCACTAATCGGCAGATCCGATCTGATACCCCCACCGTATGCCTCTGGTACTGGCGTGGGACATCACCCATCTAGGCATACTCTGGGATCCCATGGATCAATCCCTCGAGATTCTGTGTGATCTCCTCCTCATTGTCGCTTCCCTCCTAATAAGGGTGACATCGAATTGCTGAGAAACACCCCTGGTGATTGGGGACATCCTGACAGGGCATTCTAGTCCAACATCTGCATTCATAAAATCAAAATTTCATGAACACATATATCTCAAAAACAGTAAAAAACATCAAAAATTAAAATTGTTTGTTTTCTACCTCCATCATCATAATCCTCCCCCTCTAGGAGTGGCATATACAGATCTCCACGGAAGTCAGTATTGATGTAAGGCCAATCCTCCACTACGATCAGTTGTAGTTAGCCACGAGAAAAGGCAGGATTATAGGAAATTTGTTGGGCCCTGGAAATCCTGGGCATCAATGCACTCCAACGGACCATCTGTGGGTCTTGTGGCATTGACAACTCCACCTCAGCCAACTAGTAGTGGAACAACGAAACCCGCTCCATGAAGAAGGTCACTAGCACAAACCTGTACCAAAACTGCTTCAAGTTTCCCGCCTTAGCTTTTGATAGTTGGCGCTTCATGTTGACTTTCATAGCTTCCACCCAGTTGAAAATAGTATGCACCATACAGTTGATAGCATACTGAAACTTCGATTTGTTGGTCCCATGTTGCGCTTGGGCCCCATCAACACAAGATCTCGAACAGTCATAATCTCGATCTTGCCACTTTTTGATTTGAGTGCTTCTGGGAAATGTTCTGCAAGTAGCATGGTCACACTTTCCCCAATCGGCCTTGACCCATATAGATTGACTGGCTCCCCTCTTTGGGATAGTCTTGTGATGAAATAAATGTCTGAAGTTTCCAACTCCAACTCTTGGTCACCAATGATGAAAATTTCCCGATTCACGTCCTAGAGACTGATCAAATATCGTAGCAATTCAGGTTGAGCCCATAGACCTGGTGTAAGGAATAATTTGAGGAGCCCACAGTTCCTCAAAGCATCCAAGAAATTTGGGTCATCCATTGCTTGAGTGTCAATATCCTCATTCTCGCGTTCCTTCCAATCCACCATTTTTCACAAATTTTTCCCTGCAAAAACCATATAATCAAGTCAATAATCATCTTTGGCCTGATAAATTTGGATTCAAATGGAAAAATTGAGCAAAAACAAGGAAAAAAATTTCACGACGCCGACACAACTATTTTAAAAACAGTAGCACCAACGACGCGGTTGACAGTTTTAGCAACCCCCGATCGGGGCGATTCTGTTCCCAGAAATTGCGCCGACCAAGGGTGAATTTTTTTTGTCAAAACCTCCTCATGAAATCCAAAAAATGGATAAAAACAGGTGAAATAAGCATGAAATTTGAGCTTAAGGTCTTGGCTCTTACCTACAACTGATGGCTCGGCGAACGGCATTCCGTCTCTCCAGCAATCTGCTCTAGAAAAATTAGGGCACAAGTGGATAAAAAGCTCTTCACACAAAGGTAAAAAGGTAAATGGTAAAAAATAATTACTTTTGCCCCATTTTATTCATTTTTTTCATGAAATATTAGGGTTTTTAAGTATTTTCGACCTATTTTTCCTCATAACTAGATAATGCATTTACCTTTTTGTGCAGCGACAGGTGACGGATTTTCAATGATGGTACTACAGTCATGTTTCAACTCTTTTCTCGACTCGTAAAACTCAAGTTAAAAGATCGTCAAGTATTTCTTCCCTTTTTTGACTCGTAAAAGAGAATAAAATGGGGGGTCTACTTTTAAGCTCTTTTTCGACTCTTTAAACATGAAAAGATTGCCAAGCTCTTGTCGTTTTGAACTCATTAAAGGCTGCGAAATGTCATTCACCCAGTATACATTTACCCCTTTTTCAGGATGGGATAAACTATTTACGAAAATGGTACTCCTTGACTGAAATGGTCAAGCGATTCTCTCAAGTATCGTTTTCTACCTTTTCGGGCTCGAGAGACACAAATGTACGAAAAGGGACCATGTCGAGTTTTCTTTTCCATGTCATTTTCAAATTCTCTAAACATGAAAAAGATACGGAGTTACACATTTGTCAGACTCGTTAAACCATTAAACGACATTGGATTCGTAGCCATGATGATTGTAAGCTTCTCCTTCCTATGGCTCATTAAACTTACTAGGCCTATTCATCAGAAGGATGAACTTATAGTGCAACCATATGCTATCCCCTTCAAGCTTGCGATAAAAAATAATTTTGGGTACCTGCCCCAAATGGTGGGGGAAAATTGGAAATTCTATCAGTCGTGACGGCAGCTCACTCTTGAACATGACACTTTCTACTTCATGTCGGGTTGGGATATCCTCCTCTTCGTTATTTGACCTTCCTAGGTTGGCCCGCTCATTTTTGGCTTCCATTATATCTTTGCCACGTCATCATGACCACCGATCCTATGGATCTGAATGTTGCCAAACTACGGAAACATGTCATCGATATGTTCAAGAGTTAGTCCCTCTACAGTTACACTTACTCATGATTCTCTGTATCATCTCAAATCATTTGCATCTCTTTGTCTCGTGTCGATGATGTGGGATACATCATGGCCCTCCTTCGATATGGTCGCTTCCTATCGACTTCAACTCATTATCCAGGAAGTTAACTGAGAGACTCCCTTCCAGTACCTTAGAGCTTGCATGCCCTAATGGCAAGTTCTTCGCACTCGACAACAAGCTCACATCATTGGCTTTCGATCGGGTGATTTCATGGGTGTTCGACATTAGTTCCTTTATTCACATTTCGTGAACTGTGTTGCTGGTACCTTGAGAGCCATTGTCATTATTGGTGGTTTTTCTCGCACTTGTTAACAGTTCACATCATTGACTGGTAATCAAGATAATTCCTAACATGTTCAACTTCAACACATTCATTCACATGTTAGGATTTGTACTTTGATCGGGTCGTTTCGAGTGCAAGACCTTGGGCTAAGATTACACAAGTCTAGGTTGCAAGGTGATGTGACATGATCATGTTAATATACATGTCTCTTTCAGATGGATGGCTGCGACCATACCATGAGTTATTATATGTGATCCCTATTATTATCGGATGGATACGACCATACCTTGGTTTTGTTATGATCCTTTCTATTGGATGGTTGTGCCCATGCCTTCGATCCATTTACATGATCATTCTATGGATGGCTGCATCCATAATGCGATTCATGTATCATTATTCAAAGTTTTCAGTGAGTATATGTATCTATTCTTTCTTGCAAGTTTTCTAATGATGGACTCTGGTTCCCCGCTTCCACTTGTAAAGAATTTCACCCATCACTCTAGTTCGGCCTTCACGCTTTAGGGGGCACCTGTTACACAACATTTTGTCACTGTCCCTGTACTCCCCATCCACGATCATGGAGGACCTCTACAGTGAACCTGACATGCTTTCCCATCATGAAGAAACTCCCAATGTGTCCCTCTTCATGAGCAGAATAATTCCCCTTTGCATCATTTCCCAAGAATCTTCCTTTTATCCCAGTTTACAAGACTGGCACTACTAACTAGTTTCCTCCTCATGCCGATTTGCAGAGATTAAATCTAGCCCTCACGCCATACAAAGCGATTGATCCCTTTTCCAGTCACGCCGATCCTCTTTTGGAAGGTTTTTTAAATAAGGATCTGAAGCTTCCAATGTCTAGAAGCTTCATAATGGAAGTCTGGTAGATGGTTGGGTCGGATGGAGTTGAGGAAGTCAGTTTGGGTTCCTTTCCCCTATTAGGATGGAACAACCTCAAGAGATAAGACCTTCTCCCATGATGAGAGGAACCATCTCCCATCCATCCAAGCTATAAAAACCTCTCTTTTTCACAAGAAAAAGCTAGTTGGAGTTTTTGAGTAATTTTGAGTAATCAGCCAATCATCTATAGCTTGTAGCTTTCTAGTGTATGTTTGAGGGAGAATAGTGTGTTTTTGGTTTGGTTTGAGACTAGAGGGAAAGTGGCCTTAAAAATTTAATTGTTGAGGCTATCCATGAAGTGTTAGCAGAAGTGTGGGAACCCGAATACATCGGAGGAGACCAGCAACATCAAGGCACCAGTTGTAATCTCTTTCTGATTTATATAAATGCAACTATCAATTGATTTCCTACATGAAGTGTCATTTTACATATTTATGGCTTAATGTTCCTTGACCTATTAAGTAGGTTGCGTACAATATTGTATGCTATCACGTTTTTTTTTTTTTTTGTTTTCTTGTTTCAGGTATTCGAAGGAAGGAAATGGAAGATAGCTGGAGTGAGGAAGAAGGATCATCACCAATCAGAATAGCATTCTAAGAGGTAGGCCCTCTTAATTGATTCTCGCTTAAGGATATTTTCCATAGATTGTTTTTTTGTGGATAGACTCGCTCTTTTGGACTAGAGTAATTGTTTGTGTCCACACTAAGAATTTACCTGCACCACACTAGTCATGTCGGTCGTGCCGATCAATGCTTGTTGTAGTCTAGCCAGTCGTGTCAGTCTCTAAATTAAGGAAAAATCCTAATTTCTCCCATTCCAGTGCTAGTGTGTCTTGACCCTCAGACTCTCATCTTCTGCCCATAAGTGACTAGGATGCTTTGTTTGCTAGTTTTGATTGATTGATTGGCTTGAAGTTTCATTGCTTGATTTTTTGTGTTTTTTGGATGCTTTCTATGACCCTAGAGAATCTAGGTCAATTACCATTCATTCATTTGTTCACTCATCATGTCAAGTTTCTGATTTGCTACTTCATTTAATCCATCTTTCAGTTGCAACATCTTCATTGCTTAATTTTCATTTGAATGAGTCAAAGAGTCTCGTTTGTTCTCTTATTTCGAGTGTCTCTTTTCTATTTCCGAGCATAGATTACATTGCTTGGTTTCTCGATTGAAGCATTTATGTTTTTGGTTTTTTTTGTTTAGGGAAGAAGTTGCTTTTAGTTTCATTTATCATGCTTTGGGTTTGATCAATGCTTGTTTGTTTGAAATCGTGAAATTTTCATTAAAAGTGCTTGATGTGAAAGATTCATTTTTCATTTTATGAAAAGAAGAACATCATTCTATTTTAATTAAGAGAAAAGATTGCATTAGTAGCGTTATTAAGAAGCTAGAATTGCATCATCATAGGCATGGAAATGAAATGAAACTTATTTTGTTGTTAAGGGAAGATTAAGTGCATTTAGGACATGTATTAGTGAAAGTTTTCATTCTTTGATTGGTGCATTGTTTGTGTGCTCTCTATCCCTCAATTAGTGTTAACTTTCATCGAAGAAAGATTTCTTTTCTCATATACCTGCATATAGAAGTTTTCACATAACAGCGGTAGGGCCTTGAAATTGAAACCTAATTCAAGATCAACTGTTAAAATTTATTGAATTAACCTAAGGAAGCATTGAATCTTAATGATCACATTTAGAGGTCTCGGCTAGAGACATGTTCCGACATCTTTAAACCTAACAGTTGTCATTCGCTTCGGCATTAGATAGCGCTAGTACAGACTTGTGCTCCCCGTACCATTGCATATATAAAGGGATACGCCACTAGGTTTGAAAGCCTTTATCCATAGGAAGTTGAGTCTGTCGCCTTGTAAACATGATACACCGAACACAACATTCTAGGAGATTGCCTTCCCGTACTTCTTAGTTTGTTGAGAGGTATTCTGCAGTTCATGGTTACCTGGTAATTCCTTTGCCTAGATTATCCTCAGCAGTCATTTTGGTTTTTGACTCTTTAAATTTAAAATATCATCGAGCACTTGTCCTTTCGAGCTCGTTAACTCCAAAAGCAACTAGAGTCACCTTTCGCCCTTTTCTCGACTCTTAAAATATGAAAAGGAAAAGTTTTGTTTCAGTGTCTTAAAATTAACTACCCACGAAATATTTCCGATTAAAGTTATCTTACTTAGTGATTCTTTAAGGGTCGATTCCAATGGAAACATTTCCAAAGTCTACCAGTCAAGGATTCCCCTCGGATGGGAATCCTGGTCATTTTCCTTCTTTTGGAAATGTTGGTGCTCCTTATATGGCAATGTTGTCCCTCCCTAGGTTAACCATTGGTTTACCTATATCGTTATTTTTGACCTCGGTGATCCCGAGTGTCCCAACTCCTGTCTAGCCATCTCCTTCATTTGAACCAGATCACGTTGATTCTAAAGTTGACCTCTCACCTTCTTCCCATATTTTTTCATCTTCCTCTTCTACTTCGCCTAGTGAAAGTTTGAAATCCAATAACTAGGAGGCTAAGGAGAAGAAGAAGAATAAGAATAAGAAGTTAGATATGCGAGAGGCCAACTGTGTAGCTATTGCTCCAAATGCACCTCCTATAGAAAAACCTTTTGATCCTCCACAGAAGGTAAAAGTCGCTTGCAGGCTATGTAAGGGTGACCATCTCCTTCGAGACTATCCTAGTATTCCCAAAGTCTTAGAGGTATGGTCTCAAAATCTATATCGACCATCCCCATTGATCTCTGGATATCATGTCGATGCTACACCCTCGGATAGCGATGGTAAGAAGATAGGAAAAAATAAATTCCCCTGTAGGTTATGTAAAGAAGATAATCTTCTTCACCTTTGTCCTCTTATGGATAAAGCTTCCAAATTTTTGGAAGACCTTACAGTTCCTCAACCCCAACTTCTTGTTGTTTATCAAAGGCTTTCTTCTAACCCTCTCCTAGTTGGTAAAGAGATTGACTTGGATTCATCAGAGCTCCCAAGTTCAACACTTGAACTAGATGGGAAGAATGTGTTTGTCATGCATGCATGTCCATGTCTATGGGGTTGTTATACATGCATTTTCATGGTTATGATTTTCGTGCATGAGGTCATTGTATGCAGTTAGTGATGTCATGCATGATGTCAATATATATATATATATATATATATATATATATATATATATATATATATATATAATAGATATATATAGATATATATATATATATATATATATATATATATATATATATATATATATATCATGCTAATCTAGATTTATTTTTCATATGAGATAGCCTCCCATTAAATTCACTTAAGGTATGTTGATTATGTTTATATTTTTTTATCTGACATGGTATGTTTGCAAGAAGAAGAGGATCATAGATGACTAGCAAACTGGTGTATTACAATTCACGAGACTCCCTTCATAGGTCAGATGAGAAACACAAATATGAGTATTGTCCTAACATAGCAGATACCTTGAGAAGTCTAAAAGCTTAAATAAGAAGTTGCAAGGTGGATAATGACAAGATCATTCATTCATATAAAAGACTTTCCAGGGCACAAGAAAAGAAAGTATAATTCAATGCAATTATCCTTCATAGTTTTTCAGATCTGCAGAGATAGGGACAACCATGGATTAGTTATGGACAAGAGGACAAGACTAATGGGGAATATGGTAGCAGGTCTCATGGTTGACATAGGTTGGATAGAGATGACATGATCATGTTGTGGGGAAAAATGCCTATGCAGGACGATCCTATCCACCTAAGGTGTGACAGTGCCTTAGCAACAAACAGAGACAGCTATTCTAGTATTCTTCCTTTATGAATTAAGAATGAAGAGATAGATAGGTGGACTAACCGATGTCTTCTGTTTGTCCCTCGATCCGGCTTCTCTTCTCTTGGAGAGTTCCCAGCTACTTGCCTTCTCGCTCGCCCAGCTTCAAGAGGTTTCTGCAAGATCACAAGAAGAGAACACTACACAAGACATGGATTCATATTCATAACTAGTTCAGGATTAGAAATAAACTAAACATACTAATGCATTCATACATCAAAATACATCAGCATATAGGAGAAACCAAGATAGCTTTATTGATGAATAACAAGGTTCAGGAAGAGATACAACCCAGAGGGATCCAATCCAGCATCTCCTTCCCAGCAAATGGAATTCCTATCTTCACCCCCTTCAAAGCATTAAGCACCCAATGATTCCAATCTCAAACCAACAGCAATTCTTTGCAATAACAAAATTCCAGCCCCTAGATCTCATGGAGGAGAGATCCATATATAGATGTTTGGAGAGAGGATGAGTCAGCTTGAGATCTGACTAGTGTCCTCTCCCTCTGTTAGTTCTTGAGTCCACTTGGAGGTTCTTGCTTCCACTTGGAGATTTGGAACCTCTTACTCATCACCAGTCGAATTCCCTGAGGCAAGTGTCATTTTGGAAGCTTCCTGGGTTTTGACACCTTGAGAAATGAGCCTGCCACATGTCCACTGTCGTTCAGCGTAGGTAGCCAGTGTTCCATTTGACATTCAACGCAGGTAGCCAGTGTTGGCTTTGACATTCAGCGCAAACAGCTAGTGTAGCCACTGAAATGATCCTGAATTGACTTGTTTTTGAGCAGTTTCTGGTGGAGAACTTCTGTGAATTGCTGTGGTTTTTTAGCCTTGTTCCTCTAGGGGTAGGAACAACATGTTTAGGGACTTTGGATCCCTTAGATTATGGACATTTCATGCTCAATGCCGTAAGGCACAAAAATGTCTATAACAGATCAGATGTGGTAGATTCTTGGATACACTTGATGAGAGAGGTAGTGGTTACAGATTATATTCTATTTTTAGTTCATACAGGTATCATGGTAATCATCGCCATCATCCTTACATGAGGCATGAGAGGGTCTATTTTCTAGATGAGTTCAAGAAATCCAAGCCACCTACATTTGATGGAGAATTGAAGAAGTCGGAAGATGGAGATGCATGGTTGCTTTGAATGAATAAGTTCTTTGAGCTACATGATGACACAGAGAACATGAAGGCCATGATAAATATTTTTAGCCTCAAAGGGAAAGCATACATCTAGTGGGAATATGTGAAGTGCAACGAAGACATAACGACAAAGGAGTTGAGTTGGCATGAATTTAAGAGACTCTTTAGGAAGAAGTATTTTTCAGAGAGATACTATGATGGTAAGGCCAATGAGTTCTTGAGTTAAAGATGGGATCTATGGAAAATTAGGAGTACACAATTAAGTTCTTAGAGTTGTTGAGGTATGTTCCTTATCTTAAGGATGAGAAGACAAACTTTATAGATTTATCAGTGGATTTACATTAGCATTTAAGGATCAGATTTAGTATGATGAGCCTCAGTCGTTGGAACAATTCATTGGGAATTGGAAGCCCTTTTATGAGAGGCAAAATGTTTCTCCATATAAGAATTTTAATGCGGTTGAGAAGGGACATGGATCTCATCCTAGATACCAACAGAACAAAGGTAGTGGTCCTTTGCAGTGTTGGATATGTGGCAAGGATCATCGCAAGAAGGGTTTTCCATTTTATCAAGGTAGTAGACATCATACCTACGGTGCTCAAGAGGCACAAATAGTTGGGGATGTTGGGCAGAGAATTCCTCAGATTTATGGAGTATTTGATAACAAGCAGGTAGATCACTAGATATCTATTATTGAGATAGAAGGTAAGATTTTTTATCGAGTTGTTTCCAGTTTATTTGATCCTAGATCTGTTAAAATGGGAAACCAGGGAAAAACTTCATGTGGGTCATATTATTCATGGCTGATAATATTTTTATTAGATTCCCCTCATCAAGAGGTGTAGGATTGATATAAATATCATCCGATTCTGATAAGTATTCATGGAGATATGAATTTATTTTGATTATGGAATTATTATCAAGCCGACCTACAACTCATGTAGGCTCAGAAGCTCAACAGTCGCATCTATTCAAACACCAACGTTGTGTATAAATATAGGAGGACTTTTCCTCATTTGGACTCACTCATCTCATCACATCTCTCTCTCTCTCTACTGCGCAGAAAAGAGTCTCTTCTCTACTGCACAAAAAAGGGTCTCTCCCTCACACATGTGAAGCCGGAAGCCGGAAGCTACTTAAACTGAAGCTGCAACTGCAGAAGTAAAGTTTGACCTACATGGACTAGAAGATCTCCTCATATGAACTACTTTTTAGGTTCATCTAAACCTCCTCTGAAAGCTGCAACTTTTGGTGGTGGAATCAAGTCAATCTGACGAACGGTTTGCAAGATATCGAACGCCCTAGTTTGAAGCCGGAATCTGCCAAAACTGAAGCTGCAACTGAAGAAGTAAAGTTTGACATACATGGACTAGAATATATCCTTATCTGAACTGCACTGTAGGTTCATCTGAACCTCCTCTAAAATATGCAACTTTTGGTGGTGGAATCAAGTCAATCCGATGGACAGTTTGCAAGATATCGACTGCCCTAGTTTGAAGTTGAAAGCTACAGAAACTGAAGCTGCAACTGCAGAAGTAAGGTTTGACCTACGTGGACTATAATATCTCCTCATCTAAACTACATTATAGGTTCATCTGAACCTCCTCTGGAAGCCACAACTTTTGGTGGTGGAATCAAACTGATCCGATGGTCGGTTTGTGAGATATTGTCAGCCCTACTTTGATGATGAAGCTGCTAATGCTGATGTTGTTGATCTAGGGTTTGCTATTGCTGATATAAATCAGATTTATTGTACTATTTCTCTCTGCTTAATTATTGAAGATAAAAGAAGATTTTATCAAAGGGTTTCCCCACACATTGTGGGGTTTGTCCCTAGCTAGCCGCCACATCTTGTTATTCTTGTCTTGGCTTGTTTTCTGTCGATCATTTAATGTTCTATCTGCAATTTAATTTATGTACATGTGATTGCTAATCTGAAATAACAAGAAAAGAAGTAAACTATTATAAGCATAGAACATACCATAACTTAACATGGTATCAGAGCTAATGTGAAGACAAAGCCCAAGCAAGAGCAAGAGCAATCGCCGAAGAGAAGATTGGCAAGGGTATCCTAAAAGAACGATGGGGTCGTCGACACTCTTTCTTGCCGAAGACAAGCTCCATGAGAAAGCTGACTATCACAGATGGAAGATGTCTATCGATCTAACCCTTGAAGATCAAGGAGTGCTGGACCATGTAAGAGGCAATATTGTTGAGCCTCGATCAAATGCATCTTCTGTTGCATTGAACAAATGGAAAACCAGAGAATTCAAAACAGAAGATCATCCGGGACTCTATCGGTAAGCACTTGGTGGTCTACATCTCTGACCTGAACACCTCCAAGGAAATCTATGATAGACTGGGAAATGGCACTCACGACTCTTGGAGGATTACCATACGAATGGTACGTGTTCAGGACTACTCTTCTGAACAATAATGTAATTCCTAGTTTCGAGGAATTAATGGCTAGATGCATTCAAGAAGAAACAAGAGTAGAAGAGAAAGAAATGCCCATGCCTAAAGGTCCTCCTGCTGCCTTTTCTTCTCATGGCGAAGAAAAGAAATAATTCCAGGACTAAATCAAAAGGAAAGGCTGGACCTAAGGGTGGAAGAAAATGATGATGTTACATCTGCGATAAAGCAGGTCTCTATGCAAGGGAGTTCCCTGATGGAAAGGACTCACACCGGGACAATGATCAAAATCCCTCTAATGGAAATCAAAGGAATGACAAATTCAATAGCAAAGGTAAGAGGAGAGTTGGGAATCAAGGAATAGGACAACCATTCAAGAAGGCTAGAAATTCCAGGATGTATTAAATGCACCTGACCTCCGAAAGAACCTAGTGTCCATCTTGGCAATGGAAGACAAAGGCTACAAGGTAACCTTCAGCGATGGCAAGGTATGAATATGGAAAATAATGTTAAAGATGCCTTTACTCTTAGGTTTACTATTGATTCATTATATCAGGTCGATGGAAGTCCACTAGGTGTCATGTCTTATGACACATCTCTTCAGTCCAAACTTTGGCATCGGAGGTTTGCCCCCATTCATTATAAAGCTATACTCGGTGTAAGACAAATGGTGATAGGGATGCCTGAATTCCAAGTAGAGAAAGAAGGTGCATGTCCAGGATGTGCCAAAGGAAAGCTCAAAAGGGGACCATTCCCCTCAAGCCAAAGCAAGACCTCCGATATATTACAGTTGGTTCACTCAGGCATATCTGAGGCTGGCATTAAGAGGGAGACTACTACACATCATACTCCTGAGAAAAATGATGTGGCGAGAAGGAAGAACCGTACGATTGTGGAAGCTATCTAGGCCATGCTACATGATCAAAGACTTTCGAAGTTTCTATGGGCTGAAACTATAAACACCATCGTATATGTACAAAATCGATGCCCTCATCAAGCATTGGGTTCCAAGACTCCTGAAGAAATGTTCACCGCTGGTCAAAGGGAAGTCATAATTAGTCATGATGGCTCTCAGCAAGGTGGACAATCTTCCGACTTTTAGGAGCTCTCAAGAAGCCAACACCAGGGAACCGAAAGAAAAGGATGATGAATCAATGCCTGATGTAGAAGCACCCATGGATCTGATTGATCCTCATCCAAATGAGCCTTCCTCTTCTAGGAAGAGGCCTTCATGGCTTAGGGGGATACTTGATAATGCTGAAGGACATGCTGCACCCTAAGGAACCTTCTTTCAAAGTAAGAAACCTAACAGGTATGAGGGATACCTGACCATCATGAGCACAATCATATAAAATGAGCCTTCATCATTCTTAGATGTCGTCAAGCATCAAGTATGGAAGGATGCTATGACCATATAATATGAGTCTATTATGGAGAATGATGTCTGGGAAGTAGTTCCCAAACCCCAGATAAGACAATTGTTACTTCAAAATGGCTTTACAAGATAAAGCATGCAGCAGATGGAAGTACGGAAAAGTATAAGGCTCGTTTTGTTGCTCATGGTTTCTCCCAGAAGGAAGGTATAATATATGATATTTGCACCTATTGCCAAATATACGACCATCCGCTTGATCATAGCCCTTGTCGCTTCACAAGGATGGAACCTACATCAGATGGATAGACCGCGTTCTTGCACGGTTCGATCAAAGAAGAGGTCTATGTGGAGCAACTTGAAGGATTTGAGGTTTATGATTGAAAATCTCATGTATGTAGGTTGAAGAAGGCTCTCTATGGGCTGAAGCAAGCACCCCGAGCATGGTATGAGAGGATCAATAGCTACTTGATGAAGTTGGGATTCACTAGGAGTGAAGCTGATCCTAACCTTTACCTTAAGGTTGGAGATGACAAGCCTCTCAGACTAGTGTTGTACGTGGATGACCTCTTTCTAACATGTGCATACCCTCTCATTCACAAATGTAAGAGGGAGTTGGCTTCTGAATTTGAAATGAAGAACCAAGGACTTGAAGTGTGGTAGAAGCCAAGGGAAATTTTCCTATCTCAAGGAAAATATGTGGTGAAGATTCTTAAAAGATTTGGTATGATGGACTACAAGCCTGTGACTACCTCGAGGATCTTAACTTTCAGAATTTATATGGTAGTGATGTCGGACCAGATTTGGTAAATGCCTCTGAGTTTCAAAACTCATTCGCGTTGATGTTCTTGGTGAACATTCGTCCGAACATATGTTTTTCAGTTAGCATTGTAAGCTCATATTTGGTTGAGCTTCATGAGATTGGTGCCAAGAATCTTCCGAGATGTCTTCAAGACACAATCTCTCATGGATTGGGATAAATTGCCAGAAATATGAAATTGCATGATTATTCGAATGTTAATTAGGCAGGTAGTGTGGTGGACCGTAAGAGCACTTCTGGGTTCTGTTTCACCTTGGGATCTTCTTCAATATCCTGGATGAGAAGGAAGTAGAAGTCAATGGCTTTGAGCACTGCCGAAGTAGAATATATTGCTACTATCATGGCCTCCTATGAGGCAGTCTGGTTGCGATTTTCCCAAATGTCTTGGAGTCATCAAGAAACCCTTGTACAAGGGTCCTGCATGTTGCATACATTGAGCTCTGGGAGCTCTAAGGGCTTGCGGTTCTTACTGGAGCAACATACAACCACAGGGTGACTCCCCCTCCCCTGGTGGTGCGCACTGGAACAAGATGATTTACTCTCTTGTGGGACAAGATGGTTCGCTCTCTTGTGGAACAGGATGATTTGGTCTCCTGTGTAGCAGGATTGATGTGTTCTCCTGTGAGGCCTGGATTGATGTGTTCTCCATGGTGATTGTAGCAGGATTTTTGTGTTCTCCTGTGAGGCCTGGATTCATGTGTTCTCCATGGCAATTGTAGCAGGATTGATGTGTTCTCCTGTGAGCCCTGGATTGATGTGTTCTCCATGGCGATTGTAGCAGGATTGATGTGTTCTCCTGTGAGGCCTAGATTGATTTGTTCTCCATGGCGGCCTATATTGATGTGTTCTCCATGGTGATTGTAGCAGGATTGATGTGTTCTCCTATGAGGACAGGATTTATTAGTTATCATGTCGAGGCATCCTACCCATGCAGTTTGTGACTCATGGGAAGTACCTCTCATTTGATAAATGAGCAAGGAAATAAATTTAGGGACCATAGTAGTACTAATGGACACATTGTTGTATCTACCATACTCCCTACGCTAGGATGACCTCCATTGATCTGGGATCAATGATACTGGTCTAGGACTAGTGGTAGGAGTTTTACCATACTATGACACTGACTTCGGGTCGGTTGAGAATGGTCTGGGACCAGTGGTACATACTTTGACACTGACTTCATGTCAGTGCAGTACTGGTCTGGGACCAGTGAGAGTGGTACATACTATGACGCTGACTTCAGGTCGGTTGAGACTAGTCTGGAACCAGTGGTATGCTCTCTGAGACAACAATACTGGTCTGGGACCAGTGGTAGGAGTGGTACTTACTATGAAGTTGACTTCGGGTCGGTTGAGACTGGTCTGGGACTAGTGGTACGCACTCTAAGACTGACTTTGAGTCAGTGGAGGATGATACTGGTATGGGACCAGTGGAGTTGTACTCACTATGACGCTGACTTCAGGTTGGTTGAGACTAGTCTGTGACCAGTGGTACATACTCTGAGACTAACTTTGAGTCAGTATGATACATCCTCGATCATTTCTTCTTCTTTATAATTCGAACAAAAGCAGAGCAGAGCAGAACAATGCAAGAGTAGAACATTACAAATTAGTACAGGGCAGAACAAGACAAAGTAGAACAGGCAGAATGGAGCAGAGCAGGGCAAGGGTCAGGCTATATAGGGCAGTGCATTTGATGGATGAATAGTAATGACCGATAGACAGATTGCAGATGAAGTTCTCCCTAGTTGAGAGGGAGTGTTAAAATTGGAAACCAGGGAAAAACTTCATGTGGGTCATCTTATTCATGGCTAATAATATTTTTATTAGATTCCCCTCGTCGAGAGGTGTGGGATTGATATAAATATCATCCGATTCTGATAAGTATTCATGGAGATATGAATTTATTTTGATTATGGAATTATTATCAAGCCGACCTACAACTCATGTAGGCTCAGAAGCCCAACAGTCGCATCTATTCAAACACCAACGTTGTGTATAAATATAGGAGGACTTTTCCTCATTTGGACTCACTCATCTCATCACATCTCTGCCTCTCTACTGCGCAGAAAAGAGTCTCTTCTCTACTATGCAGAAAAGGGTCTCTCCCTCACACATGTGAAGCGGGAAGCTGCTGAAACTGAAGCTGCAACTGCAGAAGTAAAGTTTGACCTACGTGGACTAGAAGATCTCTTCATCTAAACTATTTTGTAGGTTCATCTAAACCTCCTCTGAAAGCCGCAACTTTTGGTGGTAGAATCAAGTCAATCTGACGGACGGTTTGCAAGATATCGACTGCCCTAGTTTGAAGCTGGAAGCTGCCGAAACTGAAG
This sequence comes from Pinus tabuliformis, assembly GCA_031772625.1. Lineage (NCBI taxonomy): Eukaryota > Viridiplantae > Streptophyta > Pinopsida > Pinales > Pinaceae > Pinus > Pinus tabuliformis. Next base: position 1,000,533,086 of record CM062819.1, on the reverse strand, counting down.
CTGAAACTACAGAAGTAAAGTTTGACCTGTGTGGACTAGAATATCTCCTCATCTGAACTAAAATTTAGTTTCATCTAAACCTCCTCTGAAAGCCGCAACTTTTGGTGGTGGAATCAAGTCAATTTGACGGACGGTTTGCAAGATATCGACTGCCCTAGTTTGAAGCCGGAAGCTGACGACACTGAAGTTGCAACTACAGAAGTAAAGTTTGACTTGCGTGGACTAGAAGATCTCCTCATATGAACTATGCTATAGGTTCATCTGAACCTCCTCTAGAAGCCGCAACTTTTGGTGGTGGAATCAAACTGATCCAATGGTCGGTTTGTGAGATATCGTCTGCCCTAGTTTGATGATGAAGTCGCTAATGTTGATGTTGCTAATCTAAGGTTTTCTACTGCTAATATAAACCAGATTTATTGTACTATTTCTCTCTACTGAATTATTAAATATAAAAGAAGATTTGATCAAATTGTTTCACCACACATTATGGGGTTTTTCCCTGGCTAGCCGCCACATCTTGTGTCTCTTTTCTTCGCTTGTTTTCTGTCGATCGCTTAATGTTCTATCTGCACTTTACTTTATGTACATGTGATTGCTAATATAAAATAACAAGAAAATAAGTAAACTGTTATAAGCATAAAACATACCATAATTTAACAAGATCTAATTATAGTTATGCTAATCCTGACCTACTGGATAAGTGTGGTTTGAGAAAAGAAGTGTATGCAGATTCTTGGGTGGTGCAGTTGGCTACAGGTACTAAGAAAAGAGTTCATCATTCAATAAGAGCTTATCCATTTGAGTTGAATGGTATGCCTACATAAGCCCATCTAAATGTGCTCCCATTGTGGTCATACAATATGCTTATGGGTATGGATTGGTTGTACCTTCACAGGACTAAGGTGGATTGTTATGAGAAGGATATTGAGTGTTTGGATGATGATGGAGAAAAGAGAATGTTGCAGGGTAATAAAAATCCTACATCAGTGAGAATGGTTATAGCTATGCAGGAAAAGCACATTGTGGGAAAGGGTGGGTATTATTCATAGTGCATGTTTCCATTGATAAAGGTAAGGATGTTGAGGATGCAGAAGTCTTGAAGAGGTATTCGGTTTTACAATAGTTTCAAGATGTATTTCCAGTTGATATTTTAGAGTTTCCTCCTCATAGGGAAGTGGAATTTTCTGTTGAGTTGGTATGAGGAGTAGCACCAACATAAAAGGCACCTTATAGGATAAGAACTCCAGAATTAATGGAACTAAAGTTACAATTGAATGAAATTATCAACAAGGGATACATTAGGCCGAGTGTATCACCTTGGGATGCACTAGTGTTGTTTGTGAAGAAAAATGATGGTACTCTTAGGTTGTACTCTTAGGTTGAAGAAGTTGAAAAGGTGATGATCAAGAATAGATATATGTTACCAAGGATCGATGATTTGTTTGATCAACTGAAGGGAGCAATACTATTCTTAAATATTGATTTGATATTGGGCAGTGAAAAAGGTTAACCTATTCGGGAATATTCGGATCTATGATCATTTTTAACTCCCCAAAGAATTTCGCCACTTACCACGCCCTTCCTCGTCTTTGTGTTCCTAGATATCCACCGTAAGCAATCGAGTACACATCAAAGAAGAGGACATATATAACACTACTTTCTAGACCAGTTATGGCCATTATGAGTTTGTTGTGGTTCCTTTTGGTTTTAATAATGCTCCAACTACTTTCATGTCTTTGATCAATCATTAGAGGAATTTTTAGGTCTAAAATGGGCCTCCTAAGGAAATTATAAAATAATAGTGGAATAAAATAAGATTAGATTACATCATCAAATTTTAGAGGGAAAAAAGAAAAACTACTTTTTCAACTCGTATTTTCAACTTATCTCCCTATGGGTTTAATGAAATTTCGAGCGAGAACACTCGTTGGATGCAGAATTTGATTCCTCATCTAAAGAGTAACCATGTTGCATATTTTAGATGGACACTGCTACATGAAAAATGAGAAAAACATGAAAAACGTTATTGCAATCTCATTTTTTCATGTATTTCTCATTTTTCGTGTAGCAAGGTCCATAGAAAGTATGGAACATGGGTACTCCTTGGATAAGGAATTAAATTTTGAATCCAACGAGTACTTCCGCTCAAAATTTGAGTAAAACCTTAGGGAGATAAGTTGAAAATACAAGTTGAAACAATAGTTTTATTATTTTATTATTTTTTAATCTTTTTACTTTTTTACTCCAAAAATGGCAAATCATCCCCCATGGGACATCATCATCTTGAATCCTATTGGTTCTTATAAAGTTTATTTTGGCTGTACGTTTTTCTTAGGAAGCCCATTTTAGACCTCAAAATTTCTCTAATGAGTGTGTTGTGTCCTTATCAAGAAAATTTTGTGATAGTATTCATTGATGACATATTGATTTATTCTAATAATGAGGAGCATGTAGAACACCTAGAAACAATGTTAAGACTATTGAGAGAAAATCAGTTGTATTCCAAGCTTAGTAAGTGAATTTTATTTTAGACTGAAGTTCATTACTTAGGACATGTTTCTTCCAAGGAAGGCATAGTAGTGGACCCAAAAAAGATAAAAGCTATCATGGAATGGGAAGCTCCCAGAAATATAGATGAGGTTAGATCATTCACAGGGTAGCAGGTTATTACAGGAGGTTCATCAAGAACTTCTCATGGATTTTCTATCCTGTAGAGAAGGGTAAAAAAAGTTTGAGCAGCTGAAGCAATTGCTTATAAACACTCCAATTCCAAAGATTGTAGATCCAGATAAAGATTTTGGGGTGTGTACATATGCTTGCAAGAGAGGACTTGGTGGATTCCTGATGCAGGAGGGATAGGTGGTATGTTATGAGTAAAGGAAAATGAATGAGAACGAGAAAAACTAAGTGACACATGATCTTGAGTTGGCAACGTTCATTCATGCATTGAAGATGTGGAGGCACTATCTTATTGGCATGAGGTTTGTATTGATGAGTGATCACATTGGGCTGAGATACTTATTTGATCAACCAAATCAAAATTCCAAGCAAGCGAGATGGTTGGCTACACTTAGTGAGTTTGACTTCGAGATCAGGTACATCAAGGGAAAGCAGAATAGGGTTGCAGACACTCTTAGAAAAATATTGCAGGTAAATCACATTTCTTCTATAACCAACAGCTTAAGCGCAGGTTACAGTAGTTGGGTACTGGTGATCAGGATGTGGATTATCATCTCATGATAGATGGTTTGGTGAGATTTAGGAACAAGATTTATGTGCTAGACAACCGTGATATTAAGAAACTTATTTTGAGGGAATTTCATGTTAAGCCATATTCAGGTCACCCAGGATATTAGAAGACTTTGAAAACTCTGAAGAAGTTCTATTATTGGCCAAATCTGAAGAAAGAGGTAGCTGAGTTCGTTGCAAGATTTTTGGATTGTCAATAGGCAAAGGTAGAGTGCAAGCATCTAGGTGGTTTATTGTAGCCGATTTCAATTCCATAATGGAAATGGGAGGTCATTTCCATAGATTTTATGACAATTTTTCCAAAGACATCTAGACAACATGATTCCATCATGGTTGTGGTTGAAAGGTCGACTAAAGTAGCTTACTTCATTCTAGTGAAGTCTACTAATTCAGTTAGTGAGACTACTCAGGTCTTCATTAGGGAGATAATGATAATGCATGGTATTCCTAAGAAGATTGTATCTAACAAATATGCCAAGTTCACTTCTAGGTTTTGGAAGGAGTTGTTTGCAGGTTTGGGGACAAAGTTGGATTTTTGTACAACTTGTCACCCACAAACAGATGGACAGACAAAGTGGGTCAACAGGATTCTATAGTATATGTTGAGGATGTATGTTATGCATCAGTAGTGGAATTGGGAGGAGTATCTTCCATTGTAGAGTTTTCATACAATAATGGGTATCAAGAGTCTTTGAAGATGAGTATATCTGAGGCACTTTATGGGTGGAGTTGTAATACTCCCATTAGCTGGAGTGATCTAGTGAGCAGGGTACTGATTGGACTAGACATGTTGGCATAGATGGAATAGGAAATGTGAGTTATCAAGAAGAATTTAAAGGTAGCATATGATAGACAGAAGAGTTATGCAGATCAACGCAGGGCACTTAAGGAATTTCAGGTTGGGGAACATTTGTACTTGCACATCAAGCCCAAGAAGAGATCCTTAAGGATTGGATCATGTGCCAAGTTTGAACCTCGGTATTATGGGCCTTTCAAGATCCTTGAGAGGATTGGACCAGTGGCCTATAGACTTGCATTGCCACTGACAGTGAAAGTCCATGATGTTTTCCATGTCTCATTGCTTAAAAGTTATGTGAAGGATGATGATCATGTGATTGACTAATCTATATTGCAAGTGGATGCAGAAGGAGAATTCCAGTCAGAACCTTCGTGCATATTGCAATGGAAATAGCTCATGCTCAAGAACCAAGAAATTAAGAAAGTTAAAGTGCAGTGGAAGCACTTTGGTCTCGATGAAGCTATATGGGAGATGGCAAATTAGATGTAGGCTTTGTATCCTTCATTGTTTGCCAGTTTAAGCAAAGGAATTTTGGTATATTTATATATCTATGTATGGTTTTATTGTAAATGTTGCAATGTGCTTTGTTCTAAAGCTCCAATAAGAAGTATGATTGTCATGTTGTCATGTTGGTCATGTTAGTTTTTCTTTTCAACATGTTTTTCATTATAAATAGTGCATCGAGCTAAGTTATAAAGCTCCATATGTAGTATGTTTTGGTTTTCAGTGGTTTTCTAGTCATAGGTGTCATAGAACACCGAGGACGGTGTTCCCCCAAGGGGGAGGGGTTTGTAACAACCCCAGGTTAAAGTTCAAGCAATAAAAGTTAATAAATGGAAAATAAGACCAAGGTCATGGGACACATATTCCAAGATGAATGTTGGGAAAAACATCCTAGTGGGTGTCACTTTTGGTTTATTATGGCTAAGGAAATTGGCTAAGGCATTGACAAAGGCAAAGAGGAAATAATTGGCATTTATTTATGAAAACAAAGAAAAATAGGAGAAAATTGAAGAAACGGATTTGCATGAGAGGAAGATTTAGGGAAAATGAAGAAAATAAAGGTCTCAATGATAAAAAGTCTTCTAAGGATCAGTTTACAGCTTTTGGTTGGTTACCTTTTTTTAGTTCAGTTTTGGAGCTATCTTTATTCTCTCATATTTTTGCACACTTAGAGCATTACTGGAGCACTATAGCATTAGAGAAAGAAAAAAAGGAAGACAAAGTAAGGATAAGGAAAGAAAAGGACAAGCAAGAAAGGTTGGATCAAGTAACTTCAACAAGAAGACTTGCATGTAACAAGATGCATGTATGATTTCCTAGCTAGTTTGTGAATGCAAGGTACGTGAATTTTTGTGTTTGGTTCTATTGTCATTAGCATGGGTTTTTTTGAGTGTGATAGAGGTTTAAACCTTGCCTTGCCATTTCTAGATAGCCATGGTGTGATGGGATTCTTTTGTTGGGTTGAGCTTTAGATCTTCAGAAGGTTTTAGAACTGGGTGAGGTGGTCTGAGGAAAATTCCCAAGGGTTGGGGGTGGAGGTGGTTTCATATTCAAGAAGCCCTCAACATGTGGGCAGAGACAAGACAATTCCTCAAGGTAATGGTGAAGAAAATCTAAGGCATCCAAGCTTGTTTTGGGCTTAGTGATCTCTTGAATGGTTTTGGCAGAATTGCAGTAGTCTAAGGGTGGCAGTGGTTTAATCTCTGGGAAGCCTTGGTTGTTTATGTCTTGAGTTCCCACATTCATGATTGGAACATGGCATGGGGGTGATTGGATGAAAGAAATATTTGGTTCAACCCAATCTATGGTCGGGTGGTACGTGGACGTCCCTGACTTGGTTGGCTTTTTGCATATATTAATACGATTTATTTTCTTATTGTGATTCATGAGTACTTGTACTTTTTATTATATGGATTTGATGGTTGTTCTATCATGGTTAATATTCTATTTATATGTTGGTTATAAGCATGGATTTTTAATGCACTCTAGCTATGTCTTATTCAGGATTTGATAAGAATTTGATGGTTAATGAATGCATGGGATAACAAGTGTTATTGTAGCTATTATGAGATGAAATTATACCTTCTTGGTGATTTTCACATAAGTTTCAGACTCCTATGTTCAAATATGCATTCATGCCCTGTAGATTACATGTTTATCATATGTTCGACGAAATGGTTGTCATGGTTAGGCCTAGTTAGGTCAAGTATTTGATCAATTTTTGTATGATTGAAATTTCTTCTATTATTTTATCATTCTGGAAAGTTTTGAGAAGTAATGGGCAGTGGTCTAGAGGCTGATTTGGAATTTTGGCTCAGATATTAGGACCGCAGGAACCGAACTGAGTTTTTTAGGTCACAACCGCACCCAGGAAGGCTCGTGCATGCAGTTGGAGGGTCACAAATGCACTCATGTAGTCTTGTGCATGCGGTTGGGGTGTTATGTCACTGAAAAGGTAATCTAGCTTAGGGTTGGGTCACCTGGGGTAGTCCTTTGGCCCCTGAGTATCCTGTAAGCATTCTAGTTGGTTAGTTTGTGGTCAATAAAGTTCCAGTTGTCGACCACACTGTTATAACTGAATCTTGGAGGTCTTCTCATGTCACAGTAACTATTTGTCTCATGTTTTTTGCAGTAGATCGATGAAACTGGGTAAATGTGGGAGGGGTGGCTACAAAACATCATATCCTACTTATGTTGTGGAGATCCATGAGATAAACCTTAGTTATAGGAAGGTACTTCTAGATGCTTACCCACATTCTCCACCTGAATATCATGAAGAAGATAAGGAAGATAGTTTTCCTCGAGCTAGTATGCTTCCCTATCCTGAAAGGTTGGTCCAACCCAAACAACACACCCCAGAAGAAGTTGAACTTATGGGAGAACTAAAAAAAATGTGTGTTAAAATACCCCTTCTCCAATACATCAAAGATGTCCCCATTTACAGCAAGCTTATCAGGGAGGAGTGTTTCAAGAGGCATGGAAGAAGAAAAAGAATCGCCCCCACTATTAATGTTGTTGGGAAGCTGTCTGATCTAATTCTTGGGGGGGTTATCTCTCCAACGTACCTAGATATTGATAGCCCAATAATGGATGTTCACATCAACAATATTGTAGTTCCCAACACAATAATTGACCCTGGGGCTACAATCAATGCCATGACCAAGGAAACTATGTTGAGGCTCAATATCCAAGGAGCTTTGAGGAAGACCACTACGGTGTTGCAACTTGCAGACACATCTATAGTAGCCCCTGAGGGAGTTATTGAGGATGTGATGGTCTCCATTGAATCTTGTTAGTATCGTACAAAATTCATTGTCCTCCAACCTAAAACCATGTTTAATGGGTACCTTCTCATTTTAGGGAGACCTTGGTTAGCGACTGCTAATTCTTACATTAGTTGCAGGGATGAAAACATCACTATTAAAAATGGGCATATCACAAAGATACTTGTATTATATCCCCCGACTCAACCCTATGTTGAGAAAGACTTACCTTTGTGGTTAAAGGAAGAGGAAGAGGAGGATTTTTATTAGTCATCCCTCTACCTAGTTTGTACATTAGACACTATTGTAGGAAGCGGGAAACTAGATGAGGATGACCTTATTGATAACTTTTTGCAGAATCAACCTCCTGTTGTCATGCCAATTGACGAGATAGTAGAAGAATCCTTAGGGAAACTATAGAATAATCCATGGGTTGAACTGTTCACTTCAAATTTTGTTCAAGATCATGCTAATATTGTGGAAATCAATCCATCCAAAACTCTATAAATCAACCATTCCCTCTCGACAAAGAAATAAGAGAAACTATGCACTATATTGAGACATCTTGATGCTTTTGCTTGGGACTATAAGGAAATGAAAGGGGTACATCCCTAATTTTAGACCCATCATATTTACATTTAAGAGGGATGCAAACCTATGTGCCAACCAAAGGAGAATTAACCCTTCCCTCAAAGACATTATGAAAGAACATTTACAAAAATTACTAGGTTTCATACCCCATTTTAGATAGTGAATGGGTATCCCCTCTTTTCATAGTACCCAAGAAAAATGGGAAGTGGAGGATCTGTGTTTACTATAGGGAACTCAACAAGCCTACAAATAAATATAATTTTCCCTTGCCCTTCATTAATCAAGCCTTGGATGGATTTGTAGGGAAGAAATTATTATCATTCTTGGATGGATATAGTGGGTATAATAAGATCTAGATCAGCCCCAAGGATCAGGACAAGACCACCTTCATATGTCCGTGGAGGAAATTTTCCTATAGATTCATTCCATTTGGCTTGTGCAATGTCATTGCCATCTTCCTGAGAGAATTTTTGAGTATTTTGTTTGATCTAGTGCATGACACAGTTGAAATATACATGGATGACTTCACCACTTAAGTAAATGATTTACAAGAAGCTCTTTCTAATATATGTAAAGTCTTAAAGAAATGCATTGAAATGAATCTCTCACTAAGCCATGAGAAGTGTGATTTTTTAATGAATGTAGGGATTTTCCTAGGTCACTTCCTTTCTAAGGAAGGGATCAAATTTGACCCTAACAAGATTTCCATTATCAAAAGGGTCCCTATTACTCAGAAGAAAAGGGATGTTAGAATTTTTCTTGGGCTAGCTATATATTACAGAATATTCATTAAATATTTCAGTAAATTGGCTCCACCTTTGTTTGGATTGTTTACTAAGGATTCCCATTTTTGTTGGATAGATAAATGTCAAGAGGCATTTGAAAAACTAAAATAAAAATTATGCACTGCACCAATTCTTAGAGGTCCCAATTGGGAATTTCCTTTCCACATCCACACAGATGCATCAGACAAGGTTGTAGAAGAATATTTGGTACAAGTGGAAGACAAGTTTCCCTATGCCATATATTTCATCAGTAAAAACCTCTCCAAATATGAACTCAATTACATAGAACTGAAAAACTAATCTTACTTGTTGTGCACTCCTTGAACAATTTTAGGCATTATGTCACTGGGTATTAAGTATTTGTTCATACTAATCATTCATCCATAACCATGTAGTGAATTAACCTGATGTCAATGCTAGGATGATTAGACAATTATTATTGTTGTAGCAGTTTGATATAACAACCATTGACAAGCCACAAAAGGAAAATGTGGTTGCAACTTTTTTTTCTATACTAACATTGCCTACAGAAAATAAGGATATGATAGATGATCAACTTCTAGATGAGAATATCTTTTCCATTTCACTATTGTCTCCTTGGTTTTCTGATATATAAAATTTATTGGTTGTTTGGAGATTCCCTACTAATCTATCCTCCAAGGAGAAGAGCAAGATTGTTAGAAAAAGTGCCCCTTTCACTTGGATTGGGGGAATCTCTTCCAATTAGGACCAAATTAGATATTTAGGAGATGTGTAATAGAGGATGAGGTTTTTGAAATCCTCTCAGCATGCCATGATGGGCCCTGTGGGGGCCATTTCTCTACCAACAGGATAACCTTCAAAATTCTCCAAGCAAGATACTACTAGCCCACTCTACACCAAGATGCTAGGAGATATATTGCTAGATGTGATGAATGCCAAAGGATGGGAATGCCTACACCAAAGGATGAAATTCCCCTACAACCTCCAATGACTCTTGAGCCATTTGAGCAGTCAGACATGGATTTCATTACACTAATTTATCCCCCATATGGATAAAAAATATATATCATTGTGTGCACTGATTATTTGACAAAGTGGGTTGAAATGAAGGTAGTAAAAATAAAAACAAAGTAGAATGTGGTTAAGTTTCTAAGGGAAAACGTCTTTTATAAGTTATGATTCCTAAGGGAGCTAGTCACTGATCAAGGGACTTAGTTTACTTCAAATATTATTGAGAATGGAGAATGAGGCTGAAATTGACAATATCTCAATATGGAGTCTAGGAATATCTTGACAGTCATAAGAGATTACTTATTACTACTTACTTATCCACACTATCATTATGATCAATACTTCAATCATATCTATCATCAGCTTGTTCAATAACATTACATATATATTTACTAGTTCAGCTGTGAAGAATTGATGGACTTGACTTGTGAAGGCCACTTGGGCCTATAATACCACCTGTAAAACCACCTTTGGGCTCACTCACTTTTGAGTTGGTCTATGCAAAGAAGGAATTGTTGTCCATTTAGTTTGAATACAACACCTAGAGAATGGAAATATAATGGATTTCGATATCACCAATGCTCAACAAGAGAGTTTGCAACAACTCAATTCTCTTGATGAACTTAGACTAGAGGCCCTCATGGATACTGAGGTGGTTTGTTGTAATCTAGTGAAAAGTGTGCAAAGTTACCATTAGACATACATCAAGTAAACACATGATAAGCATATAGAATGACGTAAAGAGACATAGTAATGGAGAACCAGTAGAAGAGCATAGATATATCTTATTATATGTCGGGAATAGAACCAGAACTATTACATCATATACAGATAGACATATATATAGACTTGTCGGGACAATTATGATAGTCTAATTGTCTGACCAAACATGTTACTTAGTCTATCATTAGTTAGCCTTCATTACATTATGGATTTGTCGACATAACTTTGGGCTAGTTGGCTAAGCCAACTAACTCCTCCAACATCTCCCCCAACCTCAAAGCCTTCTTCATCCCGAAGAAGGGGAGAGTTGGAATGTAATAGAAATTGTTAAAAGAAAGAATCTTTACATTCATGCCAGTGTTTATCAAAAATAAAATACTAAATACAACTAATACATTGGAGAAAAATTAAAATGGAACAACTAGTGGATCATGGCCCTGTACCTCTGTTGTTGTAGTCAAAACCTCTTAAGCTAGTTGAGATGACTGCTTCATAGCTTGATTGACTTCCTCTTCATGATATTATTGTTCTGAAGGGGTAGCATATGAAACACTAGGTGCATAGAAATGATGGGTTGGTTTTTGTGGGTGTGGCAATGTTGAACGTGCTTGAGGTGGTGTAACTATGTCTGGAAAATCGGTCTGGTACATTAATGGAGGAAGAATCTCCTTATGGTCATGAAGATCGACCATTCTCAAACTGCCACTCTAGCTTTAACAATGGATTCTATAAGATCAGACAAATATTGCACATTTTCTTCCACAAATGTATGGTATGTTATCCTCTAACTGAAAGGCTTGGCTGCTTCAATACTCACAACTTGTTGAAGAATTTGTTGCAGGAATTCAGACACATTTAAAGCTTCATGCTAAGATTTATCCCTTCTCGTAGCCACTGGAAGTGTTGTTGTATGAGCTGTGACTAATTTTCCTTTTCTTGTTCCAATTGAATATTAATTGTCTACTACACTCTAGGATCTAAAGTTTGTCTCTTCGAAAAACTCTCTAATAAGTAACTCTTGAGCCCTTATCTTTGAATGAAAAGAATCCAAGTAGGTAGGCTAATTATTCAATGTAGTAGTGATAGCAGATCCTCTATCAAGTGTGGCTTCTAAAGTTTGTTTTATTGCTAGAAACTACTTATGGGCCTTCTGCAGAGCTTGTGTATGGTTAGGATTTGTGACAACTATGGGTCGAGTTTGCAACTTCGACACTTTTGCATGAAGGTGGGAATTTTGTTCAATCAATTGTTCTACCATCTATTGAATAGCGATGAGATGATCCTCAATCTTGGCTAGAGATGGGATGTGTAGTTTTTCTGCTACCTAGCTTTGACACGCCATCCAAGTCTCCCTTTCTCGTTCCTGTAAATGTTGAATATTTTCAATGTCTTTCTTTCTTTTTTGCAACTATTTCTTGGCAGAATTTACATATTTTTTAATAACTTGAAAAAAAAAATTATCACTAGAGAGTTTAATATTGACATACTTAGTAGTGATATCAATAGGCTTCTTTTTATCCTTGGTCACTAGAGTGGTTGTTGTAGTTGGTTCTGTCGTTTTATTTGCAGTTGGGATAGACTCGATACATGGAATATTTATAGATGTTATATTAATGTTAGGAAACTCATTTTATTTTCTTGTTGGCACTAAGTCAAAGCACCCATTGTCTATTGATTGAATATTTTGATTGTTTCATTAGATTGAGTCTGTTCTGATGAATTGTCTTTTGAATTGGCCTCTGAATTATTCGGAATGTTCGACTGATTTAGAACTGGCTGATTTTCCTCTGATTGATTCATCTCTAACTGAGACTTTTCCGACTTAGTGTTCTCTGATTTATTTTTCTCTCAGTGGCCTTGTTCAAACTAATTTTTTCTCAGACTGCTCTTTCTCGGATTTCTCTTTCTTTGACTACTCTTCCTCAAACTGCTCTTTTTCAAAAAATTATTTGTCAGTTTTCTCTTATTCAAAATTTTCTTTCTCATATTGTTGATGGTCTGAATGGTTGTGTTCTTCTAAGATATGGGTTGGAGAATGGACATGACTATCACTTGTTAAATCAATCTTGGTTACTGTAGCAGTTTAGCTAGGTTGATTATGAGACTGATCAGTAGCACTGTTATGTTGACACTGTTGAGAAGAAGAACCATCATTATACTTAGCTTTTTAAAGAATTTCATCCATTTTTCTTTGGATTTTTTTAGTGAAAACACCCTTGGAATTTTCTATGGAATCTTTCATGCGAGTCCCGATGGAAGGATCTCTAGGCTTGCAAGGCTTCTTGGTTTTTTTTTTTTTCCTTCTAGTTGTAGTTGTTTAATGACTTCTTCCAACTTTTGTTTCTTATCAAGATCATCCATTTAATTTTTTTGAGCACTTTTTTCCATTAATATGATTTAGTTTTGGATGGGGTGGTCTTAGGACTAACAGACTCTTTTCCAAATAGACTTATGCGAATATTCAAGCAAGGGTACTGACAAGGTGACTTTAAAAGGTTGCAAATATAGAGAAGTTTGAATTTATTCTTCGATGTAAATGTGTTCAAGGGGGTGATGATGTCATGGGATGGTTCAAAAGATACAGGTGGAATGGTGAATTTTTCGTTGGACAGCTGACGTAGTTCCTCAAATATCTAATCAATGGCTGGCTAGTAGGGGAGTTCCTTAGGATTGAATTGAGCAATATTATTATACTAGAATTTGGTATTGTCTAGGCATAAATGGATATGGGAGTAGGGGGAAAGGCTCAACTGAAATGTTGATGAACTCTCTATTTATTAGAAATGTTCTTTATGTTTAACAATAAGTTCCTAAAAATATCATTAGGACCTAAAGATTGGGGTTTCACTGACTAGCTACTGGAAAAAAAAAAAAAATTGAAATTGTGCATAAAGGTTGTATCTCTTCTAGTGAAATATTCTTACCCAACTAGTGGGGTAGACTTCATGGCTATCTAGATTAAGAAGGAAGACAAATGAATAGCCTTACCAAAATTTCGATAGTCTTGGCAATTGGTTTTGATAAGATGGGCTACATGGTCTACCCAGTTATATTCACAACCAAAATTTGGTATCTCACCGATGCCTTCAAGAATTATAAGCTTGACATATGAGGCTCAACCAGTAGTAGTAAGGCACAAGGAAACAATCATGCATGTCCATCTAACCAAGGGGTATTGAAGTTGACTGATTATCAAACCTCATGAATTATTCTTGGAATTGCCTCCAGTGAACTTTGTCAGCCATTTATTCACATCAGTTGCGGTTGGTACCTTGGTTTTTTTATACAGTAACTAAGTTATCAGATGGATGGTGGTACCAAAAATGGAATGAGTCTGATCCAACCAAAGTTTTCCAATATGATACCTATTGACTAAGTATTTGGTGGCCTCCTCTTTCAGCCCTTAGAGGTCTACAACTTAGGGGGCGCCAACAATGTTTCTAATTTTGACCTTTTCTGGAAGGTTAGTTCGAGCATTCCATGAGTCTCCTATATTATCCCATTTAAGATAAGCTTAAAATATTTTTCCCATACTATTTCATCAACCTTCTCCTACCATCTAGATTTCCAACTCTGTTTTGTCGATAATATCAAATATTTCCTTAGTTCAAGGCTTGACTATGATTTCCTCATTAACTAACCTGGTCTTTCTCTTTGCCATGGAAAAATCATCTCAGAATTATTTTGTTCGGAGGTAGTCTAGGAGATCATAATCAGAAGTTACAGGACTCAGTATATTAGGGATATCCTCCAAGTCGCAGGGTATGTCACTTGGAAATTTAGGCAGGATTTTTAATAAACCGAGGTGTTCTTTGATTTTTATATAAGTGGCATTAATTGTGGCATCATTCTTGCTTTATTGATGCCCTCCAAAATTCCTCTTCAATTTATGATTTATTTTTCGATCATCACCATACTCGTGCATGCCTTTACTCACCACCTTTCTCACGTAGTGCGTAGTAATTGTGAAATATTTTGAAATGACTTATATTAATCCTCTGATGGTAATGGTTATGTAGAACGTGTAACATGTCAAAAAGGGGTGGACGTACTTGATTACTCTAGATTATGGGTCCATAATTTTGTCTTTTATGAGATATTATATTAGGTTCATACATCGGGTTGTTATACACGAGCGATTTTCTGGAACTACTCGCGAATGAATAGTTGATGCTTCTCACTTGGTTCACTGAACTATTGAATTGTACTCGATGTGATTGTTCTACACGATGCTTGTTCCATGATCCAAGTTAGTTTATTCCCTTGTTCTCTATTTATTGTTCCTCTGTATATTGTTGTCATTCCAAGTATTTTTTTTTCCCTAAGTAGATTATGAAGATCAGACTTCTGCTCCATAATTTTGTTTTAATCTAGTTACCTAGGTCATCGTTCTAATTTTTTTTTTATTAAACCGACTGTTATGTTTTTTTTAAGGTAGCCATGGTTCGTGATCATTGATTGGTCACTACTTCCATGAGCACTAATACACACAGATCCACCAAAGGCGGCCTAATATATCAACCCTAACCCAAAGGGCATCAAAGATATTTGACCTCGTGACCTCCCAATAGGCAAGGTACTTAGCAACACGGGTTTGACCAATTGAGATATCCCTTGGGACTTACACAGGCTATTATGTTGTTTAAATCTATAACTTTTTTTTTAATTAATTTTCTTACTTTTTTTTTGGTAACCCAGAGGAACCCACCAGCCCGCCTGATACGTAACTTCCAGTGAACCTATGAGGGATACAATATGTCCTCCTCCCGTATCCTGGATCACAACAGGGGGGATTTGAACCTGGGTCTTTCGAGTTTCAATAATTTCACATTTCACGGATTAACCAATTGAGCTACCCCCAGGGACTTTCTTAATTTAATTTTAATACACAAAAAAATGTGAAAATAATTTAGTAACTTAATAAATTTTAATTAGCTTTATTGTTATGTTTTAATAGTTTAGTTTTTTACATATTAATCAATTATCATTTTCATCTATCGTCCTATGGCTAACCTATGCTAAATGTTACTAGGGATTATATATTTTAATTTGGGTACTGTTATCACTTAGAACTAAAATTGATACATGTAACTTTTTATCCTAGCCCGATGACAAAGGTCAGTGCTAGTTTAATTTTGTTTTAATTTTTTCCCTTAGAATCTGGAGTTTTGAAGAGTTTTTGAGTCAAGTTATTCTCAGCTCCCATTGGTTCCCCTCCATCTACCATTTTTCTATAGCCACCTGTTATCTTATGTCAGTCACCGTGCCTTTTTGCAATTTCGCAGCGCAATCATGATTAGGCAGTTTCGCAGCGCATCATTAAAATTTAAAACTAACAGCGCTGCGAAATCATGGATTCGTACATTTCGCAGTGAGTCTTTCCCGAAATGTCAAGTCCGTTAGGTGAGTCATAGGCCGTGTCTTCTCATGTCAGCTCATGTACCTCTCTTATCACATTTTACCACTCATTGCCACTATCACCACCACTAGATCTGTTGATACGCACGAATTATCATTCCCAAGAAAGACAACCGTGCATAAATCTTAATGATGGCCGTAAGTCTTGCATGAATGACAAATCTGTAAGATTACATCTTGAAAGATTTTAAACGGAAAAATTTAAAATTCAAGCGAGGTTGATAATCAAGCGAGGCTGATAATCAAGCGAGGTTGAATTCAAATAGAAGCTGAAACACAATTCCAACCGGAGCTGGTAGTTATTGTTTGCAAAGATTTGGAAGAATCAATGGAGAAAAAGGAGCACAGATCTGGCAAATGTCTAAGGACTGAGCCTGAAGGCCTGGATATAACGCTAAGAAATGAAGAGGTGAAGAAAGCATTTAAAAAGGCCGGGTGCTGGAAGTTTTGCAAAAAGTTACAAGGAGGACACGCACAGGTAACTAAAGAATTTGCACTTAACTACACAGGCTTGAATTCAAAAGTAGCCATGTTAGAATTGCAGGTTTCACCAGAAGTGATATCTACTGTGACAGAGATCCCACGAGGACAAGAGGAATGGTTTAAAAACTTCAAATTTGACATGAATCCTTGTAAGGAGTTTTTGAAGGATGAATTTGTAAATGAAGATTTAAGTAAGGCAGTGCCCAGGAATTATGTCAAAGAATATTATGCTCACTTACTCACCTGCATACAAAAATATCTGACTTGTGAAGGAAGGTATAACAAGGTTTACTCTTACCATTTTAAACTCCTTTTGCATTTCACCGGGAAGGTCTCCATAGACTTACCTTTTTATCTGTTCCGTAGTTTGAGTAAGATGTGTGATAAGGTACAGCTGAGGAAAGAGGATTGTGAAACCTCTTTGTTTCATCATGGTTTGATCAAACTACTAGTTTTAGATGGACTCCAAAAGATAGACAGAGATTGGAATTCATTCATTTTTATGGCTGGCTTCAAAAGCCAGACTGGCCTCACTCCTCCACCTGCTAGAGATTTTACAATAGCTGAGCTCCAAACAGAAGCAAGAGCTAAAAGAGTTCCAAAGTCACAAGTAAGAAAACAAGTGAAGCCACTCGTCATCCAAGATCAACCTCAGCAATCAACTAAGGAAAAAGCTCATGGTAAAAAGACTGTACCTGAAACAAGCACATCTGAAGTAGTCTCAAGGATAAGAACAAGAAGCCAGATGAATAAGGAAAAAGGTAAAGCTATAGCAGTCGAAGAAAGTCCAGTGTCCAAGGCAAGTTTAAATGACTTATTACAGGCTATTGAATTTGAGCAGTCTCTACCAGTTCAAATCGAGTTAATACAGTCAGAACAAGAAAGCACCAAGAAATCCAAGGCCTCAAAAAGGCTTAAATTTGATGAGCCAGCTGAAGAGTTCGTTTTTAAACCTAGAAGACCTATGACAAGGAGATTCCAGCAAGTACAGGAAGTACTGCCAAGAACAGAGGAAACAGGGGAAGAGACACAGAAAAACGCAGGCAAAACGGTCATTACACCTAAAGAAAATAATATAGCAGCCCTGAAGAGCCAATTAGAATCAGCTAAGTATGAGATTGCCAAATTGAAGAAAGCCGTTAGAAGACATGCAGTCATACACGCAAAGTATTATAAAACTCTATGGGAAGGGAATGCAACTGTAGAAGCCCAGCTGAATTCAGTGGTTGAGGGCCATTCACAATTTCACACCTGGACAGTACCAGCAATAAAAGAAGCCAAGTACATCAGAAGGATCAATATGCAACTGAGAGCTGGGAATAAGGCTATGAAGAAACAAATTGAAGATCTGAAGGCACAGCTAAGCCAGCTTAAAGGACCTGCTAAATGAGTTTTCATTTCAAGTAAGATTTTGTTTCAAAATTTTGACAAGTTTGCTTGATCTTATCTTTCTGAAGAAATATAAATTCCTATTCGACCTGTGGAAAGTCTAAAGAAGTTTTTGGAAATCAAGCACTCGGCTAATAAAGGTCTCAGGTTAAAAACAAGCTGTTTTAAATAACTCAGCAGTTTCGTAGCGCGCTACGAAACTGCTGAAAGTGATGATTTCAACGTAAATCAAGCAGTTTTGAATTATAAGCGGGAATTTTGAAAGGGAAACGTCTAAAAGGCATGCAAGGCATCATCTGAAGCTATCAACAGTCAACCAGGTCAAGACAGGTGGAGAAAATATATGTTCAAATCCAACTTTAAATTTTTGCCGTAAAGTGAGCACATTTACCACAGTTCAGGATATATCAAACAGTTTACAAGAAACTTTTGCCTGCACACATGTACATGGGAAAAAGCTTACAACGCATCAGGGACGTGGCAGTCTACTCCATTTTGGGTAATTAAAAGGATAAAGGAAATGCTTATTTGCATTCGAATATTTTGGGGAAAACTAAAGACGAGTAAACAGGGGTAGTTTCCTATCTTTCAGGGCATTGGAAAACATGTGTCATTGAAGACAACCATGGAGCCTTGAAGACCATCACAACTAAACTAGAAGGGAACCAAATGTCAAAGAACGAGGAATCATCTTAATTAAAGCCATCATGCATGTAATATGGAGTTAGAGTCATAGTTGATTTAGATCTCTAAAAAAAAAACTCCAGTCAACACTTTGTTGTATTTATTAGTTAGTTAAAGGGTTAATAGGTGTCATTAAAAGTAGTTTTCGAATTCCCCTCATGCTGGAGGAGGAATCTCGATCAGTTAGAATAAGAGCTCTATATATAGCTGAAACAGAAATGTAATCAGGGTTGGAAAACTTTATAACAAAGCTTGTATTTGGCTTATGTAAGACTCATTTTCAGTAATATAATTTTGACTTTACTTCTCAGGATTCATGAAGGATTTCTTATGTTCAGAATATGTGATGTTGTCCTTTTCTTAATTCTTACAGTGGTATAGATGTATAATCACTCAGAATTCATTGAATGTGCTCTGATTTCCTGTATACATTTATAAACTGTGTGGTCCCATATGAGTTGATGTTCTGAATGTCTAAATGCTGAATGCCCTGGCTTCCATGTAAGGTTAAGTTCACTGTTATATTGAGGTGTTGTTGACTCCATAAGCCCAATGGATAGTTGTTTAATGTGTTTCCAGCATTCATATTTTTCACAGTTGTTCTACAAGAGTTAGCCATCTTATATTTAATCAAAATCATTAATCCATCAAGAGAGAGCCCTCTCAGGTTGCGGAGGCTAGGCCTCAGCCTAAAGTAGGTTTGAAATAGTTACTTAGAGTCAACCTGACCAGCAGCCTATCAGGGTCTGATTTTGAGATAACATTTTGGTGCATCTGCCGAGAGCCTGAAGATTACTCATTCCCGAAATCATGAAGCTGAACTTCTGAAGGTAGCAGGAGCTCAGAAGGTTTTCAAGACTGCATTCTACCTTGGTGACTCCATACAATCTTAAAGTTAAAAAGGTGGCTTCGAGAGGAAGATATACAAGGAGTAATCCTGACCCAGATCCACCTACTCCTGTGGATAATCCAAACACCATCTCAAGGAGCAGGCAAAGATTTCCTGATATACCAGGTACTTCATCTGTATCAAAATCTTTGTTCCCTGAATTTTCTAGAAGTCCTGAAGATAAAATTGTAGATGATAAAATTCATGAGGTATTGTTGAGGTCTGAGAACGAAGAAGAACTTATTGGAATTATTTTAGATTTACAAAAAAGAGGCATTGATACTTCATCCTTAGTGTCACAAAAAGATAAGGAAGAGTTTTGGGAGGTTGTTACTTCAGAATTACTGTTAGAAGAAGAAGATTTGGATCAACTCAAAGAGCTTGATCCTTTTGAAGTTTTGCTCAAATCCAAAACTGGTTTACCTCTCCCAAATTGGAGTTCCTTTGTCAGTGGTTTTCAAAGTCCAAATAGTCCTTTTCGTACCAATACTTTATCTTCTGCCTCTGCTAGTCCAAATAGTCCTCAGATACTATCTCACACTAGTTCTACTCCCACCGGTCATACAATACCTGTTATCATTGCTCCTCCATTCATTATGGCTATACCTGCTAGGTATGCTCCTCTAGCTCTCCCTGCTGTTTTACATGATCTTCCTAGCAAATATGCTGCCAGAATTCCAACATGGGGAGGAGATGAAGATATTACAGCAGAGGAACATGTGGATAGGTTCAATGATTTTGTTGACAGGGAAGAAGTGGATGATGAAGATGTAAAACTAAGATTGTTTGCTCAAACTTTCATTGGGGAAGTCAGAAAATGGTTTAAAGCCCTTAGAGCCGGAAGCATTCATAGTTGGGTAGAATTTGAAGATAGCTTTCTAAGGAAATGGGGAAACAGAACCAACCCTGTCCAAGCCCTTACCGAATACAACAATCTTAGAAGAGCTCCAGACGAAACTGTCCAAAACTTCTCTAAGAGGTTTAACAAAATATACAATTCTATTCCAGCTCATTTGAAACCTCCTGGAGCTTTGGCACAGTTGAGATATGCTCAATCATTTGATTCAGATTTCTCTCTTTTACTCAGAGAAAGGGAGTCTGCCTCTCTTGCTGACATGCAAAATGATGCAATTAAGGTAGAGGTGAATATGCTTGCTGCTAAGAAATCAAAGATGGCAAAGACTAAGCTGAAGGAAGAAGAGAAACCTTCTACCTCTGCTCAAGAAGACAAGTTTGAAACAATGATGAAAACCATGGAGAAATTGATGGACCGACTAGCTCTTGGGAATGCTTCTGCTCCTCCAGCACAGTAGGAACCTCAATTCAGGAACCCTCAGTTTAGAAGGCCTCAGAATCAGCAAAGGCCAAGAGACAACAGAAATCAGAAGGCAGATCCTCCAGTGAGACCTCCCTTCCAACAAAATTTGGTAGATGAAGAAGATGAACATGAAGTCCCTGAGGAATCAATCCATTGTTTTGATGAAGAAGTGTCAGGGATTTTCTTGACTAAGGAGGAACATGATGAGTCTAGTATGATAAAATTAGGAGAAGAGCCTTCAGATTTTTTAAAGGGCTATCAGCATGCTATCTTTGAGATGCAAAAGCAGTATAATCTTAGGAATAGAGATGTTCCTATTACAGCGAACAAAGCACAGCCCAAGAAGAATACCTCAAAGACAGTTGAAGATAAAAAGGAAAAATCAAAGGTGGTTGAAGGTAAGGATGATTCTCCTCTTGTCAAAAAGGATATTCAAATTCTTCCTCCTCCTAAAGAAATTGACAAGACTACTTCTGTTTTTAATCTTGAGAATGAGATTGCAAAAATTAAGATATCAGTCCCTTTTAATGAAATTCTCAAGGTAGACAAATACAGAAGCAAAATTGTTGAAATGCTTAATTCACAACCAGGAGTGGCTGATATCCTAAATGTACAAGAAGATAACCCTGTTATCTTCTTGGGTCCAAGACTTGAGGATGAACAAAATGAAGAGTTTCCCCCTTTTTACATAAGCATTAGCATTCATGATATGACTCTACATAATGCTATGTTAGACTCAGGGGCATCACATAATCTCATGCCTAAGGTAATCATGGAAAGACTGGGGTTAGAGGTAACTAGGCCATATAAGGATTTATTTTCCTTTGATTCAAAAAGAGTCCATTGCATTGGTTTGATAAAAGATGTTGTTGTGGGGCTCACACAAATTCCAGCAAAAACAATTGTTATGGATATTGTTGTTGCAGACATTCCACCAAAGTTTGGGATGCTTCTTTCAAGGTCATGGGCAGCAAAAATCAAGGGAACAATGCATATGGACCTTACATGTGCTACCATCCCAGTGTTTGGTGAACAAAGGAGGTTGTATCGCGAGACAAGGATGGCCTACATGGTAAGTAGCAAAGACAAGCCTCAGAATTTTCCTATTTATTCATGTGATACTGGTCTTGGGTCAGCTATCCTTTTCAATGAGTCAGTTGCAAAAGAATCACAAGATGAACCTGTGGAAAATCAGTGTCAAGAAGGGCAGCAAGGAGATGAAAGAGACATCATGGGCTGCTGGTCATTATACTTTGATGGATCAGCAGGAAAAGAAGGGGCAGGAGCTGGGATTTGGATCACTAGTCCAACTGAAGAAAGTAAGTTTCTCTCATACAAATTAAACTTTGATTGTACCAACAATATGGCTGAGTACGAATCTCTGATTTTAGGTTTGGAAGCCTTGATAAAATTGAAAGCTAGAAACATTGTTGTTTGTGGAGATTCTGAATTGGTAATTAAACAAGTAGAAGGTACATATCAAACTAAGGATACAAGGATGAGAGCATACAGAAATTTAGTGTTGGAAATGTTGGAAAAATTTCAATCCTATTCTTTTAGCATCAAAACTAGAGATCAAAACTCTATTGCAGATTCTCTTGTTGTTTCGGCCAGTCTCTTTATCATTCCTAAGCACTCTTCTGAAAATTATGAAGTGGAGGTTCGCCATAGACCAGTTATACCGGATAATATCACAAATTGGCAAGTTTTTGAGGATGATCAGCATGTAAGGAACTTCATTGAATTAAAAGGAGAGTTTGAACACAATCAGATAGATCAGTAGAATATGTTAATAGAGTCAAAGGAAAGCTCTGAAGTCTTACAATTACAAAACAACTTAATTCCTAAAGGCCTCATTCCCCTTGAGAAATTATTTAATCAAAATGATGTGTTCAAAGCACCAAGACTACAAGCTAATGAAGAAGAAGTAGAAAGTTGTAATTTAGGAGACTCGGTTGTGCCTAAGATAGTCAAGATTTCAAAATTCCTTTCAGCTGATATGAAGACTAAATATGTTGAGATGATGAAAAGATTCATTGATGTTTTTTCATGGAGTTATGCTGACTTGAAACAATATGACTCTTCAATCATACAGCATACCATTCCTATTAAGCAGAATGAAAAGCCTTTTAAGCAGAAGCTAAGAAGAATTAATCCTCTTCTAATGCCACTGATTGAGAAAGAAGTGAAAAAGCTCTTTGATGCTAAAATTATTCTCCCAATCAGATTCTCAAATTGGCTTGCTAACTTGGTACTAGTCAGGAAAAAGAATGGAGAGATCAGAATTTGTATAGACTTCATAAACTTAAACAAAGCTTCATTGAAAGATAATTACCCCCTCCCCAAAATGGATTTCATTCTGCAAAACATTGTTGGTTCACAAAGGATGTCTATGCTTGATGGTTTCTCAGGGTACAATCAGATTCTTGTTCACCCAGATGATCAGGAGAAAACGACCTTCACTACACCATGGGGAACATTCATGTATGCAAAAATGCCATTTGGCCTCATGAACACGGGAGCCACTTTCCAGAGAGAAATGGATATTGCTTTTGCTGAAGAAAAGGACAAATCAGTGGTGGTTTATCTTGATGACATCACAGTTTTTTCAAAAAGGGAAGAAGACCACTTAAAGCACCTTGAAAAGGTCCTACTGAAGTGTAGGAGGTTTGGTATTTCTCTAAACCCAACCAAAAGTATTTTCGCTCTAACTTCTGGCAAACTGCTTGGTCATATTATTTCTGAAGAAGGAATTAGGATTGATCCTAATAGAGTTAGTGCAATTCAAAAATTAGATTTACCAAGGAGTAAGAAGGAGATTCAATCTTTTCTTGGGAAAGTTAACTTTGTGAGAAGATTCATTCCTAATTTTGCTAAAGTTGTCAAGAACATAACAAAGATGTTAAAGAAAGGAGCAGATTTTAAATGGACAGTTGAAGCAAAGAAATCATTTGAAGAGATCAAGAAGGCACTTACTCAAGCACCAGTACTCATCAGCCCGGATTTTACCAAGGAGTTCCTTATCTTCACATTCGCTTCTGAAGACACAATTGCTGGAGTTTTATTGCAAAAAGGAAGTCAAGGTACTGAACAACCCATTTCTTTCTTTAGCAAGACATTAGCCAATGTTGAATTGAAATATAATATCTTAGAGAAACAAGCCTATGCATTGGTGAAAGCAATTAAGGATTTCAGAATCTATGTTTTACACTCTCACATTGTTGCCTACGTCCCAAATGCTGTTATAAAAGATATTCTTACACAAGCTGATCCAGATGGAAAAAGGGGAAAGTGGATAGCAAAACTGCTGGAGTATGACATTGAGATCAAACCCACAAAGTTGGTAAAGGTCAAGGCCTAGCCAAATTGTTGACTCAGTCAAATTTGGACTATATTGATATTAATTTAAGCACAGAAATCTCAGAAATTTCTGAAAATGAATAGGAATTGGTCCAAATAAATGAGAAATTCTTGATCTCAGAATGGTACAAGGATATAGCATTTGTTTTGCAGCATAATAGAGCTCCTGATAATCTTTCAAAATCCAAAGCTTGGTTTACCAAATTGAAATCTCTCAGATATTTTGTGTATGACCAAAATTTGTTTTGGAAAGATGCAGGAGGAATATTATTAAACTGCCTCATTGAAGAAGAAGCTGATAAAGTAATTGATGAGTTTCATAAAGGGGATTGTGGAGGACATCACTATTGGAAAGCCACTGCAAACAGGTCTTGAGAGCTGGCTATTTTTGGCCAACTATGTTTAGAGATATCTATAAAAAGATAGCCACATGCCATGAATGTCAAGTGTTTGAAGGAAAGAGAAAGCTTATGCCAATGCCCTTGGTTCCTATTTATGTTGAAGCACCTTTCCAGCAGTGGGGATTAGACTTTATAGGGGAAATCCATCCTCCTTCATCAGGACAGCATCGCTGGATTCTCACAGCCACCGATTACTTTACAAAATGGATAGAAACAATACCAACAAGGCAAGCAAATGATTCCGTGATTATTTCTTTCTTAGAAAATAATATATTATCAAGATTTGGTTGCCCAATTAAGATAATTACAGAAAATGCTCAAGCTTTCAAGTCCAAAAGGATGATTAATTTTTGTCATCAGTATCACATCTCCCTTGGACATTCCACTGCTTATTATCCACAGGGAAATGGTTTGGCTGAGTCATCAAACAAGAGCCTTGTGAGAATCATTAAGAAGCTGCTGCAAGAAAATAAAAAAGCTTGGCATTTGAAACTGAGATATGCTTTGTGGGCTGACCGGATTTGCACAAAGAGATCCATTGGAACATCACCATATGAGCTAGTATATGGAGCAGAGGCTATATTTCCAACATCCCTTGGAGTACCAGTAATGAAGTTGATTCAAGGACTAGAAGAGGAACCAAATGCTATACAACGAAGGATTAATCAGCTAATAGCTTTGCAAGAGAAAAGAAATGAGGTGTTTGACAGTCATCAACAAAACCAGAATAGAATAAAGAGAGCATTTGACAAAAAGATCAAAGAAGTTACATTCCAGATTCATGATAAAGTCTTGGGAAGCTAGAATTGAAGAGAAAGGTAAACATGGTAAATTTGAAAATTTGTGGAAAGGGCCATATCAAATTTCTGCTTTCCATGGGAATAACACCTACATTCTACAAGAGATTGATGGAACACCATATGCTGGAGGACCTGTTAATGGCAGGTTCCTAAAGCATTACAATTGATTAAATCTCTGCCAAGTTTCTCACAACATTGTATATAACCGTTTTATTAGTCTTTCTTTGTTGCAAATAAATGACAAGCTAAACAGGAAGCTCAAGCCCGAGGTGAAGGCTCACAAAGCTAGAAAAGGATGCTTGTCAACTCCATCTATGTTTTCATAAATTGGACAAAACAGTGGACATACAAGTTCTTAGTGTACTACAGGAGCACACTATCCCAAGTGGAGCCACTGTTATCACTTAGAACTAAAATTGATACATGTAACTTTTTATCCTAGCCCGATGACAAAGGTCAGTGCTAGTTTAATTTTGTTTTAATTTTTTCCCTTAGAATCTGGAGTTTTGAAGAGTTTTTGAGTCAAGTTATTCTCAGCTCCCATTGGTTCCCCTCCATCTACCATTGTTCTATAGCCACCTGTTATCTTATGTCAGTCACCGTGCCTTTTTGCAATTTCGCAGCGCAATCATGATTAGGCAGTTTCGCAGCGCATCATTAAAATTTAAAACTAACAGCGCTGCGAAATCATGGATTCGTACATTTCGCAGCGAGTCTTTCCCGAAATGTCAAGTCCGTTAGGTGAGTCATACGCCGTGTCTTCTCATGTCAGCTCATGTACCTCTCTTATCACATTTTACCACTCATTTCCACTATCACCACCACTAGATCTGTTGATACGCACGAATTATCATTCCCAAGAAAGACAACCATGCATAAATCTTAATGATGGCCGTAAGTCTTGCATGAATGAAAAATCTGGAAGATTACATCTTGAAAGATTTTAAACGGAAAAATTTAAAATTCAAGCGAGGCTGAATTCAAATAGAAGCTGAAACACAATTCCAACCGGAGCTGGTAGTTATTGTTTGCGAAGATTTGGAAGAATCAATGGAGAAAAAGGAGCACAGATCCGGCAAATGTCTAAGGACTGAGCCTGAAGGCCTGGATATAACGCTGAGAAATGAAGAGGTGAAGAAAGCATTTAAAAAGGCCGGGTGCTGGAAGTTTTGCAAAAAGTTAGGAGGACACGCACAGGTAACTAAAGAATTTGCACTTAACTACACAGGCTTGAATTCAAAAGTAGCCATGTTAGAATTGCAGGTTTCGCCAGAAGTGATATCTACTGTGACAGAGATCCCACGAGGACAAGAGGAATGGTTTAAAAACTTCAAATTTGACATGAATCCTTGTAAGGAGTTTTTGAAGGATGAATTTGTAAATGAAGATTTAAGTAAGGCAGTGCCCAGGAATTATGTCAAAGAATATTATGCTCACTTACTCACCTGCATACAGAAATATCTGACTTGTGAAGGAAGGTATAACAAGGTTTACTCTTACCATTTTAAACTCCTTTTGCATTTCACCGGGAAGGTCTCCATAGACTTACCTTTTTATCTGTTCCGTAGTTTGAGTAAGATGTGTGATAAGGTACAGCTGAGGAAAGAGGATTGTGAAACCTCTTTGTTTCATCATGGTTTGATCAAACTACTGGTTTTAGATGGACTCCAAAAGATAGACAGAGATTGGAATTCATTCATTTTTATGGCTGGCTTCAAAAGCCAGACTGGCCTCACTCCTCCACCTGCTAGAGATTTTACAATAGCTGAGCTCCAAACAGAAGCAAGAGCTAAAAGAGTTCCAAAGTCACAAGTAAGAAAACAAGTGAAGCCACTCGTCATCCAAGATCAACCTCAGCAATCAACTAAGGAAAAAGCTCATGGTAAAAAGACTGTACCTGAAACAATCACATCTAAAGTAGTCTCAAGGATAAGAACAAGAAGCCAGATGAATAAGGAAAAAGGTAAAGCTATAGCAGTCAAAGAAAGTCCAGTGTCCAAGGCAAGTTTAAATGACTTATTACAGGCTATTGAATTTGAGCAGTCTCTACCAGTTCAAATCGAGTTAATACAGTCAGAACAAGAAAGCACCAAGAAATCCAAGGCCTCAAAAAGGCTTAAATTTGATGAGCCAGCTGAAGAGTTCGTTTTTAAACCTAGAAGACCTATGACAAGGAGATTCCAGCAAGTACAGGAAGTACTGCCAAGAACAGAGGAAACAGGGGAAGAGACACAGAAAAATGCAGGCAAAACGGTCATTACACCTAAAGAAAATAATATAGCAGCCCTGAAGAGCCAATTAGAATCAGCTAAGTATGAGATTGCCAAATTGAAGAAAGTCGTTAGAAGACATGCAGTCATACACGCAAAGTATTATAAAACTCTATGGGAAGGGAATGCAACTGTAGAAGCCCAGCTGAATTCAGTGGTTGATGGCCATTCACAATTTCACACCTGGACAGTACCAGCAATCAAAGAAGCCAAGTACATCAGAAGGATCAATATGCAACTGAGAGCTGGGAATAAGGCTATGAAGAAACAAATTGAAGATCTGAAGGCACAGCTAAGCCAGCTTAAAGGACCTGCTAAATGAGTTTTCATTTCAAGTAAGATTTTGTTTCAAAATTTTGACAAGTTTGCTTGATCTTATCTTTCTGAAGAAATATAAATTCCTATTCGACCTGTGGAAAGTCTAAAGAAGTTTTTGGAAATCAAGCACTCGGCTAATAAAGGTCTCAGGTTAAAAACAAGCTGTTTTAAATAACTCAGCAGTTTCGTAGCACGCTATGAAACTGCTGAAAGTGATGATTTCAACGTAAATCAAGCAGTTTTGAATTATAAGCGGGAATTTTGAAAGGGAAACGTCTAAAAGGCATACAAGGCATCATCTGAAGCTATCAACAGTCAACCAGGTCAAGACAGGTGGAGAAAATATATATTCAAATCCAAATTTAAATTTTTGCCGTAAAGTGAGCACATTTACCACAGTTCAGGATATATCAAACAGTTTACAAGAAACTTTTGCCTGCACACATGTACATGGGAAAAATCTTACAACGCATCAGGGATGTGGCAATCTGCTCCATTTTGGGTAATTAAAAGGATAAAGGACATGCTTATTTGCATTCGAATATTTTGGGGAAAACTAAAGACCAATAAACAGGGGTAGTTTCCTATCTTTCAGGGCATTGGAAAACATGTGTCATTGAAGACAACCATGGAGCCTTGAAGACCATCACAACTAAACTAGAAGGGAACCAGATGTCAAAGAACGAGGAATCATCTTAATTAAAGCCATCATGCATGTAATATGGAGTTAGAGTCATAGTTGATTTAGATCTCTAAAAAAAAAACTCCAGTCAACACTTTGTTGTATTTATTAGTTAGTTAAAGGGTTAATAGGTGTCATTAAAAGTAGTTTTCGAATTCCCCTCATGCTGGAGGAGGAATCTCGATCAGTTAGAATAAGAGCTCTATATATAGCTGAAACAGAAATGTAATCAGGGTTGGAAAACTTTATAACAAAGCTTGTATTTGGCTTATGTAAGACTCATTTTCAGTAATATAATTTTGACTTTACTTCTCAGGATTCATGAAGGATTTCTTATGTTCAGAATATGTGATGTTTTCCTTTTCTTAATTCTTACAGTGGTATAGATGTATAATCACTCAGAATTCACTGAATGTGCTCTGATTTCCTGTATACATTTATAAACTGTGTGGTCCCATATGAGTTGATGTTCTGAATGTCTAAATGCTGAATGCCCTGACTTCCATGTAAGGTTAAGTTCACTGTTATATTGAGGTGTTGTTGACTCCATAAGCCCAATGGATAGTTGTTTAATGTGTTTCCTGCATTCATATTTTTCACAGTTGTTCTATAAGAGTTAGCCATCTTATATTTAATCAAAATCATTAATCCATCAAGAGAGAGCCCTCTCAGGTTGAGGAGGCTAGGCCTTAGCCTAAAGTAGGTTTGAAATAGTTACTTAGAGTCAACCTGACCAGCAGCCTATCAGGGTCTGATTTTGAGATAACAGGTACCATTAACAAGTGATTTGAAAAGATGCCCTTGTAAAGTCTTGAATTGTATAGCTCTTGAAGGTTGGATGTCTTCAATAAAAAATGGTCCTCACCACACAATTTTGAGCTTCTTTGGCTTTTATTTAACTTTATTGTCATATACTAGTACTAAGTTTCCAACTTGAAAATGTTTAGCCTAGAGGTTCCTAGCGTGCCATGATTTTTTCTATCCATATTGATTTGTCGATGATAAAGGAAAAAGTCCATCTTCCTCTAGTTATTTAATTTTCTGAGTCATTTCATTTGTGAATTTGTATTGTATTTTAGTTTATTCGACACACTTTGTTTGTTTACTAAACAATGGAATGATACATTTGTTTCCTGACCAAAAACAAGTTTAAATGGTGTTATTCCTGTTCACTGTTTACACATTGTGCGATAGGCCCATAGAATGGATGGAACTTTATCATTCCAGTCATCTTTGTTGACATTACAAATTTTCATTAAACCTTTGTTTATTTTTTTGTTGAAAGACTCGAAAACACCATTAACTTGTGAGTGGTAGGCAGTAATCTTACGATTTTCGATCATAGAAGTCTTTGTTTAGTGCTTGGATTGTACCGTTTACAAAATGGGTTCCTCTATCACTATAAGAACCAAAGGGCAGCTGAATCGTGTTACTATGTTTTCATATATAAATTTAGCTACAACTTATTTAGTGCATGACCCGACTGGCTAAGCTTCTACCCACTTCGTTAGATTTTAGACTACAATTATTATATATTTTTCTCACGTCCTCTTAACTCTTTTGGGGAATGGGATGAAAAAGTCGATCGCTCATATCTCAAAGGGTAAGGAAGGGATAACTGAGTGCAATGGAATTTGGTGTTTCAGTGAAGGAAAACCCATTCTTTGACATATATCACATTTTTTTACATATTGTCGACAATCGTGAAATAGTGTTGAACAATAGACTCTTGCTTGTATTATCTTCAATGTGGTAGTTTCTCCTTAATAGTGTCCACTAGCTCCGCCATTGTGTGTTTTGACAATGATTTCTTCTATTTTATGTTCTAAAGCACATTTGTGGAGTACTCATCAATTCCCAGCTTATATAATTGTCCATTTATCAATGTATATGGTGTTTCTTTTATAGCAAGTGCCTTTATCTTCTTATTAATAGACCATTAGGTGCTTTCCCCGTATGTAAGAATTCTGCAATTTCAGTAAGTTCTAATGGAACTACTTCGATTCTGAATAGATTTGTGTCTAGAAGGTCATAATTTATATAAGTCAGTTCCTCCTAAGACTCAAGTCGAGATAAGTGGTCAGGACCAACATTATGTTTTCTTAGTCATACAATGACTTCAAATTCGAATTCTTGAAATAATAATAAGCATGGAGATATTCGACCTTGATGAACTAGATTTTTGACAAGATATTTTAAGGCTTGGTGATTAATCTAAAATATGAATATGTTGGCCAAGAGGTAGTGTCAAAAATTTTGTAATGTGAAAGTCATAGAAAGTGTTTCACATTCTGTTGCTGAGTAGTTTCATTTAGCTTTGTTAAGATTCTGACTGGCATAAGAATTTGGATGGTATATCAATTCCTTGTCGAGTTGTGCTAATACTACTTCGACTGCAACATTTGATGCATCGATGTGTACATGAAATTATTTGGACCAACCAGGAAACTTAAGAATTGGGGCTTCAACTAGTTTCTTTTTTAAGAACTAGAATGATTCATAACATTCATTAGACCAAATAAAAGGGACATATTTTCTTAAAGCTAGTCTATTGGAAATGTGATGTTAGAATAATGTCAAATAAATTTTCTATAATATCCCATATGAACTAAAAAAATATTTTGACTTTTTTCTTATTTATAGGAGGCTCGAGATCTAAGATGAATTTTATTTTTTCCATATCTACTTTGATCTCTTCCTTTGAAACTACATGGCTCGTAAATATTCCAATAGGTGTTCCAAATATGGCTTTTTTTATATTCAAAGATAGATGTATTTGATGACATAGCTCAATCATCAATCATAATCACTGAATGTTATGTTTCAATAGTCTGTACATTGTCCAATCATCGAGATAAACTTCCATTGTTTTATAGATATACTCTTGGAATGATTTAATGACAATTCTTGAGAATATTGTTGGGGAATTATTTAAACCAAAGGCATTACTCTATAAGCGAAAGAACCAAATTCAATAACAAAAGTTGTTTTTTCTTGATCTTCTTCCACTATAGGTACCTGGTTATAGCCTGAGAATCCATCAGTGAAGGAATAACATTCATGTCCCGTGACCTCATTTAAAATTTCATCAGAAAATGGAGTCAAAAATGGGTCAGCGACTGTTAGTTTATTTAATCCTCGATAATTGATGCAAATGTGTAGTCTGGTGGGGTCATGTTTCTTTGGCTAAACAACCATAGGGCTTGCCCACTCTGATGTTTCTATAGGATATATAATACCAACGGCTAACATTCCTTCAATTTAATTTTTCACAATGGGTTTATACTTATGCACAAGATTATAAGTTCATTTATTTATTGGTTTAGCTCCTAGAATGAGATTGATCTTCATTTCTCCCATTTATTTGACAAGTCCATTTAAGTCTTTATAATGTTGGGTGAATACATCTTGATATTCCTTAAGTAGATCAACAAATTTAGCAATTTGTTTCTCCAACCAGTAATCACCAAGTCAAGTGATTTTCGGTTGATCATCATTAGAAATGTTGACTTCACATACTTTAATCTCTGTGTCCATCCAATTGGGTGCTTTATATTCCTCAAGTTGTTGTTCTCTGAATTTTATTTTTTTAAATTCTGGTAGAAAATCTAATTTTTATGATTTCTCGACTTCCTCTTGTTTACTGATTTTATATACTATTTGAAATATTTTATAGTTTTTGGGGTGACTTTTATTCAAGAAAAAGCTTTGACTAGTAATAGGTGATTCCTCCATTTCCAAACGATTGGCCTTCCTTTTTTCAGACATATTTGATATATAATTACAGGTTAGTGAGGTATGTACTAGATTTCGTTCGTCGGTTGGTTTTTCTATGATAAAATATTTAATCTTTTGTATTGTTTCCTTTAAGTCAACTTCATCTAGTTTGAATTCGAATTCCTTGATGAATTTTTCCCTTAATTATTTCCATTGAAGTGATTGACCATGAGCTTCTTCCAATTTATACCATTTATTTGGTAGGTCATCCAAGGTGTTTGGGAACATGTGTGGCCAAACTCGCTCATCTTTATAGCCAATCCTTCTCCATTCTAATTCACATGTTTAGATATGAGTGGAAGTATCTTGTCCTACGCTAAAAATGGGTATGTTTGTTTATGCATATGACTTTCTCCCTCCTAATAATTCCATAAAGTATGTTGTTGTAGTCATCCATGTTAGAAGCTGAGGTGAGTGGGTATCCCACCACCTCATGGCTTGTCCTATAAAATTTTATACTAGACTTTGCATTCTACCATGTTCTCTAATATACTTTATTACTAGTTGGACATTATTAATAGTAGATGCCCTTTCCTTGAATCTAATTATGTTGTTGGAATCATATTTTAGATATGTCGAAGTAAAGAAGGTGTTTCTTGAAAAAAATTCTCTCGTACAATTGATATTTATTTAATTGAATAACATGGACGAATTTTTGAGGTTGGAATGGCCTGAATTGTCCAACATTATTTTTCTTTAGATTCATAATTTTCAATATTCCATTCATAAAGCTCCATGTCAGAGTTCTTCCCAATGGAAAGTGGAGATCCTGTCATAATTTCACCATCACCGTTCAATTCAACATTGTCATGATCCTTGTGCAGTACTTGATAGAGTTGTTTCATTTCAACATCTTCATTAGATGATTTGGCCCATGTATTTCCTTCACGAGCATCCAAGGGGATAATAATCTTCTTATTTTTCCCATTTAACTTAATTCTATCTTTTTCTAATGATATCGTCACCTTCATTTTTTGTCCCCAAGGTCAGCCGACTAGTGTTGGATATGTGATGATTTCGTTGACCAAGTTGATGACTTCAAAGTCAACTATCATCCCTATTGGTTCGATAAATTTTTGGTCAGCTATTTCAAGACAATTAGTTGTTCTATGCAAGTTTGGTCGACCCGTATTAATCCATGTCTCTCTTGGAAGAATATTTACCTGTGATCCAAAGTCCACCACAACTTGTCTAACCACATATCCATTTATTTCTAAGTCGACTTGTGGATCATGTTCTTCTAATTGATTTCCTTATGAGAGTTTTTGAACATTTCTTCATTTTTATTTGTTTCCATTGCATTTTTTAGCATATTCAACAAATCTACCAAACAAGCAATAGAATGTTCTTATTTTAATAGTTCAAGGAATTCTTCCAAGATTAGATCCTTAGATACTAGTTGTTGATTAATTTATTTCATAAAGAATTTGATAGATTTGTTGGCATTATGACACAAGTGTTGTCCTTGAAGGAAACTCACTCACAAGTCAGTTCAGATTTGATAAAAGGTAGCTCACATTCTAACAGGTCAATTCAGAGGTAACAGGACATTGGTATAGAAGAACAGGAAGTTGGAACAAAGGTCTACTGATCAGAATCAAGAAGTTGAAGGAAAAGAATGTTGTAAAATGTGTACACAGGTTCACTTTGACAAAGGAGTATATACACGCGGGTTAACAGAACAAAAAGCGCATATACATATGCACGCACATTCACAAGATGAAAAGCACATATAGGTTGGAAAATCAAGGAAATTCAAGTTTAAAGAATACCAATGGTCAATACCATGGTATTAGCCCACAATATTGAGCGGAGTAACATATATTTGATCTCGTCCAAGAATACCACAGGATCTAAGTGTTGTTTTGGTCCAAGGTATTGAGAAAAGCCAAAAACTGTATAAGGAGGAGAAGTTCACAGGGTAGCGTGCAAGTGAAAGAGTTTCTCAGGAATACTTCTAACTAAAGTATATTTTATGTTGTAGGGGCTATGATTATGATATGATCTGAAATATTTTTTGCACCTTGGATACAATTTTGGATCAGGGTCATAAGACCTAAAATGACTTATCATTATATGATATGATATTGGTTGGGCTAGATCTGATTGCTTTCGCATGTTTTATTCTTTAAATGTCATGATCTAGGTATGTCTGAAGTCTGGAATAGCACCAAAGTTGTAAGTCAATATTTGCATATATATACATTGGTTCACCTTGGTAAAGGCACGTATACATGCAGGTTCGACTCTTCCAAGTAGCATATTACAAATAAAAGAATGTTGTTCACAAATGACTGATCTATCTGATAAATGTTGTTGTTTTATTGTTGTTTGTCAATGAAGTCTTCTTAGATCTGAAAGTAAAATTGAATGCATAAGGAGTTTGTGTCTGATTGATTGATTTATTAAGTGATAAGGGTTATCTTTGTTGCTAACTATTTAGATATCAATAATTTGATAGTAGATCTTCATATTGTTACTGGTTGGTACAGTTTTGGTTCATAGGTTTTATGATTCAGTAATTTTGGAGGTATATGCAGGTTTGGTTAAAGGAAGTAGTGCATACATGCAGGTTGGGTTCAGTAAAGTAGCGTATGCACTCTGATGTATGATTTTTGAGGTTGCAGCTAGTTCTGAATGATGATGCAGGTTTCTGGGTTTAGCACAATGTTCTAGTGATAGTGATCTCACTGCTCAGATTGACTGGTTGTTAATTGATGCAATTATTATTATAGAGTTTGAGCTTAAAAGTTTATGATCGGTCCAGTGTGAAAATTTGATGAAACAAGGTGTTATGAAACCAGCTCAAGAAAAGATAGAAAAGATAGATCAACGCCTTAGAATTCAGCCTCTTCGAGGGGGCAACCTCCTTTACATTACATAAATGAACAATTCTTTTATGATACAAATGACAAAACCTCCTTTCTATATATAGGAGCCTAAGGAGTCACAATATAATCCAGCCGACCTAACAATAATAATATAAAGCCACAAAAATAACAATAGAGGGATTCTATGGGGCACAGAAATAACAACATGGGGGTAATAGGGGCACAACAATATAAATAAGGGGTATAGCTACAATAGTAATGGGGTAATCACTAGTATTATAGGGACCCAACATGCCCCTCTCCTTCAAAAAAGTGTTGTCCTCAATGCTTGAGTAGTTCTGGATACTTCTGCATAAAATTCTCATCCTCCCATGTGGAATCTTCAGCGGATAAATTCTTCCACTTGATAAGATACTCTGAAATTGCTCAATTTCGTAGCTGTCGAGTTCTTGTTTCTATGACTACTTCCGGTTCCAATATAATTTTTCCTTCCTCATCAAGTTCTGGAAATATTGTTTGCACTGGGAGCTTGTCGCCTATAACCTTCTTTAAACATGAAACATGGAAAACTGGGTGCAATCGAGAAGCTGCAGGAAGCTCCAATTTGTATGCCATAGTACCAATCTTTTGCAACACCTTGTACGGACCATAATACTTTGGTGATAATTTATTATCCTTCTTAGCTTGCTTTAGGGACATTTGCTTATATGGTTGTAGCCGTAGGAATACCCAATCACCTACATCAAAACTTCTTTCATTGCGATGTTGATCTGCCTGTTGTTTCATTCTATTTTGTGCCAAAATGAGGTTATCCTTTAAGAGTTGGAGGACTTGTTGTTGATGTTCGATGAGATGTTCCACTGCCTGAACCTTAGAATTTTCTCTTAAATATGATGTGATGGATGGTGGATGATACCCATAAAGTGCCATAAATGGGGTCATTTTTGTTGCTGTATGGAAGGAAGTGTTATACCACCATTCAGCTAGAGGCAACCATTTGACCCATTGTGTATGTTTATCAGATACAAAGCAACGAAGATATCCTTCCAAACATTTGTTTACTATCTCAGTTTTCCCATCAGATTGAGGATGATAAGATGAGCTATGAGCTAACTGAGTACCAAGTCAAGAAAATAATTCTGTCCAAAAATTTCCAATGAAAATGGGATCTCTGTCACTTACAATAATCTTTGAGTTTCCATGTAGCTTTTGAATTGTTTCCATAAATGCAGTAGAAACTGTACTGGCTTTAAATGGATGTGATAATGCACAAAAATGTGCATACTTGGTAAGTCTGTCAACTACCACCATGATGACACTCTTTCCCTCAGACTTGGGTAAGCCTGTGATAAAATCCATTGAAACCTCCTCCCAACGTTGGCTTGGAATGGATAAAGGTTGTAATAGACCCGGTGTCTTAATTGTTTCAACTTTATTTTGTTGGCAAATCAAACATTCCGCCACAAACTTTTGAATATCTGATTTAAGGCCATCCTAAAAAAATTCCTTCTTAACCCTGTGGTAAGTTTTTAAAAATCCCGAGTGCCCTCCTAAGGGAGAAGTGTGCAATTCCATAAGAATCTTTTGTTTTAGCTGGGAATTCTTATAGAGGTATAAGCGATCTTTGTACCATAATGAATCATTTTGCTAGCTAAATGTATCAGACGTACTGGAATCTTGTTGTAGCTTTTGAATAAGTGCCCACACTTCTTCATCATTCTTCCATTCCTCCCTTGCTTCGTTTATCCAATCTGGTTGGATAATAGAAATGGCGCACAACAATGCTTCCACATCCTCATCCTTTCTTGAGAGTGCATCTACCACCACATTTTGCTTCCCTTTTTTGTAGATGATTTCAAAGTCATAACCCAACATCTTTGTGACCCACTTTTGTTGCTCTTCAGAGGATAATCTTTGTTCTAAAAAGTATTTAAGGCTATCATGATCCATTTTTACCTTGAAGTGTCTTCCCATTAGGTAGGGTCACCATTTCTTAAGTGCATGGAGTATTGCCCACATTTCCTTCTCATAAATAGCTTTGCTTAAAAACTTTCCCTTGATTGGACGACTTTCAAAAGCAATGGGTCTTTCATCTTGCATTAGAACATCACCAATTCCATTTCCTGAAGCATCACATTCCACAATAAAGGTTTTTGTGAAGTTCGGTGTAGCTAAGACCGGTGATTGGCACATTGCCTCTTTAAGATGTTCAAAGGCCTTTGTTGCTTCCGGAGTCCATGAAAAGGCATCTTTCTTCAATAATGTTGTTAGAGGTGCTGCTATTCTCCCATAATTCTTAACAAACTTGCGATAATACCCTGTCAACCCAAGAAATCCTCGCAGATGCTTTATGGATGTGGGGATTTTCCATTCCTTAATGGCTTTAATTTTTTAGGGGTCTACCTTAACTCCTTCATGAGAT
The DNA here is from genome assembly GCA_031772625.1 of Pinus tabuliformis. Taxonomy (NCBI): domain Eukaryota; kingdom Viridiplantae; phylum Streptophyta; class Pinopsida; order Pinales; family Pinaceae; genus Pinus; species Pinus tabuliformis. The sequence goes on along the minus strand of CM062819.1, from coordinate 1,000,495,638 downwards.
ACAATATGACCCAAATATTCCACCTCTGGACTCCAAAGAAACATTTGGATCTTTTTGCATATAATTGTTTCTCCTCCAATAGTTGTAGCACCCTGTCAACATGTTCAACATGATCCTTCCAAGACTTGTTGTAGATTAGTATATCATCAAAAAATACTAACACAAATTTTCTAAGGAATGGTTTGAAAATTGAATTCATCAAACCTTGAAATGTTGAAGGTGCATTAGCAAGGCCAAAAGGCATGACCAAAAATTCATAATGACCCTCATGAGTTCTAAATGCCGTTTTCGGAATGTCTTCAATCTTCATTCTGATTTGATGATATCCCGAACGAAGATCCAACTTGGTGAAGTAAATTGATCCATGCAATTCATCCAGTAATTCATCAATGACAGGAATAGGGAACTTATCTTTAATAGTGAGCTTGTTGAGCTCCCTATAATCCGGACACATGCGCCATGATCCATCCTTCTTGTGCACCAATACTACTGTAGCAGAGAAAGAACTTTGACTTGGTTGAATTATACTAGCCTCTAGCATTTCTGCAACCATACATTCAATTTCACTTTTTTGGACATAGGGATATCTGTACGGCCTGATGTTTGGAGGAACACTTCCTGGAATCAGATGAATAGCATGATCATGATCATGCATAGGTGGAAGACCTTTGGGAGTTTCAAATACCTTGGAATGATTGTCCAGGACTTTTTGGAGATCTGGAGAAATAGATGATTTTGATGTGGAAACATCTAGCGAACATAATTGTGCAATTACACCTCTTTGCTCCTTTTTTAGAAGCTTTGTCATACCATTAGAGCTGATTATCTTTCCTGGTTTCCCTACAATACCCCTTATTCCCTACAATACCCCTTAATTCAACTTCCTTTCCTTCCGTAGAAAATTTGATGAAAAGTTCTTGAAAATTATAAGTTATTGTACCCAAGGATTGTAGCCATTGGACTCCTAGTACAACATCAGCACCTCCCATTGGAATGGAAAGCATTGGGCTAGTCAATACATATTCTCCCATGGATAGCTTGATATTATGGCACCTTCCAGAGCAATTTATTATTCCTCCATTTGCAATCATCACTTGACACTCCGGTGCTGGATATAGGAAGTAATTCAATTCTTTTGCTACCCTACAATGAATAAAATTGTGGGTGCTTCCTGAATCAATCAACACTATTACCTTTTTCTTCTTGATTTTTCCTTCTATCTTGATGGTTTGAGGAGTGGTAATTCCCGCCAATGCATTACAAGATATGGTCGGATTTATTTGTTCTTCATCTAGGCTTTGTTCCTGGAGTATATCTTCTTCTTTTGACCTTTCTTGCTCCTTTTCTTCTTCCTCTTCACAATCTATGTAGAATAATTTCTTCTCAGCACACTTATGACCTTTAGTGTATTCGCTATCACAACTGTAACAAAGCCCTTTTTCACTTTTTTCTTCCAATTGTTGTGGTGTCAACCTTATAGGTTGTGGAAGACTAGGGGCAACAACACTTCCGTCTTTATAGTTGTGAGTGGTATGCTTCCTGGTTGCCATAATTTTGCTTTCCATTTTTCTTGCTAACCTGAATGCCTTATCTAATGAATCAGGTTCCCAAAGGCGAACATCATGTTGGATATTATCCTTTAAAGACCCTATGAACACATCAATCCTATGCTCCTCTGGAATATCTTTTACCCTTATTTTCAATATTTGGAACTCCTCAATGTGCTCCATTACTAAACCCTTTTGTTTGAGACTTATCAATTGGCTAAAAAAAGTGTTGCTTTTTGTATCTTCATAATGTGCTATCAATTCTTCCGTAAAAATTGCCCAAGTGATAAATTTTTTACGAGAGCAAAGCCATTGATACCATACAAACTTATTTGGTTCCAAATATACAGTTGCCATACGTACCTTTTGTGTGTTTTGCACATTATTGAGATCGAAGAACTGCTCCATCTGTAATATCCATGTGGCGGGATCCTTGCCATCAAACTTCCTCATATCGATTTTTGGAATATTGTGGGTCTTCGATCCAACATTAGCGTCTATGGAATCATGATTAACATTACTTTTGTTCACATCATGAGTTTCCTTTACAACCTTTTCACCATTAGTAAGTATTTCTTGTAGAGAATTTGTCAAATCTGTCTTCAAATCTGCCATGTCTATCTTCAAATCTATCCTCAAATCTGTCTTCAAATCATCCATCTTAGCTTCCATGCCCTTTATCTTAGATTCCACGCCATTTATCTTAGCTTCCACGCCACTTATCTTAGCTTCTGTTAGCTTTTGTGAGCGTGAAATTTGTTGCACTTGTTCTTGTAATTTTGATATATCATGTAGCATTTCTTCCTCTTCTTCATGAGTCATGCTCAAGATTTCAGGTTCCTTACTAGGTGTTTGCGTTTTCTTTCCTCGGTGCATCAATTACTGATAATAATGCTTTACTATGCCCTTTGAATTCCGTTAAACCAAGCTTATACAAAAATTTAAAAAAAAACTACACACCTTTTTTCACTTTATAGAAACTTGATATTGAATTTGATGTATCTCTATAATTTCGGATCATCCAGTTCTAAAATTGTGACCTGTAGTAGCCTTCTGCATCCTCTTTCCAATGCCACAAGTCTGACCCAAATTGGATTCTCCAAGGAAGAGTTATGTGAAATCTCCCACAGTGACTTGCTTTTAGACTAGTTCAGTAGAGCGAACTTGTACGACGTGCCACGAGTCATTGTTTCAACCTTTCAATCTGAAAGACACATACAAGAAACTACAGTCCGTCCTCTTTCTATACCTTCTTATGAAATTTCAATCTGGTCCCCAGAGAGAAAGTTATGACGATTTTCCCCAGGTCACCTGTTTTGAATGTCAGGAGTCTGCAAAAAGACCAACTTCCTCAGATCATATCTCCGCAAATATCGCGCGAAAAGCTCTGAAATTCGGACCCAAGGTTTAGCGTGATTTCTTCTCAAATGGGTTTTCTTTGCGACTTCTGAAATGTCACAGAAAAAAGTTATAGCAAAAATGCCACGATGACCTGTTTGGAGCAGCGAAACCCTAGAATCCAAAGCTCTGATACCAAATGTTATGAAACCAGCTCAAGAAAAGATAGAAAAGATAGATCAACGCCTTAGAATTCAGCCTCTTCGAGGGGGAAACCTCCTTTACATTACATAAATGAACAATTCTTTGATGATACAAATGACAAAACCTCCTTTCTATATATAGGAGTCTAAGAAGTCACAATATAATCCAGCCAACCTAACAATAATAATATAAAGCCACAAAAATAACAATAGAGGGATTCTATGGGGCACATAAATAACAACATGGGGGTAATAGGGGCACAACAATATAAATAAGGGGTATAACTACAATAGTAATGGGGTAATCACTAGTATTATAGGGACCCAACACAAGGCCTTCATATTGTGTTGTTGTGTACCAGGAGCATCCAGTCTAAAAATTTATGAAACGTGGTCCCTTGAGGAAGAGAGAAGGTTGCAGCCTTCTATAGGTCAGTTCTTATGTAATAGTAAACGCATTGGCTAGTACAGGAGCTAGGGGGTTGTAGCTCCCTTCTATTAGAAGCTAGAAAATGAGAGAAGGTTCTAGCCTTCTGCAAGTGGGTGCCTACATATTGGTATGAGTCTGCACTAGTAGAAGATTGTAAACCAATTTTCTTTATATTAACAAGATAGAGATGACAGCAACAGGTGGTTTTTCTCCTACATTGGGTTTCCACCTTAAATATTGGTGTTCATGTGTGTTTCTTATGTGTGATGGTTTATTCTATTATTACTACACATAGTTACTGTATAATAATATTATGATGCATTGATTAAATATCAACAGATGATAAATTATCTAAATCATAAGTTTTATGGGTATACGTTGGTTTCTTTAATCATAGTAGTGTGCACATGCAATTTCACTTCACTGAAGTAGCTGTTGGAAATAATACTGAGAGGGGGGGGTGAATCAGTATTATCAGATTAATCAAACTTTTTAAATGCTCAGAAACATATACGCTACTTCAGTTAAGTGAACCAGCGTGTACACGCTACTGTGACGAAGTAAAACAGCGTATAAGAAGAAAACTCACAATTTAGTTAGCTTATTCTTCAATTAAGTGCATCAGGACATTATTCACCACATTAACAGTAAACATGTGCAGTATAACAGAACAGATAAGAAGCCACACACATGAACACCAAGATATAAGGTGGAAACCCAATGTGGGTGAAAACCACCTGCTGCAAGTTGTCTCTATCTTTCTTTAATATGAAACTTCAGTTTACAATCTTTTGTACTGGTGCAGCCTTATACCAGTACGCAGGCTACAACCTGCAGAAGGCTACAACCTTCTCTCGTTCTCCAAACTTCCTTGGAAGGGAGCTCCAACCCCCTTTGCTCTTGTACTAGCCAAGATACTAGTACGTAGGTGCTGACCTACAATCTTCCTTCTTTCAGGTATCACTTTTCATACATTTTCAGACTTGGATATTCCTGAAGCACAACATTACAATCTGAAGACCACAATTCATTCAATTTTCACAACAGATCATTGAAGCATAAAACAACCAAACTTTGAATCACTGAACCACTGAACCCTGTCAATCACCAGTTACCAGAACACAGAGCAGACTACAGAACTCTGCAATAACAGTCAGACCCCACTGTAAACCCAAAATCAAGCTTCAAAAGACATACGCTACTTCAATGAGCAAAACCCGCGTATACACGCGCTTTTACCGAAGCCAACCTGCGTACAGATCTAAAAATAAACTTTCTCAATTTGCAGCTGTACCAAACATTAGTTAGACCCAGAACGTAACATTGCGACAATATGCAGATCTAGAAATACGCATAATCAACCATATCATGATAGTGCATTTCAAACCATTAGATCCCGATCTATCCTTAGATCTAGTCTTCCATCAACCGATGTGATCTCTCCTTGGCTTAGATCAAGCAACTCAGAACCTGCATATCAGATCTCTTTCTCTCTTAGATATTCAAGCCTTGTCGAAAAGATGATTTTGCCTAATGATCTTCTTCTCCTTATATAGTCTTAGGCCTAGCTCAATACCAAGAGCCAAAACCATAGTAACACAATACCATCAACTTCAAAACTAGGGATCGACACGCCCGTCGAGACACAATGGTCCGAAATCATAGGCACAACTTCCAAGGACTAACCACCATGGACCAAAGATACTTTTCCACATACACGCACTTTTTCTGAAACCAACTTGCGTGTACACGCGACTTGGGCTTAACGAACATGCGTATATGAACTTCCTTGGCATGCTGTACTAAGATCTGTCTTCTGATTAAGTTGCCATCACCTGTACCAACCTCTGAGCACCTGTACCATCCTCTGAGTGAGTTGCCATCAAGGACAACACTTGAATCATAATGCCAACAATCTCCCCCTTTGGACTTGATGGCAACCACCACACCAAGTCACTAACCACCACACCAAGTCACTCTCCCCCTTTGACATCAAGGGCAAAGGGCTGTGCTCCCCCTGAGGACATGCTGATACCTCTGCTTGGCTGTGCTGACTTGTGCTCCCCCTGACAGTAGGCCAGATCTGCAAAAGATGTTCTTCAACAAGAACCAAGACTTATACACCATAAGGGACCTTCCTATCACCAAAAGACTCAATACATACATCCATACTCCCTACCAAGAGGGGACATATCAGAAACAACCAATTATATTACAGCATTCATCCCAGGCATAGTGGGGAAACCAACATAGGCCGTTACATGACCTTGACACCATAAAAGAGATATGACAAGAGAGATACATGACATAGAGACAACAGATCTAGACCAAGACTTAGGAAAGGCACCAGCAGCATCTGATAAACATCTTGTTAGATCAGCAACCAGAATTTCTTTCTGAGCTCCTTCTCCTGAAACCAACAACCAAAACATCTAAATGCCAACAATGCTTTATGAGACTTTTAAGCTGCTCCCCCTGAACCTGTGCCTGTTGCACTCCCTGAAACTGTGCCTGAAGAATTCTGACATTCCCATTGCTGTTCAGAACTTCAGAGTTTTCCCTTGCTGTTCAGAACTTCATATACGCGATTTATCCTATATACAACAGCGTATGTACGCGGATATTCTTTCTGCAACAAGCATCCAGTATACACGCGACTTACCCAGCATGAATCCGCGTATATACGCGCATATCCCTTCCGTAACCTGCGTATACCAACTTTTTGTAGAACAAACAAACTTCAACAACAGGATGAAGCATCAACTACTCCCAGCTTTTGTCTGAGATATTCAAAAGTTTCCCTGGGCAGTGGCTTTGTGAGAATATCGGCAACTTGCTCCTTAGAAGGAACATACTCCAACTTGACCTTCTGCTCAAGCACTTGTTCCCGAAGAAAATGGTACTTGATTGGTATGTGCTTGGTCTTTGAGTGCATGACTGGATTCTTTGAAATGCTGATTGCACTTGTATTATCACATAAGATAGAGACAGGTGGAGTGTAAGTGATTTGAAAGTCCTGCAAGGTCTGCATCATCCAAAGAAGTTGTGTGCAACAAGATGCTGCAGCCACATATTCTGCTTCAGCTGTAGATAAGGCAATCGAACTTTGTTTCTTGCTGAACCAAGATACTAATCTGGAACCCATAAAGAAAGCACCTCCACTTGTGCTTTTCCTATCATCCACACTTCCAGCCCAATCTGCATCTGTGTAAGCATGAAGAGTGAGATCTGTATTTCTAGGATACCATAAGCCATAGTTTTGGGTCCCTTGAAGATATTTGAAGATTCTTTTGACTGCCTGAAGATGAGTTTCCTTTGGGTTGGCTTGAAATCTTCCAACCATTCCTACTGCATGTGTAATATCTGGTCGAGTACCTGTCAAATAAAGCAAACTCCCAATCATGGATCTATAAGTGGGTTGGTGGACTGCTGCTGATTCATCATTTGCACTGAGGCTGCATCCTGTAACCATGGGTGTACATACTGGCTTTGACTCTTCCATGCCATACTTCTTCAAGATCTGCTTGAGGTATTTGGTTTGAGACAAGAAGATACCTCCTTCATTTTGTTGGATTTGCAATCCAAGAAAATATGTCAATTCTCCAAGAAGTGACATTTCGAATTCTTTCTGCATAACCAAGGCAAAGTTTTGACTCATAGTCTCTTCATTGCTGCCAAAAATAATATCATCTACATAAACAACAAGAATTAGCAATTTGTTATTTTCAACTTTTATATAGAGATTGCTATCTGCTGATCCTTTTGAAAAGCCTTGTTGGTGAAGATATTTGTCCAACCGATAGTACCAAGCCCTTGGAGCTTGTTTGAGCCCATAGAGTGCCTTTTTCAATCTGCATACAAGGTTTGGATCATTCCCAAGAATGAACCCATCTGGCTGCTCAATATATACTTCTTCTTCTAAGTCTCCATTCAGGAAGGCTGATTTCACGTCCATTTGAAATACCTTGAAGTTTTGAAAGCTTGAGAGAGCAAGGAACATTCGGATGGCCTCTAGTCTTGCCACAGGAGCAAAGGTCTCTTCAAAATCTATTCCTTCTTGCTGAGCATACCCTTTACAAACAAGTCTGGCCTTGTTTCTAATTACTTCTCCATTTTCATTTAACTTATTCTTGAAGACCCATTTTGTTCCTATTACATTCTTATCTTTTGGTCTAGGAACTAATTCCCAAGTGTTGTTCCTTTCGATTTGCTCAAGTTCTTCATCCATTGCTTTGACCCAACATTCATCTTTGCATGCTTCTTTCACATTTTGTGGTTCAATGGAGGAGAGTAGAGCCAAGTAGCTTGAAGCTTCTGCAAGTGTCCTTCTTGTTTGTACTCCTGCTTCTTTCTGCCCCACAATCTGAGTTTCTGGATGATTCTTTTGGACATATCTGGATGGAGTCTTCTCTTCTATTCTTGTCTGCTCCTCTGGTTCTTCTTGAGATTCTTCTTCTTCTTGAGGTTCTTCTTCTTCATCATTTCGCCTTTGAGAGTAACCTTCATCTTCTTCAATGTCTTCATGATGAACTTGCCTAGGAATATATCCCTTCTCATCAACCACTATATCAATACTGTCAACAATTCTGCCAAGTCTTTTATTGTAGCACTTGTATGCTTTGCTATGTGGAGAATAACCAAGAAGAATGCCCTCATCTGCTCTAGGTTCAAGTTTGCCAAGTTGCTCATCAGTATTCTTAATATAACATTTGCTCCCAAAGATTTTGAAATGCTTCACGGAAGGAGTTTTACCACTCCAAAGCTCATGAGGTGTTTGAGTGCTGTTTACTCGGACATTTGTTTTGTTAAGAATGATAACAGCAGCATGTGCAGCTTCACCCCAGAAGGTTGCAGGAGTACCTGATTCATCGAGCATAGCACGAGCCATTTGTTGGATAGTTCTGTTCATTCTTTCCACAACCCCATTTTGCTGAGGAGTTCTAGTTGTAGAGAATTCTCTTCTTATCCCATGTTCATCGCAGAAATCGAAAAATTCATTTGATGTGAACTCCCCACCTCTGTCAGATCTGAGGCACTTAATTTTGTGTCCTGATTCATTTTCAGCCAATGCTTTGAAGGATTTGAATTTTTCGAATGCTTCATCTTTGTGCTTCATAAGCCCTAACCAAACAAACCTTGAGAAATCATCAATGAATAATATCAGATATTCTTCTCCTCGAGGTGTCCTTTTCCTAAATGGACCACATACATCTGTATGGACTAGCTCAAGAGGCAAGCTAGCTGATCCTTCCTTCTCTGGAAAGTTAGTTCTGGTTTGCTTTCCAAACTGACAAGATTTGCATATGGTGTTGTCTGGAATTTTGATATCTGGAAGATCGCGAACTGCCTGATATTTGCATGCTTTCCTTATTTGTGAGAAGCTTAGATGTCCCAACCTTCGATGCCATAACCAGTGCTCTTCATCCTTGCTAAGATAGCATTGTTGTTGTCCTTCTTCAAATATGTACAGATTATTTGGAGTTCTTTTGCCTTTGAGAACTGTTTTACCTGTATCAAGATCACGAACAAGACATCCATTCGATCTGAAAATAACCTCGGTTTTTTGATCACACATCTGGCTGACACTTAGAAGATTATGCTTCAATCCATCAACATACAAAACATTTCCAGCCTTGACCTTTTCTTTCAAAGGAGCAATACCTTTTCCTTTTATAGTTGCAGGAGTATCATTTCCAAAAGAAACTTTCTTTCCCTTTTCTAAAGTAGAATAAGATTCAAGTTTTTCTTTATCACCTGTCATATGTTTCGAACATCCACTGTCAATGTACCATAGATTTTCTTGTCCTTCTGCATAAAACGCTATCCCACATCTTTCTGTCTGAGGTTCTTTTATTCTCCATTTTTTGGTGCTCGTGGCTTGTTCCTTTTTCTCCTGAAACCTGCTCCTGCATTCAGATTCTTTATGACCAAAATTATTGCAAATAGAACATTCAACTTCATTTTCAAGAACCGAAAAGTTGTTATAGGTCCTCTTTGTAATCCCTGTCATACTTCTTTGTTTTTGAGCTTCCCTAGTCATGATTGTTTTATATGCAACACATTGAGCTGCTTTGTGACCAAAGTTATGGCAAGAAAAGCATTGTCCATTGAAGAAGCTTCTGCGGTTATTGAATCTACCAGCCAACTGATTGTAATTTCTATTTTCATCTATTCTTGTGCCAAACTGAGAAGATTGGTTGTAGCTTTTGTTCACCCTTAAGAAGAATTGTCCCTGATAGTTTCTGTTTGTAATTCGTCCCTGCTTTACCTGATTATCTTCATTGTTCTTCTGCTCATTTCTTCTTGCTGCATCAAGATAACTTTTTGAGGTGGATGCTTGAGAGGTTTCTCCATTATAGCCCAAACCTGTCTTGTTTAGAGGAGACCGCTGCACATTGATAATCTCATCCAAAGTTTCAGATCCTTTGACAAACTTAAGATTAATAGCTTTTGTTTTCTCAATTTCTTTTCTGAGACCAACAATTTCACCTTCTAGTTTTTCAAGATGTTTTTCCTTTTCATCAATTTGAAATTGCAAAGTATCAATGATCACACTCTTTTCTTCTATGCATCTCTTGAGTCTAGTAATTTCATTATAGAGATTATCCACATCTACAGCATCCTCATAATCATCATCTTCAAATGCCATTAATAGCTTATACTTATTACCTTGTTCATCTTCATCACTGTTTGATAAGCCATCACTATCTTCATGGGTGTAGTAGCTTTTCTTATTTGCACTTTGTTTCTTATTCCATCTAGCAGGTTCTTTTCCTTTATCCTTATTAGGACATTTTGCAGCATAATGACCTACTCTTCCACAAGCAAAGCATTTGAAAGGTAGCTTACCTCTGAACCTTCCAGCACCCCTTTGAAGATTTCTGACAAAATTTGATTCTTCTTCCTCTTCTTCTAGAACATGGCTTGCTTCATAGTAATCTTCTTTTCTTGATGCCTTAAAAGCAGCTTCCCTTCTGTCTGATGGACCTCCCTTTCTCATTTCATAAGCAGTTAGAATTCCATGTAGCTGAGACATAGTGAGAACTTTGAGATTTTCCTTTTCTTCTATTGCAGATACTTTAGATTCAAACTTGGGGGATAATGATCTTAGAATCTTTTGAACTACTATAGTTTCTTTTTTTTCTTCACCCAAATTTTTCATACAATTAACAATCTCATCTACCCGAAGAAAATAATTAGCCACACTTTCATCATTATACATCTTGAGGTCTCATATTGAATCCTGAGAGTTTGAAGTTTAGCTTGCTTTACCTGTTCATCTCCTTCATAGCTAGTGATCATTTTGTCCCATATCTCTTTTGCTGATTTGAAGTGCATGACCTTCATGAATTCTGTTTGAGATATACTTCCTAATAGAGTACTGACTGCTTTTGCATTTGTTTCATATGCCTTTTTCTCAGCTGGATCTGTAGGAGTAGCTGAAGGAAAAGCATAGCCTGTTTCTACAATGTCCCAAACTTCTGTACCAAGAGATTGAAGATATGCAGTAACCCTTACCTTCCAATAATTGAAATTTGTTCCATCAAAAACCGGTGGCCTGATTGATGCTTCTTTCTCGTAGTTGCTCATGATGAATGATCTTCCTTCAAGCGATCAAGCTTCTCTGAAGGAACTTGGCTCTGATACCAATTGTTGGAAATAATACTGAGAGGGGGGGGTGAATCAGTATTATCAGATTAATCAAACTTTTTAAATGCTCAGAAACATATACGCTACTTCAGTTAAGTGAACCAGCGTGTACACGCTACTGTGACGAAGTAAAACAACGTATAAGAAGAAAACTCACAATTTAGTTAGCTTATTCTTCAATTAAGTGCATCAGGACATTATTCACCACATTAACAGTAAACATGTGCAGTATAACAGAACAGATAAGAAGCCACACACATGAACACCAAGATATAAGGTGGAAACCCAATGTGGGTGAAAACCACCTGCTGCAAGTTGTCTCTATCTTTCTTTAATATGAAACTTCAGTTTACAATCTTTTGTACTGGTGCAGCCTTATACCAGTACGCAGGCTACAACCTGCAGAAGGCTACAACCTTCTCTCGTTCTCCAAACTTCCTTGGAAGGGAGCTCCAACCCCCTTTGCTCTTGTACTAGCCAAGATACTAGTACGTAGGTGCTGACCTACAATCTTCCTTCTTTCAGGTATCACTTTTCATACATTTTCAGACTTGGATATTCCTGAAGCACAACATTACAATCTGAAGACCACAATTCATTCAATTTTCACAACAGATCATTGAAGCATAAAACAACCAAACTTTGAATCACTGAACCACTGAACCCTGTCAATCACCAGTTACCAGAACACAGAGCAGACTACAGAACTCTGCAATAACAGTCAGACCCCACTGTAAACCCAAAATCAAGCTTCAAAAGACATACGCTACTTCAATGAGCAAACCCGCGTATACACGCGCTTTTACCGAAGCCAACCTGCGTACAGATCTAAAAATAAACTTTCTCAATTTGCAGCTGTACCAAACATTAGTTAGACCCAGAACGTAACATTGCGACAATATGCAGATCTAGAAATACGCATAATCAACCATATCATGATAGTGCATTTCAAACCATTAGATCCCGATCTATCCTTAGATCTAGTCTTCCATCAACCGATGTGATCTCTCCTTGGCTTAGATCAAGCAACTCAGACCTGCATATCAGATCTCTTTCTCTCTTAGATATTCAAGCCTTGTCGAAAAGATGATTTTGCCTAATGATCTTCTTCTCCTTATATAGTCTTAGGCCTAGCTCAATACCAAGAGCCAAAACCATAGTAACACAATACCATCAACTTCAAAACTAGGGATCGACATGCCCGTCGAGACACAATGGTCCGAAATCATAGGCACAACTTCCAAGGACTAACCACCATGGACCAAAGATACTTTTCCACATACACGCGCTTTTTCTGAAACCAACTTGCGTGTACACGCGACTTGGGCTTAACGAACATGCGTATATGAACTTCCTTGGCATGCTGTACTAAGATCTGTCTTCTGATTAAGTTGCCATCACCTGTACCAACCTCTGAGCACCTGTACCATCCTCTGAGTGAGTTGCCATCAAGGACAACACTTGAATCATAATGCCAACAGTAGCGTATATAAATCTGATTAGGAAATGAAATATTGTTGAATTGTAAATACTGATTCACCCCCACCCCCTCTCAGTATTATTTCCAACGATTGGAATTAGAGCATGTCCTTCAGAAGAAGCTTGATCACTTGAAGGGAGATCTTTCAAGATAAACAATCACAAAGGCATGGGATCTATTAGACCACCAATATTCAATGGGAACAACTTCGTATATTGGAAAATAAGAACCAGAGCCTATCTTCAATCGCTTGGAGCCGATATTTTGGAAATTTTGGAAGGAGGATACCAATTTCCAGTAGCAATACCTACAAATATAGCAGGTAAGAAGTTATACAAAACAAATGCCAAAGCAGTCAATACTTTATTAGGAAGTCTGTCAAAATTAGAAGTCATCAAAGTCATGCAACTCAAGACAGCGAAAGAGATATGGGACAAAATCATTCAGAGCTACAAAGGAGACTCTAGGTAAAACTTGTTAAGCTCGAAACTCTCAGAATTCAGTATGAAACTCTTAAGATTCATAGTGATAAAAGTATTGCTAGTTCCTTTTTGTGTGTAGATGAGATTGTTAATTGTATGAAGAATCTGGGTGAAGAAATAAAGGAGTCTACTTTAGTAGAGAAAATTTTGAGATCCTTGTCTTCTAAATTTGAGTCAAAAGTATCTGCCATAGAAGAAAAGTAGGATCTTCAATCTATTACTATGGTTCAACTTCATGGAATTCTAACTACCTTTGAAATGAGGAAAGGAGGTCCATCAGATATGATAGAAGCTGCTTTCAAAGCTTCGCCTAAAAGAAAAGAAAAGGAAGATCATAATGAATCAGGATATATTTCAGAAGAAGAAGATGAGGTAAACTTTGTCAAGAAGCTTCAATGGGGCTCCGGAAGATTCAAAGGTAAGCTACCATTCAAATGCTTTGCTTGTGGTAGAGTTGGCCATTATGCTGCAAAATGTCCTCGTAAAGATAATCATGAAAAAGGAAAGGAATTTGCAAAAGGCTATAGAAAACAGGTTGTTAATAGAAGAAGTTACTATACTCATGAAGATAGTGATGGATTATCTAATAGTGATGAAGATGAAACTGAACAAGATTATAAACTACTCATGGCTTATGAAAATGATGTTTTTTTAGTTGCCTTAGAAGAGGAAGACTTTCTTGAATAAATCACTAAATTGAAAATCTATTTGGAAAAAAATAATATGATCATAGACACGTTGACACATCAACTCACTGAAAGAGAAAAGCACAATGAAAAACTAGAATGTGAAGTTGTGGGTCTAAGAAAAGAACTTGAGAAGACAAAATCTCTTAATCTTATATTTGCTAAAGGATTAGAAACTTTAAATGAAATCATCAAGGTTCAGCGTTCTCCTCTTATAAATACAAGTCTTGGATATATTGAAGAATCATCCCAATCACAAAAGCCATCAACCTCCACCAAAAGCTATCTTGATGCAACAAAGACCAGTGAACAGTATGTCAATCGTCAACAAATGCCTAAAAGTACTCATCAAGTAAATCATGCTCAATTTACTCCAAGGATGAACATCAATAGAAGCATCAACCAAAATGTAAACAATACCAAAAGATTCTATGATCACAAAACTTCTTTAATGGACAATGTTTTTCATGCCATAACTTTGGGCATAAGGCTACTCAACGTGTTGCTTACAAAACTATCATGACTAGAGAAGCACGAAATCAAAGGAGCGTAACAGGAATCAAGAAAATTCTTATAATAACTTTTCTCCTCTTGAAGATGAAATTGAATGTTCGTTTTGTAATAACTTTGGTCATGAAGAATCTGAATGCAGGAGAAAATTTAAACCAACACTTCAAAAGGAGAAAACATCATCAAATTCCAGGGTATGTAGAAAGAAGGAAATCCAATCAGAAAGATGTGACATAGCTCTGTTTGCAGAAGGACAAGAAAATCAGTGGTACATTAATAGCGGATGCTTTAAACACATGACATGTGATAAAGAGAAACTTCATTTATATAATTCTTTAGAAAAGGAAAAGAATGTCTCCTTTGGAAATGACACACAAGCTGTCATTAAGGGTAAAGGTTCTGTTTATTTTAAAGAAAAGGTTAAAGCTGGAAATGTCATGTATGTTGATGGTTTAAAACATAACTTGTTGAGTGTCAATCAAATGTGTGATCAAGGAAATGAAGTTGTGTTTCGATCAAACAAATGTGTGGTTCATGAGCTTGATACAGGAAAGACCATAATCAAAAGTACAAGAACTCCAAAAAAACTATAAATACTGAAAGGAGGACAAAAACAATGTTATCTAAGCAAAACAGATGAAAACTGGTTATGGCACAGAAGATTGGGGCATCTAAGATTTTCTCAAATAAGAAAACCATGCAGGCTCAAGGCGGTTCGCCATCTTCCATATATCAGCATCCCAGAAAATACCATATGCAAACCATGTCAAGTCGGTAAGAAAACCAGAGTTCATTTCAGTGAAAAAGAAGGATCAGCAAGTAAGCCTCTTGAACTCATCCATAGTAATATGTGTGGACCAACAATGAAAAATTCACCTCGTGGAGAAGAATACTTTATTTTTTCATTGATGATTTCTCTAGAATGTGTTGGATAGGTCTACTAAAGCATAAAGATGAAACATTTGAAAAGGTTAAAGCCTTCAAAGATTTAGTTGAAAATGAATCAGATTGAAAAATCAAATGTCTTGGATCTGATAGAGGGGGAGAATTCATATCAGATGAATTTTTTTATTCTTGTGAACAACATGGAATAAAAACTCATTTCTTTGTTGCCAGAACTCCTTAACAAAATGGCGTAGCGGAAAGAATGAACAGAACAGTTCAACAAATGGCTCGAGCCATGCTTGATGAATCTAGAACTCCTGCCATCTTCTGGGGTGTGAAGTTGCATTTACTGCCATGACTATTCTCAACAAAACTAATGTTCAAGTAAATAGTGATCAAACTCCATATGAACTTTGGTATGGTAAGCCTCGTACTGTAAAACACTTTAGAGTTTTTGGAAGAAAATGTTTCATCAAAAAGACTGATGAAAAACTTGGTAAGTTTCAAGCCAGAGTAGACGAAAGAATTCCTCATGGTTATTTATCCAGAAGTAAAGGATACAAATTTTATAACAAGAGACTTCAGAAAATTGTTGAATGAATTGATGTAGTTATTGATGAAGCATGTAGAAATCTGGAACAGACAAAGGATGATGACAATGAGGAAGACAGTGAATTCTTTCCTGTATCAAATCAAAATGATATAGAGGAAGAAACCAATGAAACATCAAAATAAGATACAACTAACAGGGAAAAGACTCCATCTAGGTATTTTCAAAAGAATCATCCAAAATCTCAAATTCTAGGAGAAAAAGGGTTTGGAGTACAGATAAGAAGAACTCTTGAAGGAGCTTCCAGTTATCTAGCACTATTATCCTCCATAGAACCACAGAATGTTAATGAAGCTAGCAAAGATGAACGTTGGGTTAAGGCAATGAATGAAGAACTTGACCAAATTGAAAAGAATGATACTTGGGAACTAGTTCCTAGACCTCTGGATAAAAATGTTATAGGAACAAAATGGATATTCAAGAATAAATTGAATGAAAATGGAGAGGTTATTACAAACAAAGAAAGACTTGTATGTAAAGGGTATGCTCAACAAGAAGGTATAGACTTTGAAGGAACATTTGCACCTGTTGCTAGACTTGAATCCATGAGAATGTTTCTCGCTCTTTCAAGTTTTCATAAATTCAAAGTGTACCAAATGGATGTAAAATCTGCATTTCTTAATGGAGAGTTAGAAGAAGAAGTCTATATTGAACAACTAGAAGGATTCACTCTAGGAAATGATGCAAATCTTGTATGCAAGCTTAAAAAGGCTCTTTACAGACTGAAACAAGCTCCAAGGGCTTGGTATTATCGCCTTGAAAAATATCTACAACAACAAGGGTTCACAAAAGGATCTATGGACATCAACTTATACACCAATATTGAGAATGATAGACTATGAATTATTGTTGGTTATGTTGACAATATCATCTTTGGCAGCAATGAAGAATCTGTGAGTTAGAGCTTGCTTCAATTATGTAGCAAGAATTTGAAATGCCCTTACTTGAACTTACTTATTTTCTTGATCTACAAGTACTTCCAAACCAAAGATGGTATTTTTCTTTCACAAACCAAATATCTCAAGAAGATTCTGAAGAAATACGGAATGGAATATTCTAAACCAGTATGTACTCCAATGGTAATAGGATGTAGTCTCAGCTCTAACAATGAAACACCTACAGTGAATCAACCACCATATAGATCTATGATTGTAAGTCTGCTCTATCTAACAGGTACCAGACCTGATATCATGCATGCAGTAGGAATTGTGGGAAGGTTCCAAGCAATTCCAAAGGAATCACATCTTCACGTTGTAAAAAGAATATTCAAATATCTTCAAGGAACTCAAGACTTTGGTCTATGGCATCCAAAAGATACAGATCTTACTGGTGAGCACCAATATTGCAGCAATAATGTTGCAACTCCTAGGCTGCCTACTTTACTCTTATCAACCCGGTAGTTCGTAACAAACTTGGAAGCGACGGTGTTGTATGCACAAGTACTAGTTCTTATTGTAGTTTGTCACTTGGTCAGCCGGCGCAAGATCACTAGGAGCTCAAGCCAACTTATATGGATTCCAGAAGAAGCTCTATATGTAATGAAAGGAGAGAAAGACTACTCTACATATACTACTCTAACTACAAAAAGGAAAAAGACTGAAATGTAAAGCAAACCAAGTAAATCCTAATTAACCAACTAATCCTACTTTTGCAGAAAGCACTATGAAAACCATGAAAAGAATGTCATTATCTATTCAAATAAGTAAAAAAACATCTAACTTAGCTATTTCTGGAAGTAAATGATCAAAAAACATCTTTTTGTATTTTTATGTATTTTCATGTGAATTTGTCATGCATGTAATTTATTGTGTGTGAATGTGGCAGCGAATAGGTGGTGTTGAAGGGCAGTTTTGGGACTTGAGAGGATGTAAGATGGTGTGGATTGGTCCTAGGAGGTCTCAAGTGGCCTTCTAGAGGCTTTTCCCACACTCAGCCTTCAAAAGAAAGCCTACAGGAAAATCTACAGGAGGACACAGGAAATCTACAGGAGGAAAAACAACGTTCTACAGGAGGCCTACAGGAGGAGGCCGAGAGAAGTTTTGGATATTTTGAGGGTGTGAGAGTGGGTAAAAAAGGTGGATGAAGGTTGTAATGAGATGTTAGGGCACCTAGGGTCTACCAAGAATCATTAGGAGAGAGAAAGATGATTGGATTTTCTCAAGGAGAGAGGAAGAAATCATATGGAAAATGCAGGAAACTACGGCAGAATTGAGGGGAGAATTGGGCGACCTATAGGGCATGGATCAGATGGAGGATGGGATGGCTAATAGGTTGGCCTGCTACTAGAATATATCTGTTGCATAAACAACTGATGGTCAATCGATAAGATCAAGCAAGCAATGAAATAAGTGTATTTAGGAAAACAGAGTTTTGCATCAAACTTGTCTAAACTATGATCTACGAAAGTAAATGCTGAGAAATGCTGCAAGAAAGGAAAGCATGAAAGAATACTATTGTAAATAAAGAAGTGAGCATGATGAATAAGTTCTGAAGCAAAGCAAACTAGGCTATTAACCAACTAAAAAGCTGCAAACACTAGAAGTCCTATGAATGTGGGAAATCTGTGTTTTTGGGGAAACAAGAGGGTCTTTGCCTCAAATCATGGTCCCAAATGGAGGAAGAGAGGCCAAGGCACTATTTATAGCCTTTTGAATCTTTTCTTTATCACTGCTTAACCTGCTATAGAAAGAACAAATGGAAGCAAACTACTGAATCATCAAAAGCAACATATTCTTAACCATAAAAGAAATTCATCTAATAGCAACCTAATCTACAAACTGAAATAAAACATACAAATACAAGTAAAGAGGAGCTTGGCTACTTAGATTGGGCCCTAACCCAAGAGCTTCATCCCTCTAAGGTGACTCAGTGCTAACTCAAAAAGGATTCCATCTTTATTTCCCAAACAATAACAAGATTACATGGAACTGTCAAAATGATAAGCTTGAAGTTGAGCAGAGTTTACATAAGCAAAAGTACAAAAACAACCCAACCCTAATGAGGCCCTAGGCCTCTCTACTTATACAAATGAAGCTACCAACAGCTTCCTTAAAATCAGGGAGGCTTGGCTCCCAAAACTCAAGATAATCATCAGTCATCCTCCACTTGCTTCGCTACCTTCTAGTGCATGACTTGGTTGCTTGTACTCCGAGCTGAATGAAGGGGAATTCGAAGTGAGGAGTAATAAATGATGGGGATTCCCTCCTATAAGTCCTCTCCTTTGTCCACTTCGAGTTATTGCTATCATTTGTCCACTGGATCCTTGACTTTGACCTCAAAATTCATCAATTATCTACATTAAACACATATTAGACCACATGGCATCATAACTAACTCAACTCACTCTATAAGCATAAATATCATCAGAAAATCATGCAATAAGATAAGAGAATGGTTGATTTGACTAGGTTAAGAGGTAAAATGAGCCCATATAATTACCCATTTATGAGGCTCATCATCACCCCCTACTGAAAGTGTTTCTCAACCTCTGAGCAACTTTGTCCATCTCCTCATATTTTATGGCCCTGGTGGCCTCCCTAACATCCCATGCTTCTGATGTGGTCTCCTCTTCCTTGTCATAGAATCCTACCTTCTTTTCTATCTATTTCCACTGCTCCTGCTCTTCTTCTTCTCTTCTACCTTCCAGCATGCCTGGCAGTAGTGGGGGACCCAATTTGAGGCCAATCCAATTGACCTTCAACCTCTACATGGAGCGCTTGTACATTGGCACTCTCCTTAATGCCTCCTTCATCCTCATTGGGGAATGATATTCCCTGATCTGCAAACTATGTGGTAAGGTGTTCCATCTCCTCATACATGCATGCACATAGTCATCCCCAAGTAACCTTTCCATATCCTCAAAGTGTGCTATGGCTTGTGCCTGATCACTTATATATCTAGGGGTAATCTAAGGATTATTGGCAAGTAGGTTATGTGTGCTAATGAGTGCCATGGGGTCTGATGGCTCAGCTCTGATCATTAATGGCTCATTCTGCTCCTTTATCATCAACCTTCTTATTTCTGCCACCCTTAAATCTTCATGGTTCATCCATGAGGCCATGGCCATTAGTTGCAGGTCCCCTAGCCTAGAATTTGGGTCCCACACATTCATGTCTGTGAGGGCCATGTTATGTAGGTAGAATTCTTCCATCTTTGCCTTCTTCTGATGTGCTTTGGTCACATAGATCCATAAACTGCCTATAATCTTGGAAAGGCATTGTGCCTCTTTGTGCCAAAGTCTTTATCTGAAATTGAAACCATTGGTCCTTGAGATATAGGCCATAGGATTTTGTTGGTGTTCTACATTGCAATGCCTCCATGGACCAGCTGACCATGCATGCCATTTGGGTCTCTTTCTCTTGCAGTTTCCTTCTTAGTAGTTCATTTTCTGTTTCAATTTGGCTTCTTGTAGTTGCTTCTCTATGTCTGATAGCACTCAAATCTCGGCCCATTTCTCTGAGTTTGCTCTCCATATGGCCAATATCCTCAACTCCCTTGGATTTGGCTATTTTCATCCATCTGTGTGTTCTTATTCTCTCTTTCTCTAATTCAAAGAATAGTGGAATTGCAAATTTTTGTGGAATTGTCCTTCCTCCCTCAAGAACATTGTAGTAGGAACCAAGACTGGGCTAGGGATCAGGTTCTTGTAGCCAAGTCTCTTCCTCCTTTCCCTCTGGCTGTCCTTCTACCCTTTTCTCAAGCTTTTGGGTCTCCTATAGTTTTGACAGTGTCTCCTGTAGAACTATCTGTGCCTCCTATAGGACTGTTTTTGGGTCATGTAGTTCTACCTTTTCTTTCCATGTGGGAGATCTAGGAGTCCCCCTTTAATATGTGATAGGTGCCTTACAAGGGGATTCCTTTCCTTGGGTAGAGGGTGAATCTTCAATTATAATTGGCACGTTTGAAGAAGGTTGGGGTTTTCCTGTTTTGATTCTTGTGCTCTTCCTAGCGCTGAAATACATGGAGGCCTGCCTTTTCCTCTTCTGTTTTGGCTTGATGGGGGTAAGGAGGGTAGTGACAGCAGCTGCTGCCTCTCTTTATAGAGTATCAGGGGACACTTCTTCTTGTTTTGTCTTTTCTGCTCTTTTTCTCCTCCTTCTGCCTCTTATTCTGTCTTTGTTTGCTCTGTTTCCGCCTGCTCTATTTCTTCAACTTTCTCCTCCTCTATCCTAGTTTCTTCCTTCTTCCCTTCTTGTTCTGCTTAGTCACCAGTTTCTTCACCTTCTCCCCCTTACTGCTCTTCCTCCTCACTACCAGTGGGACTGATCTCATAGGTTAGGGTCTTTATGTCGTCCTCAGCTATCATGTTTTGGAAGATTTCCCATGCTATAGGGAGTGTAAATGTATGGAGGGCTTCTTCCACTAAAATTTTGATTAACCCATGGTGAGCTAGCTGCTCTAAATTTCCTTCTTGAACTTTAATGCTGGAGTCAATGAGAGAATGCAGGAGGAAGAAGGGGATGTTGAGCTTCTGAGGGGCTGGAGTGTCCATGCCATACCTTAATTCATGAAGGATTCTAAAGTGGTAACCATAGACAATTTTGTACCTCCCCTCACAGGAAATATACTTGATTATTTGGTAGCTAACCTCATCCCAAGGATATGGTATGCTAGCCCTTCTAATTCCATTTTTATCCTCTATAGGGGTTTCAATTTTTTGGAAGAAATTTTTCTTGGCAGCCTGCCAATTGGTTTCTCATCCTTACTCCAAGGCAACCCAAGAGGAAGGGTGGTGACCCTACTGATAAATTCATGAGTTATATCCATGGAAAGACCTCTAAAGGTGATAGTGGCATGTGTTCTGGTGTGAGGGACCAAAGAGTGGGAAAATTCTTGAGAAATTTCCTCATCAAACCCTCGGAATTTCTCAAAAAAGTTCATCCAATTTTCTCTTGTGAATATGTCCACTACTTGGGGATGTGCATGGAGCCTGAAGGAGTTGGTGTGCTCCTTCCTCATAAAACCTCCTGTCATTTTGTTTATGCTTCTTTGGAAAACCAAATGTGGAGAAGGAGACAACAATTTTTGAAGAAAAACAGAGAAACAGAGAGACTGTGTTTTTTTTAAGAAATAAGCAGAAACTTTTTATTTATTTCCTCCACCTAAAGGCTTGATTTCACCCTCTAATTTAAACCATTGATTTCATATTTTGATAATCAATGGGGGTATGCATGGAACCTACCTCCTCAGCCCGAGAATCGTGCTCAAACCCCTGTTTCCCCCTTCAAAACAACTCATTGGCCCTCCTGTAGAAGGCTGTTGTTTCTTCCTATAGAATTCTTGTAGGTGCTCCTATAGAACCTGTAAGTGCTCCTGTAGAGAATGCCAAGATGGGAGAGATCAATGGAGAACGATGGTTACAAGGCTGTGGGGGCACGAGGAGATTTGAAGGAGCGGAGTTTCAAGGAGAGAATGAAGGAAAAGGTGGTGAGAGTGCTCAAGGAGGAGTATTTATTACTTTTTATGGATATTTCTGGTGATGGAGGGTGAGCTGGCAAAGTGTACGTTGGAAATATTCAGAGCAATGGTCCCCAACTACCTTGTCATCATGGCCCCTTCCTCCTAATCATCCTCATGATTGCATCGGAGTTCACACTTCCTCCACTACTTGTCCTTGACATCTTTCTTGAGTTGACTGTGCGCACGTGTGGGTGACATCTTTGGATGAGTGGAGTCAACTAGATGAAGGTGGCCAAGTTAACTGGCCACCTTTCCCTCGTTCAACCTCAACCATCTCATTGTTGTTGCATGCCTTCTAATTACACAGATGTAAACAGAGGAGCGGGTTAGTTACTTACCTGAGATCCGAATGCATTTGTTGTGAGGTGTTGTGGCTCTCTCTCTCTACTGCATGCCTTTGTTTCTTTTGTTGCATGTTATCTGCTTGTTGATGTGTGCTTGTGCCTTGTGCAGGTTCTCCTCTAGCTGGATCTGAGCTTCAAGTGTCTTCTTCAACCTTCATATTTGCACCCTCTTGCTGTTGATGCTAGCTTTTAATGGGATTAGTTGCTACAAGAATTCCTATAGGAGCTCCTGTAGTTGCTTCTCCCCTTGAAACTTTAGCTTCCTTCTATGCTTGGAGCTGTGAGGATGATGCCAGAGATGTAGATAGAGATGGAGAGGTAATAGGTAGGCTTCAGGTGAGGTTGAGGGTGTTGTTCCCTTTCTTATTTTTGTTTTTTTTTTTCTTTTCCTGGAGAACTGTTTTTCTGTGTTTCTCTTGGACAAGAAGAAGAATGATGCTTGGGGTGTGATGCAGGCTTGGAAATGATTGCAAGGATCTTTTGAGACTGCAGGAGGATTTATAGATTTTTTATGAAGCTTCCCTATCCCTCAAACTGCATTTTATATCCATTTCTAGCTCTCTGTAATTCCTATAGGAGCCTCCTGTAGAAAACACAGTTTTTGAAAAAGAAGCACAGTGAGGTGAAAAAAATGCCAAGAATGATGGAGAAAGGTGTGGGAAGGTAGGATAGGTGCTGGTGCTATTTTCAGGGCTCCCTTGGCACCTTCTTCTACTTCCTATAGTCCTCCTATAAACCTGCAATGCAACTGAAATTTTTTTTTTTTTTTTTTTTAAACAACTAGGACACCTCAAGGAGGTTTTCACCCTAACTACCTGCCCTGAGCACCTCCAAGGGATGTTTTCACCCAGGGATATTATTTTTCTCTCTTCTTCTTTTTTTGACATCACAGGGTCGCCTCAAAAGAGGTTTTCAACCCAATGATGGGACTCAAGCGCCTCATGGAGGTTTTCCCTTGAGTCCTTATTTATTTTTTTATTTTTCTTTTGTCTTCAGTGAGTGGGTGAAGTGGAGGCTAAGACATGCTCCACTACCATCACTATCTTATTCAAATCCTCAATGAACTCTCGCTTAGGGAGGGGTTTCTTGTAGACTTTCAACCGATGTCCATTAACAAGCATGGGGATGGCTTCATCATCAATGGTTCTAATCAGAATTGAACAATTGTCATTGCATTTCTCCACGGTGTAGGGTCCCAACCATCTTGTCCTTAGCTTTCCCTTGAAGTCTTTGTATCTTGAATCATAGAATAGTTCCCAATCTCCCTCTTGGAATTGCTTCTCCTTGATATTTTTTTCATGCCATATCTTTCTTTGAAGCTAAATTACCTCTATATGGAGAAGGGCCTGCATTCTGTGTTCCCAATCCATTAAGCTAAAGTATCTTTCTTTCTGTACATGGCTGAGGTCTAGGTCCAACTGGGCTGCCATCCTCAAGGTATTGAATTCAAATTCTATTGACAACAAAGCCTTCTTCCCATAGACCAGCTCATAGGGTGTGAACCTTGTAGTGGTCTTCCATGTTGTGTTGTAGGCCCAAGTGGCCTCACCTAATCTGTCCGCCGAGTCTTTTTTGTTGTTGCTCACTACCTTTATCAGGATCCCTTCCAGTGCTCTGTTAGTGACCTCCACCTGCCCATTGGCTTGTGGATGGTAAGGGGTTGAAGTCTTGTGCTTGATTCTATGATGTGTGAGCAGGTCTTCAATCAGATTGGAAGTAAATTGACTACCTTGATCTATGACCAATTCTCTTGGATACCCGAACTTGTAGAATATGTTCTCTCTCAAAAATTTAGCTACTTTTTCCTCTATCACTGCTTTGATTTCTTTTGTCTCTGCCCACTTGGTCAGGTAATCGGTGCACACAATGATATATTGTTTCTGCTTTGAAGGAGGGTTGATAGGACCCACAAAGTCCATGCACCACTTCTCAAATGGCTCAAAGGTCACTTGAGGTTGCATGGGCATCTCATCCTTTGGAGTAGGTTTCCCCGTCCTCTAGCACCGATCACACTGGCTGGTATATCTCCTCACATCCTGATGAAGAGTGGGCCAGTAGTAGCCTGCTTGCAGTATCTTGAAGGCGGTTCTTTTTGCTACAAAATGACCTCCATAAGGACCATCATGATAGGTCAGGAGGATGTCAAAGACTTCCTCCTCCCTGACACATCTTCTCAAGATCTGATATGGGCCAAGTTTGAAGAGAATGCCCCCCAATCCAGGTGAAAGGGGCGCTTTTCCTTACGATCTTGCTTTTCTCTTTTGAGGACAAGTGTGGTGGAAACTATGCTGAAACCAAATAGTTTGCTATATCAGCGAACCATGGAGAGAGTATTGAGATAGCAAAAAGGTGTTCATCTAGCATTTGGTCATCCACCATTCCTTCTTCACCTACAGGAAAATTTACTCTAGACAAAAAGTCAGCAACAACATTTTCTTTACCAGGCCTATCAATAATGGTCAAATCAAACTGCTGCAGTAAAAGTAACCATCTAATAATGTGAGCATTCACATCTGGTTTGTTCATTAAATATCTAATTGTAGCATGATCAGTGTGCAAAAAGGTTTGATAGCCTATGATATAATGTATGAATTTGTTTACATAATGCACAATAGCTAGGAGTTCCTTCTCGGTCATCATATAGTTTAACTCGGCCTTTGACAAGTTTTTTCTTATAAAGTATATGGCATAAGGCAACTTTTCATCAATTTGTCATAAGGTTGCTCCTATTGCTTTGTTCGAGGCATCTGTGTGAATGTGGAAAGGTAGAGCCCAGTTTGGGCCTCTCAGAATTGGAGCAGTCATGAGCTTGCTCTTCAAGGTATCTAGGGCTTCTTGAGAGTTTTCCGAGCATATAAACTCAACATCTTTACCTAAGAGGCCAGCCTACTGAAATCTTTAATGAATCTCCGATAATACCTAGCTAAGCCTAGGAAACTTCTGACATCTCTCACTTTTTGAGGAGGTGGGACCCTTTGGATGATGATAATTTTGTTGGGGTCCACCTGCAGTCCTTGTTGAGATATTGCATGGCCTAGCATGGTCCCTTTAGTCATCAAAAATTCACGTTTTTCTGAACTGAGGGACAGGTTCATCTCAATACACTTGTCTAGAACTTTTCCAAGATTAGATAATGCTCCCTGAAAGTCAGAGCCATAAGGAGTAAAGTCATCCATGTATATCTCTACTGCATCATGAACCAATTCAGAGAATATACTCAATATCGCTCTTTGGAAAGTGGCGGGAGCGTTACACAAACCAAAAGGAAGGACTCGGTATGCAAAGGTACCCCAAGGGAAAGTGAAAGTGGTCTAATCTTGGTCTTCCGGGCTGATTTGAATCTGATTGTACCCGCTAAACCCATCTAGGAAAGAGAAAAACTTTTCCCCTGCCAGGCCGTCTAACACTTGATCTATGAAAGGTAAAGGAAAATGGTCCTTTTTAGTGGCTTTGTTCAATTCCCGATAGTCGACACAGATTCTCCACTTACCATTTTTCTATGGCACTAGCACCAAACGAGAGACCCATTCACTGTCAGAGATGGGATAAATGAATCTTGCATCAAGCAATTTCTGTAGTTCTTCCCTAACAATATCTTTAAGTGTTGGATTCGTCCTCCTTTGAGGTGGAGTCAACCGCACAGAGATTAGTTGAGGGGTTGTTTTGGGTTTCTCTTACTATGTCCTCTAATGGTGATACACTGGGAGGTGGATTCTGAATCAGATTTTCAATCATATCATCCTCATCTTGCTGTTTTCCCCCCATGGTGATTCCTAATGCACAAAGCGGTGCAGAATAGACTTCATCCTCATCTTCCTCCTCCAACCAGAGAGGTAGATCATGTTCTAACAAGGGTTGGGCAGGAGGATATAGGATTAACTACTTGGACATATGCTCGTTCTTTATGGTCATGTTCCCAGCTCGACAGCTGATGTAGGCATCGGCAGTAGCCAACCAGGGTCTTCCCAAAATGAGAGGATACCCAGTGAGCTTTGTCTTTGGCTAGAGAACTAAGAAATCAGTAGGGTACTCCCAAGAATCAATGGAGACCATCATATCTTCCACAATCCCCTCAGGGGTCACTGTGGAGCGGTCTGCTAACTGTAACATGGTCGTGGTCTTCCTCAAGGAGCCCTAGAGGTTGAGTTTGAGCATTGTGTCCTTTGTCATCACATTAATGGCAGCTCCCAAATCAATGAGGGTGTGTGGGATCATGGTGCCATTGATGTGGACATCAACTACTGGGCTTCCAGGGTCTAGATACTTTGGACAGATTACCTGCCCCAAATTAGGTCGGACAGTTTCCCTATGACTTTAATGGTTGGGCCATCTCTCTTGCGCCTTCCTGTATGCCTAAAGCACTTCTCTTTGATCAACCTATTGTAGATAGACACATATTTTATGGCTTGGAGAAGTGGTATCTTCACACATAAATGTTTCAATTCCCCCAGCAGTTCAGCTTCTTCCGGGGTAGGTTGGACTGTCACGGATAGTCTCTCAAGAAATGGTGTAATTGCTTTAGGTTCACTTTCATGTTTATTTTCCTCAACCTCCCTAGGTGGAGGCTAGCTATCTGAGAGAACTTTCCCAGATCGCAAGTTAATTTCTTGAATCTCCACAGCATAAGTTGGGCATGATGGTTCCCCACTATACACTTGTTGAGCCTGTCTATTGTTCGGGTTCGGATGTGGCTGGCCAGGAATTTGGGATTGCTTTGGTGGAGCAAGAGGTAATGGTTGTGGTTGGGCAGGTGGTGGAGGCAAAAGAGCGAGAGGAGAGTTGTATTGGAGCCTCCACCCCTGATGAGATGCATTCCACTAAGGTTCCGGCTGAGCATAGGATTGAAATGAATGGGTGGTTGGTTGGGTATGATATGGAGATGTGAAGGACCAAGGAGGAGGTGTGGACCAGGAAGGATGCGAAAGGGGGCCCCAAGAAGGTATGGAAGTGACTTGGTTGGGGTTGTAGTATGCGTGAGATGTCCCTTGCATCCCCTGATGATATGGTCTAGGTCCATGTGGCCTCCTTTGGTTTATGTAATAGACCTGTTTAGTGACTCCCTCATCCCCTTGATATACAGCTTTAAGTCCAGGTAAGGAAGGACACTTGTCTGTAGAATGATTTTCTTCACAGATTGAACAAACTTCTATAGAGTTCAATGGGCATTCATTCCTAAGATGCCTCCTAGTGCACCTAGGGCAAAAAATGGCCAAAGCCCTGTCTGCTTCCTCTTGTTTCCTTCTGATATGAAAGGTATCCATTTGCATGGCAATAATCTGCAGCATCTCACTCTTGAATTCTTCCAGCATGTTTCCAATTTCCCCTTTAATGGATGAGTTAGAGGAAGAGGTATTAGCTATGTGTTGACTCCCGCTACCTTTCTTTCTGGCTTCTCTAGAATGGTTTCTAAAAACAGTATTTATGTCCTCATAGGATAGTCAGTAGATGTCTCCCCCGGCCAGTAGATGGAGGGTGTCTAAAAGATCTTCATGAATTCCCCTGAGAAGGACCAACTTCAGAGATTCAAGGTCAAGTGTACACCCAGCTCTTTTGTAATTGAGCTGGAACCTCTCCTCATAGTCTTCCAGGGACTCATCACTTCCTATAGTCATTTAGAAAAATTCTTCTTTAATATCTTTTGACCTACAATAGTCTTGATACTTGTAGTTAAAGGCTTGTTGCATCTGAGCCTAATTTGTTATGCTATTGCCAGGTAATCCCATGAACGAGTGAAATGTTGCATCCTTGAGAGTAGAAGGGAACAGTTTCAACTTTTGCTCATATTTTTCATAGTCATAGGTTCGATAGATAACAAAAAACTCAAACAAAAAGGTGTCAGGATCTTCTGTAGTCAGACCATGGAAATGAGGTAGGGCGGAAGGGATTATATTCTTCATTTTGGTGTCCCCATTGGTCTCCTGAATGGGAAAGGTACCCTCTATTCTTTCTCCATTCCCCCTAGAATTTATGTGTTCAACCATTTGCTCCAAAGGAATTTTTTCTTCTTCTTCTTCCCCTATAGGTTCTTCAAACATGTCTGGTTGTTCACCTAAGGGTTCTTCTTGATCGCAGCCATCGAAGAAGAGATAAGGTTGGCTGTGTGAAGCAGTGGGGGTGTTGGGAAAAAAGTTTCTTGAGGTGTCTCTATTCCTACGAGGCATGAAAGGAAATATTTTTGGTTGGTTTTTGTTTCTTTTTTCCCACACTAATAGTACCTGCAAAACTGAAATTGATTCAACAAAACAAATTGCAACTAGCTAAAGTGAACTTGCTAAAATGAAATTTGCAGAATTGAAGAGGAAAGCAAGAAAATGCAGAACTTGAAAGAAAAGAATGAGGAAAGCAAGGAAATGCAGAACTTGAAAGAAAAGAATGACTAGTATACTCTTTCTGAAATGAAATTTGCGGAGTTGAAAAGGAAAGCAAGGGAATGCAGAACTGAAGGAAAAGAAAGGACTAGTCTACTTTTGCTGAAATAAACTATTAGCATAATGTTGCAAGAAGAAAATAGAAGAAAGCAGTAATAACAGAATACTCTAACACTTCCCCTACAATAGCACCAAAAAGTGGTGAGCACCAGTATTGCAGCAATAATGTTGCAACTCCTGGGTTGCCTACTTTACTCTTATCAACCCGATAGTTTGTAACAAACTTGGAAGCAACGGTGATGTATGCACAAGTACTAGTTCTTACTGCAGGTTGTCACTTGGTCAGCCGGTGCAAGATCACTAGGAGCTCAAGCCAACTTCTATGGATTCCAGAAGAAGCTCTATATGTAATGAAATGAGAGAAAGAATACTCTACATATACTACTCTAACTGCAGAAAGGAAAAAGACTGAAATGTAAATCAAACCAAGTAAATCCTAATTAACCAACTAATCCTACTTTTGCAGAAAGCACTATGAAAACCATGAAAAGAATGCCATTATCTATTCAAAGAAGTAAAAAACATCTAACTAAGCTATTTCTAGAAGTAAATGAGCAAAATACATCTTTTCGTATTTTTATGTATTTTCATGTGAATTTGTCATGCATGTAATTTATTGTGTGTGAATGTGGCAGCGAATAGGTGATGTTGAAGGGCGGTTTTGGGACTTTAGAGGATGTAAGATGGTGTGGATGGGTCCTAGGAGGTCTTAGGTGGCCTTCTAGAGGCTTTTCCCACACTATGCCTTCAAAAGAAATCCTATAGGAAAATCTACAGGAGCACACAGCAAATCTACAGGAGGAAAAACAGCATTCTACAGGAGGAGGCCGAGAGCAGTTTTGGCTATTTTGAGGGTGTGAGAGTGGGTGGAAAAGGTGGATGAAGGTTGGAATGAGGTGTTAGGGCACCTAGGGTCTACCAAGAATCATCAGGAGAGAGAAACATGATTGGATTTGCTCAAGGAGAGAGGAAGAAATTCTATGGAAAATGCAGGAAACTATGGCAGAAGTGAGGGGAGATTTGGGCGACCTGTAGGGAATGGATCAGATGGAGGATGGGATGGCTTATAGGCTATCCTGCTACTAGAAGAGATCTACTACATAAACAACTGATGGTCAATCGATAAGATCAAGCAAGCAATGAAATAAGTGCATTTAGGAAAACAGAGTTTTGCATCAAACTAGTCTAAAATATGATCTATGAAAGTAAATGCTAAGAAATGTTGCAAGAAAGGAAAGCATGAAAGAAGACTATTGTAAATAAAGAAGTGAGCATGATGAATAAGTTCTGAAGCAAAGCAAACTAGACTATTAACCAACTAAAAAGATGCAAACACTAGCAGTCCTATGAATGAGGAAAATCTGTGTTTTTAGGGCAGCAAGAGGGTCTTTGCCTCAAATCATGGTCCCAAAGGGGGGAAGAGAGGTGAAGGTACTGTTGCTAGCCTTTTGAGTCTTTTCTTTATCACTACTTAACCTACTATAGAAAGCACAAATGGAAGCAAACTACTGAATCATCAAAAGCAACCTATTCTTAACCATAAAAGAAATTCATCTAACGGCAACCTAATATACAAACTGAAATAAAACATAAAAATGCAAGTAAAGAGGAGCTTGGATACTTGGATTGGGCCCTAACCCAATAGCTTCAGCCCTCTGAGGTAACTCAGTGCTAACTCAAAAAGGATTCCATCTTTATTTCTAAAACAATAACAAGATTACATGGAACTGTCAAAATGATAAGCTCGAAGTTGAGCAGAGTTTACATAAGCAAATGTACAACAAAAATCTGACCCTAATGATGCCCTAGGCCTCTCTACTTATACAAATGAAGCTACTGACAACTTCCTTAAAATCAGGGAGGCTTGGCTACCAAAACTCGAGATAATCATTAGTCATCCTCCACTTGCTCGGCTGCCTTCTAGTGCATGACTTGGCTACTTGTACTCTGAGTTGAATGAAGGGGAATTCGAAGTGAGGAGTAATAAATGAGGTGGATTCCCTCCTATAAATCCTCTCCTTTGTCCACTTCGAGCTATCGCTGTCATTTGTCCACTGGATCCTTGAATTTGACCTCAACATTCATCAATAATCTGCATTAAACACATATTAAACCACATGGCATCATAACTAACTCAACTCACTCTATAAGAATAAATATAATCAAAAAATCATGCAATAAGCTAAGGGAATGGTTGATTGACTAGGTTATGAGTTAAAATGAGCCCATATAATTACCCATTTATGAGGCTCATCACTTACTCTTCGTGCATATACAGATGTGATTAGGTAGGCAATGTTGATGATCGTAAAAGCACCAGTAGAGGTGCATTCTATATGGGATCTGGTTGGTATCTTGGTTCAACAAGAAACAAAGTTTTATTTCCTTATCTACAGCTGAAGCAAAATATGTGGCTATTGCATCTTGTTGCACACAACTACTCTGGATGATGCAAACATTGCAAGACATTCAAATAACATGTTCTCCACCCATCTCCATTTTATGTGATAATACAAATGCCATCATTATTTCAAAAAATCTTGTCATGTAGTCCAAGACCAAGCACATAACCATTAAGTACCATTTTTAGGAGAACAAGTGCTTGAAAAAAAGGTTAAATTGAAGTATGTTCCCTCCAAAGAATAGGTTGCTGATATATTTACCAAACTGTTTCCTAGAGAAACATTTGAATATCTCAAACAAAAGCTGGGAGTAGTTTCTGCATCATCCTGTTGTTTCATGAAGGATAGTTCCTATACACAGGTTTCATGAAGGATAGTCGCATATATACGCAAGTTTCTGTGGCTGAAGGAGCGTATATGTTTTTCTGATAGAAAAATAATGGGTCAGACTCTAACACGGGTGCTCAGTCTAATATGGATGATTACTGTCTACTGATATGCTTTGTTCATTGACTTTTATTTGACTGATGAAGATGCCTTGATGAACAGTTAGGTTTAGGGGGAGCATTAGCCTTTACAAACATTCTGCATTGTTGGCATTATGGTTGCTGATTTCAGCTATGGTTTCAGATATTCATTATTGCATAGGTCATGAAAAGATCTAGGGTGTAATATGTCACATTCTATCATAGTTTATTTTCGAATGATGTAATTTGTTTCCCCACTATGCATGGGAAGGATGATGTAATAATTGTTATATTTTAGCCATGTATAAACAATTGGTATATCCCCACTTAGTTGGGTGGATGAGTCAAATTTGGTGTATCCCCACTTGGTTGGGTGATTGACTTATGTATGAGTCATTGGTGATAGGAAGGTCATACTCACATAGTTGATTTATAGAGTCATGTTATTCTTTTCAAAAATATCTCTGCAGACTTTGCATGTACTCAGGGAGAGCATGGACAGCATAGTGTATCTCAAAGGGAGAATATCTTGGTCCGCCCTTTGCACTTGATTTCAAAGGGGGAGAACATTTTGGTGTTGCTTAATATCTCTAACAGTTTCTACAGCTTGCAGTAATCAACACCAATATGGTTTCCATCAAGTCCAAAGGGGGAGATTGTTGATATTATGATACAAGTGTTGTCTCTGATGGAAACTCACTCACAAGTCGGTTGAGATTTGATAAAAGAAACTCACATTATAGCATGTCAATTCAGAGGTAACAGGACATTGGTACAGAATAACAAGAAGCTGGAACTAAGGTCGACTGATCAAAATCAAGAAGTTGAAGGAAAATAATGTTGTAAGATGTATATGCAATTTCACTTTGAAAAAGGAGTGTATACATGCGGGTTAACAGAACAAAAAAGCACGTATATGTATGCACGCACTTTCATAAGAGGAAAAGTGTGTATAGGTTGGAAAATCAAGGAAATTAAAGTTTAAAGAATACCAAGGGTCAATACCATGTTATTAGCCCACAATATCGAGCAGAGTAATGTCTATTTCATCCCATCCAATAATACCGAAAACTCTAAGTGTTGTTTTGGCCCGAGGTATTGAGAAATGCCAAAAACTATATAAGGAGGAGAAGATCAAAGGGCCAAGTGAAAGGGTTTCTTAGGAATACTTCTATCTGAAGTATATTTTATGTTGCAGGGGCTATGATTATGATATGATCTGAAATATTTTGTGCACCTTGGATACAATGTTGGATCAGGATCATGAGATGTGAAATGACTTATCATTATATGATCTGAAATATTTTGTGCACCTTGGATACAATGTTGGATCAGGATCATGAGATGTGAAATGACTTATCATTATATGATCTGATATTGGTTGGGCTAGATCTCATTGCTTTCGCATGTTTTATTCTTTAAATGTCATGATTTGGGTACGTTTGAAGTCTGGAATAGCATAAAAGTTGTAAGTTAATATTTGCATATCTATACGTTGGTTCACCTTGGTAAATGTGCATATACACACAAATTTGACTCTTCCAAGTAATGTATTCAAAAGAAAAGTCTGTTGTTTAGAAATGACTAATTTGTCTTATCAGTGCTATTGTTTTAATACTACTATTCAATCAAGTCTTCTTAGATCTGAAAGTAAAATTGGATGCATAAGGAGTTTGTGTCTGATTGATTGATTGATTAAGTGAGAAAGGTTATATTTGTTGTTGATTGTTTAGATATCTATCATTTGGCAGTAGATCTTCAGATTGTTACTGGTTGGTACATTTTTGATTCAGAGATTTTATGATTCAATAATTTTGGAGGTATACATAGGTTTAATTAAAGGAAGTAGTGTATACACGTAGGTTGGGTTCAGTTAACTAGCATATGCATTTTGATGTATGATTTTTGTTCTAAATGATGATGTAGGTTTCTGGGTTCAGCACAATGTTCTGGTGACATTGATCTAACTGCTCAGATTGACTGGTTGTTAATTGATGCAGTTATTATTATATAGTTTGAGCTTCAAAGTTTTTGATGGGTCTAGTGTGAAAATTTGATGAAACAAGGCCTTCATATTGTGTTTTTGTGTACCAGGAGCATCCAGTTTGAAAATTTATGAAATGTGGTCCCTATCTTCTTAGCCATAACCTCATCATATGCCATAGCCTCTTTGACCTCATCCTTTTCCCCCGAAGGATGGTGATTCTTTGAATTGATTGGTAGCCTGAGTATGATAGACAACATGGTAATTATGTTTACTTTTTCCATTAACTGGACATTCTTTGGTGGAATGGACATTGTCTTCACAGATAGTACACCACTTCGATTTGGATTTTCGTAGATATTTAGTTGAGTTGTTAGAGGAGACTTGGTAGATGTCACAATACATGTCAAGCTGTATACTTCGAACATGTTGGTTGAAATAATCTACAAATTTACAAGTATCTTTCATATGTCCTTCCAAGTGACAACGAGTACACCAAATATGACTCTTTTGGAGTGCTAATTTAATTATAGAGTCTTGTAAATTGTCTAGTTTATCTTCAATTCTATTATCAATCGATGAGATAGTCCACTGGTCTTCGTCATCATGTTCAATTCATTCTGCTAATTTTAGTGCCTCTTCACAGTTTTTAACTTCATGCATTCGAACCAGACCTCATATTTTTTGTAATAGACTAGCCACATACCATTGAACTAATATATGTTCACTAATGGTATATGGGATCTGGCTCAATAGATCTTTGAAACTATTATCAAACTCACGTAAAGATTCGTTCGGTCTTTTCTTTATTTCTTTTAATTTCTAGGATGCAAGATGCTTGACATCTTATACTTTAAAAATTGTAAGAAAACCAGTTTTAATTTCACTTTTTGACTCAGGATTTTTTTCTTGTGAGGTTCATAAACCATGTTAATGCTCATTTTCTTAAGGTTGTAGTGAACTACACAATTTTTTGGTCTTCATCGGTTATATCATTCATAGACAAGATATTTTCATAAACAAACCAGTGCCTTTTCGGGTCTTTGTCACCATCATAGATGAGTATGTGGTTCAAGAACATTTTGACTGAAAGAGGTCATGGCGGTGGAGATTCTAGAGTTTTATTTAAATGGTTTTTACTATCAGAATCATCGCCAAATGGAATTTGATTATTTTCTTCTTTGTCAATGATAACTTGTGATAATGATTCAACTTCTTTGTCAATGATAACTTGTGATAATGATTCATCTTCTTTGTCAATGATAACTTGTGATAATGATTCATCAGTCCGGCATGCCTTATCTATATATTCCGTGAACCGACTTTCTCGAGGTCAAGAATCTTCGCCGACCGCTTTTGTACTTTGGGGTTTTTTAATGGATAGGAGTTGTGGCAGGGGGGGGGGTGCGTGTACGATCATGATATTTCTCAGTTAGAAAAGAACTTGTTCTGCTTCATTATTATTATTATTTAATTGACATTGGTCATCGTTTTCTATCTCTTGAAAATTTTTCTGTTCTTGGTCATTATACTAGACTGCGGGTCTCTCTGAATAATTTTGCAACTGAAGAAATTCTCGTATGCTGGGACTCATTATTTTTATAGTCAATTTTTTTCTTATTGCTGGAAAAGAGTCTTCAACTTCCATGGAATATACTTTCTCTCTACGGGTTATCGGTAGACCTTAATTCTCTATCGGTGCAGGCAGTGCTATGCCTCTCAACTCTTCTGAGGAGTTCGATGCATCTTTGCTCTCACGCTCCTGGTTTTACATCATTTTCCTCTGTTATTCTTGTTCTCTATTTCCTCTTTCCATTGTTATCTCTTTTACTATGCTATTTTTTGTATATCAGTCGATTGTTTATATTGTCTATCACTATTTGGTCTATTATCTTCTTGTTGTTCTTTCCTGTCAGTTGGCTTTCTTTGTTACATTCTTGTCGGTTGTATGTACTTCTCCAACTTCATTTTTCTTCTTTATTTCTCACAATCTGTTACCCCACATGCTGACCCGACTTAGTGTTGGTTCGCAGAGAGGTATCCGTCAGCCATGATTATTTTCTGTGATGGAGCCTAATGGCTCCTCTCTCCACCATGTCTCAAATTAAGTGATATTTAATCTATATGTGT
Source organism: Pinus tabuliformis (assembly GCA_031772625.1). Classification (NCBI taxonomy): domain Eukaryota; kingdom Viridiplantae; phylum Streptophyta; class Pinopsida; order Pinales; family Pinaceae; genus Pinus; species Pinus tabuliformis. The sequence goes on along the minus strand of CM062819.1, from coordinate 1,000,459,603 downwards.
TTGGAATTGTCATGAAATACGGGATTCTCTACTAAGTGGATCCCACTCTTGTTGTCAAAATATATCATTATAGTATCTAACACCTGCTCAAATAGATCTCTAAAAAGCATCCTCAACCAAATAGCTTCACATCTAGCCATGCTAGTGGAAATATACTCTGCTTCAGCAGTACTGAATGCTACGAACTTCTGCTTCCTTCTCATCCAAGATATCATGGCAAATCCAAGGCTAAAACAATATCCAAACATACTCTTCTTGTCGACAACGTTTCCTTCCAAGTTAGCATCTATGTATCCATGAATTCGAACATCTCCGGAAAAAAAATCTTAGACCAAGTGTGATCATCCCTTGTAAATATCTCAAAATGTGTTTAACAGTGATCTAATGTGCATGGAGAGGCTCATTCATGAATTGACTCAATGTATTCACTGCATAAAATATGTCCTGACAGGTGTTCACAAGGGACATCAAAACCCCAATCAAATGTCTATACTCAGATGGATTCACCAAATCAGGTCCTGCAACTTCTCCACATAACTTCTTGAAGTTCATTTCCATCGGTATGGGTAGTGGCTTGCATTTTTTCATTCTAAATCTTTCCAGCAGCTTCACAACATATTTTTCTTGTGAAAGGAAAATCTCACAGAGCCTTTGTCACACCTCAAGGCCTAGAAAGTAGCGCATGAGTCCAAAGTCCTTCATCTCAAATTCAGAGGCTAACTCCCTCTTACACTCGATCATCAGAGCCTCACTACTTGTCAAGAATAGATTGTCAACATTTAAAACAAAAATCAACAACATACCTTGGACATCCTTGAAGTAGAGGTTGGGATCAAAATTGCTTCTTGTGAATCCTAGCTCCATCAAGTATTTGTCTATGTGGGTGTACCATGCTCTGGGGGCTTGCTTCAAACCATAAAATTCCTTCTTCAACCTGCAAACATGTGTCTTTCGATCCTCTACTTCAAATCCCTATAGTTTCTTAATGCACACTTCTTCTTGTAACATGCCATGGAGGAATGCAGTGTTCACGTCCATCTAATGAAGGGTCCATCCTTGGCTTGCGGAAAGGAAAATATCAAACAAATGGTTGTATATCAAGCCACAAGTGCAAATATATCATCATAATCTTCTCCCTCTTTCTAGGAGAATCCCCGAGCTACGAACCTTACCTTGTATTTCTCAATGCTACCATCAACTCTATGCTTGATCTTGAATATCCACTTTGGAGTCACCACAGATTTACCATTTGGTCTTGTCACAACATCCCATACGTCATTTTTCATGATTTATTTGTATTCTTCATCCATAGCATCTTTCCAAACTTGTTCCTTCATGGCTTCTTCGAATATGGGAGGTTTGGCTTGAATCATAGTGCTCATGGCTACAACATATCCCTGGTACCTACATGGCTTCTTCCTTTCTCTAAACAATCTTCAAATGGGATCTTTTCTTTCATAATCTTGTAATGTGTCTCGAAGCCAAAGTGGCCTCTTCCTGGTGAGAGGATCACATGGAGGAGTATGTAAGGGATCCATGGGCTCTATGGGATCATCAACAATATACGTCTCAGATTGGGGCATGGAAAGACCATCTAAAATATCTTTATCATCGTTTTCCTCAAGAGGAGGAGGCAGAGGAAGGTCCCTTGCCTTTCCAAGGGTGGCATCTTCATCGAATGTAACATACCTACTAATTTCAACCTTCCTTTGAATAGGAATATATATTCTCAATGCTTTAGAATTTTCACAATATCCAACAAACGTACTTTTTCTTCCCGAGACTTATAACTTGTTCCTTTTGTCTTTTGCACATGAGAGTATACGGGGTATCCAAAGATATGAAGGTTACCAACATCGGGCTTGACACCTATGAATACTTCTTTGGGGGTCTTGTTTTCCAATGCTTGATGAGGTACCCTATTTTCAACATATATGACAGAATTTGTTGCTTCTCCCCAAAGGAACTTTGGAAACTTTTGATCATGGAGCATGGCACGGGAAGCTTCTATAATGGACCTTCTCTTTCTTTCAGCCACTCCATTTTGTTTGAGAGTATAGGGCACAATTTTCTCTTTCTTGATTCCTTCCTTCTTGCAAAAATCAATGAACTCCTTTGATGTGTACTCTCCACCATTGTCAGACCTGAATATTTTTATTTTCTTCCTTGTTTTATTTTTGATCAAAGTTTTGAATTCCTTGAACATTTCGAAGGCTTCATCCTTATGCTCCAAATAATATATCCATGTCTTTCTTGAGAAGTCATCAATGAAGGTGATATAGTAGAGATTGTTACCAATAGAATGCATGGGCATTGGACCACATATATTGGAATGAATGAGATGTAGGATGTCATTTGTCTTGTTCATGCTAGAGAGAAATGGGCCCCTTGTCTTATTTCCACTAGCACAACATGGGCATACTTCATCACGATGGGATTGAACCTTGGGAATCCCTGAGACCAATTTCTTGAATTTTGGAAGAGCATCATAATGTAGATGGGATAATCTTCAGTGACATAGCTCGCTTAGATGATTAGTATCATGGACCAATGCTAGAAGTGGTCTTCCAGTAACCCTATAGAGTCCTTCAAATCTTGATCCCAATTTGAATGGATCTCTCATAGGTGATCCAATATGCCAACTAAGAATATTTCCCTTGATGATACCTCGTCCCTTTATCATCCCAAACGGATATTGATACCAAATTCTTCTTCAACCCTGGCACATACATCACATCATGGAGCAAAATAGATTCTCCCGAATTCAAATGAAATTTGACAGATCCAAAACCTTTAATGGGATGAGTGGAGTTGTCTCCAAGAATGATTTTCAAATTTGACTCCCTCTCTACCAAATTAAAGAGAAATTATTTATAACCAAAGAAGTGATGAGTGGGCCCCCTATCAAACAACCAACTATCCCATGAATTCGGAGGAGATGAACTAGTAAGGGTAGAAATAAGAATATATTCAGATTGATTCGCAACATTTTTTTCATACCTAGAGAATTTTGACTTCTTTTGTGGACGACGATCTTCTTCATGATCACTTGGAGCATATATTCTTCTTCTTTCATCCCTTCCATCGTGATCATTCCTTCAGTCATCTCTCCTTCGTTGATCATTGAACATGTTGTTGTTGCTTCTAGTATTGTAACATGGTCCATTATTCTTGGGGCAATCTCAAGCATAGTGGCCTTTCTTATGACAACTGTAGCATTCGAGGTGCAAAAATTCCTTCCTTCTATTTGGATTTTGAGGAGGAGGCTTTCTTGAATTTAATGGTATTCCTTTCCCTTTCTTCTTCTTCTTGTCATGAGTGATGAATGTAGCAGTATCTCCTTCTTCATGCTTTTGAATCCTTCCTCTTGATATCATCCTTAATTCTTCTTGAGAGAGTTTTCCAACAATTTCATCAAATGATGGGAGGACATTGTTGTTTCTTATAGTATTAATAAAGGTTTCCCAAATAGGAGGGAGACCTCTTAAAGTCACAATTACCAATTCCCTGTCAGGTACAAATTAGCCAACTCTTTGCAATTAATCTCTAAGACGAGATATCCTCATTATGTAGGATTGCATGGACTCTCCTTTTTTCATCTTTGTGTCTTTGAGTGGATCTTTCAAGGAGATGATTTCGTTCAAATTGTTGACTTCATACATGCCAGCTACCTTATCATACATGTCCTTATACCTTCTCAAGTTTCCAACATATGCAAGTAAATTATCTTGTAAACCACTAGCTATTATTTGCTTTTCTTTTAACTCATCTTTCTTGCGCTTGTTCTTGACATCAGTGGAAGAATTCTCTACAGGCTCGAGTACTTTTCCTTGAATGTAGTCTAAAACATCATTGTTATCAACTATGGTCTCCAACCTGACTTTCCATGCAGAAAAATTGGATGAATCACCCAACTTCACATTTTCTTTGAAGAAGGAATTCATCTTGACTTGGCTATATCGGATCTTTCAACTTTCCAAATATGATTACTTCAATGCTTGTCTCCTTTTGGGATTTTCCTACACCTTGGCTCCAATTGCATGTTAAATTTTTAGATTGTTCTATGCTGTATCAATTACTTTAGCCCAAATAAATACTTCAACTATCAATATTTCCAATTACAATTACTATTTTCATTCATCAACAGTAATTTAATATAGAACAATAAATGCAATGAAAAAGGAGACAATCAACACATCAACAAGAGACACCAAGGGAAAAACCCCACAAGGGGGGAACCCTTTGAAATTCTTCTTCTATTAGATTGGGATAAAATGTTCAGCAGAGAGTACAATGAGCCCAATACAATATCATCAACAAAACAACCCAATAACATTCAGAAATAAATTTCCAACATCAAAATATATCAGAGACAACTTTTCTCGTTTGTGGCCAACTGTGGTCAACTTCGGTCAACGGTCAATTTCATTCAAACTTCCCAGTCGCATGCATGAGGAGTTGTGCGAGTGAATGGAGGCTTCTAGTCGCACCCTTGATGCATGCAAGCCAATCACTGTGGTCGAATTTTCCTTGTTACGTGCATGCAACTATAATCCAAAAACCCTAAAATGGATGTGAACCTTGAACCCTATAATTTCAAACTTTTGTGAACTTTTGTTGTCATCCCTACCTCAAGCCTATGCGAGCCAATCGATGAAGAAGAGAAGAAGAAGATTCTTGGTGATACCCAAATGAGCTTGAGGTCACTTGTATTTATAGGCTTCCAAGGGTGTCCAATTTTCTTTAGGGCTGACCTTGTCCAAATGTGCATATGTGGGCTTTTCTTCATATGTACACTTTCCCTTATCCAAATTTGATGATCTTTAGATTGATTTTCGTCCTCTTGAAAAGAGGAATTCAATGAAATTATCATCTCCATCAAATGATTTGTCCAAAGTGGAATTTGAACATAGTTGCATATTTTAACAAGAGGGAGTGTTGAAATTTGGGTAGTTCAAAAGGTATTTCCAAGTGGAGAAAACCCACAAAAAGAGACCTTGTGGGCAAGGTGCCCAAGTTTGGGGGTTTTGACCCAAAGGAGCGACCTTAAAACCCAAGAAAAATAATTTAATAAATTTAATCTAATTATGAGTCATGTAGGCTTAAGTTGTCTAGCAAGGCCGAGGCACATGACCCTTAAGGTTTCACACCCCTTGGACAAGTATAAATATGTAGCCACTGGAGGGGCTAGTAACAAGTGAGAAGGACTCCATTTGTGGTGAATAACAACTCTAAAGGAGACATAGTCAAGTGAATCAGGCCAAATCAAGGATTTTTGTCTAAGGTATGTTTGTAGTTCTGTAAGTTTCGTAGCTAAAGAGGATGGATCCACAAACCTTGTGAAGAACATTTCTTGGAGAGTCGAGGTGAAAAGTGTTGGCCGCAGGCTGCAGAGAAAACCAACGCAGGTTAGGGGTCATTTGAGGAGGGTTGAGTGCCTTTAAGGTTGAGTAAATGTTGGCCAAATTACATTGAAAGTTGTTGTATCAGGCCAAGTTGAATAAGAGGCAGATTAGGGATGTTGTAACAACTTGAAGGCCTAGTTAGGGTAGTTCAAGGCCTACAACAGAGGACAACAAGGAAAGGGGCAAGGGGTTACATAACATGTTGGACAAAGGTTGGTTTGGCATTAAGGATGCCTACCAAAGGACTAGTAAGGCTAGAATCAAGGTTAGCAAGTGGATCAGTGGGCTAAAGGAGTAGTGTATTGGTGGACAGCAAAGATGCTAGGTGGTAGAGGGCCTAAAGGAGAGGGTTAATGTCACTAGCAATGAAAGGAAGGCTTGTAGCACCTAAAGGGAGTAGACGAGGGATATAGGAATTATTCAGGTAAATATTTGTGGACACTCGCCTATTCCACTTGGACCCCTGCCATTGTTTCTTTTCAGTTTCCTTTTTGTAGCACAACTTACTATTTTTGGCAGTTTTTTGGGTCCTAGACTTCTGGAGCCATTTTGAGGGACTAAAAGACGTTTTTAGGGAAAACGGAGAGATAAAAAAAGTGTCAAACCAATGTCTTCATTTGTTTTCAGTCTCTCTTCGATATCTTCGAAATGAGGTATTATGATAGCCAAACAGGATCGTATGCCAAGGTTACGACATCGGTAAGTTGACGTTCCAACTTACTACAACGGGGCCCACAAGCTTTTGGCGCTTCATCTCCTAGGGTTAGGTTTTTGGATGTTAAGGGTTTCTTTGTTTCTTAATGATAAAAAGGCCACCGAGCCTCATTATAACACAGTTCAGAGGCATGTAGCCGCCACATCTCTTCTTAGATATAAGCTACCATCATCTGAGCTAGTTTATTTCCATTCTGTATGTAAGCATATTTTAGTTCATTTATATTAATGAGATGATGTTTTATTTATGATGCATCTCGGTGTTTATGTTTGTATCAGTATTATGTTGTGTTCATGTATAATTATGGATCAGTGGTACCAAAGCGATCTAATATTTCTCTTTTTTTCTTTGCATGTCCCCAACTAAGTCAAGGTATAAGGAGTTAGGGATCGAACTGGTTGAACCTTTACAAGACCAGCCTCGCAAACCCCAACGGCCTCCCATGGCGGAAGAAAAGAAATACGAGGGAGCAGGAGATCCTTTCAAAATATTGCTCAAGGAAGCCCTCGAGTGACAAAGGAATGTGATGATGGATAAATTTTCCTAGATCCTTCGACAGTTACCCACAGGTGACACATCTTCATCCAACAGCCACTCTGGAGGCACCACTCCCTTTAAGGTACAAGTCAACTTTGACATTCCCATATTTGAAGGCCAGATAGATGCAAATGTCATAGATAGATGGTTAAATCTGTTGGAAGGATATTTTTCAGTTCATGACTTTTCCAATCAGGAAAAGATTACCTTTTCACTCCTCAAAGTCAACCCCCATGTCAAGGATTGGTGGGAAACCTACTATGAACAGAAGGATGAGAGGAAATCCTCATTGTTTTAGTCACACTCACTTGTAATTATTTCGAACGCCATCAAGGAACAACATTACCATGTTGGGAGCTATGAATCTAAATACATAAAGTTGACCATGTTGCGGCAGGGAAGGGACCAAGACGCGCGGAGTTCACAAATATGTTTCATACCCTTCACACAAAGTTGGGTATCAAGGATTCTGAGCAGCATTTGGTACTCAAGTACCGCGACTATCTACATGAGTACATCCAGGATGAGATGGATTTCCTGGACATCTCTTCACTTAGCGTCACCTATCGATACGCTATCAAGATCGAGAAAAAAAATAAACAGAAGAAGAAAGACTTTGGATCTGTGAATCCAAAGCAAGGGAAAGGTGCCCCCAAACTGTAGAACAAAGGACAAAGTCAAGGCGGGGTGACCCAGTATAACCCACCAAAGTCGCAAGCAAAGAACAACACCATGAAGACAAAAAAGGACATGGGAAAATGGTGTGAGTTCCATAAGAGCCCCACTCACAAAACAAGTGAGTGTCGAGCCAAACAGTCATTGTTGGCCGAGTTGAAAGCTTCTGAATCAAATGCATGTTTTGACTCTAACTCAGAACTTGACAAGGGGAACGACAAATGCAAGCAGATTATTGATGTGGATCCCAGTGCCACTTTTTCCACCATCAAGCTCCAGAAGATTGAGCCTAAAGATCTAGAGGAGGGGGAGAGGCTCTTCCACTCACATATGTGGGTAAAGGGTTCTCCATTTTGGTTCATTATCGACAGTAGAAGCCAAAAGAAACTCATTTCAGTAGATTTTGTGAACCGGTTGGGCCTGCCAACCACACCACACCTGTAGTCGTACCCCATCGGTTGGCTTCACCAAGGACGATATCTTCGCGTCATCTACCAGTGTTGTCTTCCCTTCAGCATCAAGCCCTTCACAGAGGAAGTATTGTGCAATGTTTCTCCTCTTGAGGTTTGTCATGTATTATTAGGCCAACCATATTTGTGGAAGCGTCATGTCATGAATGATTCTAGGCCTCGCCCTATTATTATTTCTTTGGGAAATAAGTTTTACAGGATACTGTAGGTAGCAGCACCTACCACCATCTCTTTGATCTCTACGAAGCAATGCAGTAAGATCATTTCCCAGATCTGGAAATTTTTCATCCTTATAATTCGCCCTTAGGGAAAGAAGAAGGTTGTGGCCACACCACGGCCTCCAGATAGGGCTCCTCTGCACAGCAGCAACAGATGGACAAGGTTGTGGAGGAGTACAGGGATATCTTCACCTCACCCATAAGTATACCCCTACACTATTAGGTCAAGCACTCCATCGATCTGACCTTGGGCAATCCACTACCCAACGGGCTAATCTATCGATTGTCTATTTTGGAGAGAAATGAAATTAAGAGGCGGATTCAGGAGTTGTTGCAAAAAGGGAACATCAGGCCAATTTCACCACCCTGTGGGAGCCTGATCGTGTTGGTATAGAAGAAGGACAGGACCTAGAGACTCTATACTGAATATCGAGCACTAAATAAGATAATTGTTCAAAATAGATATCCAATCCCACAGATCGATGACCTTCTCAACCAACTCAATGGGAGGAAATATTTCAGCAAGATTGACTTGAAGTCTATTTATCCCCATGTACCAATCGAACCCTCTGATGTGTGGAATACTACCTTCAAATCCAAGGAGGGAATTTTTGAATGGCTAGTCATGCCTTTCAGGTTGACGAATGCCTCTGCAACCTTCATGAGGTTGATAGATGACATCTTGTGGTCCTTCACCAACTCATTTGTGGTAGTAAATTTGGACTACATCCTAATCTTCAGCTAGAATTGGGAAGAGCACCTCCACCATATTCGATGAGTCCTCCAAACCCTGCGACAACATAAATTGTGTGCCAATCTGGAGAAATGCACTTTTGGTATGACCCTGGTTCAATAACTGGGGTACATAATTGATGAGCGGGGTGTGCATGTAGACCCAGCCAAGATACAAGTTATTCAGGATTGGCTAGCCCCAACCACTCTAACAGAGCTCTGTAGCTTTCTAGGTCTTGCCAATTTCCACCGTAGGTTTGTGTTGGGGTTCTCTCATATCACTTGGCCTTTGAGTCAAGTCACCAAGGGTGGAGTGAAAGCAAAATTATTTTGGTCTGAATCCCAACAGAAGGTGTTTTTCGAGTTGAAGAATCATCTTTGCTCTGCACCAGTGCTCACATTACCAAACCTGCAACAACCATTTGAGATTGAGGCAAATGCATCCAACTATGCTATTGGTGTAGTTCTTACTCACCACGAGCATCCAATAGCATATCAGTGTGAGAAACTTTCAGACACATTCCAAAAGTATCCCACCTATGAAAAAGAAATATATTCCATTGTGCAGGTCTGTTGATAATGGAAGCATTACATTCTGGGGAAGGAAATTGTCAAGAACATAGACCATCGACCCCTGCAGTTCATACAGACACAAGGAAAGTTGCAGAATGATTGCCATCAAAAATGGTCCACATACCTGCAACAGTTCCATTTGAACATTAAGTACAAGAAGGGCAGCACCAATAATGTTGCAGACTACCTCAGTCGACCATCGGTCATGGCGCTGACCATTGTTCTCGACTCTTGTGGACACGAGACTTCGAGGTGGCCGCATCTTTACAAGAGAAATCCAGAATTTAGCAACACATACCAGATTCTCCTGGAAGGCAAGCAAGTTCCTAATTTTCGCCTCCAGGGTGCACTATTATACCACCTGGGACACCTTTTTGTTCCTTCAAGTGAGCATGCCAAGATGATTTGGGAATCACATTACAATCGAGTCACTAGACATTTTGGAGTAGAGAAAAAAATGGTAGTGATGCAGAAGTATTTTTATTAGGCAAAACTTCGACAAGATGTTGGGAAGTACATCAGATGCTACACTGCTTGTGTCATTTCCAAAATCCATCAAGAAGCAAGGCCTATATACTCTTCTGCCTACTCCTATTGGGCCTTGGGAATCCATCTCCATGGATTACATGTTGGGTCTTCCTTCTGCTAAGCATGGCAACGACTACGTTTTCTTCGTCATCAATAGATTCTCTAAGATGGCCAATTTGGTAGCCTGCAAGAAAAGTATCACAACAGAATTCACTACTAAGCTCTTCTTTGAACAAGTGTGGGTACACTTTTGGATCCTGTATTCTATTATCTCATATCGAGACTGTAGGTTCCTGAGTACATTTTGGTGAAGCCTCTAGTCGATGTTGGATACCAAGCTCAGTAAGTCCACGGCCTTCCACCCCCAAACCAATGGCCAAACAAAGGTTGTCAACAGGATGATCGTGCACATTCTGCGCATGTACAACTCGAAGCATCCACGCACATGGGATGAAATCCTCCCCTATGTCTAGCACAGTTACAAAAGAGTTCTCCATAGCTCAACTAGCCATAGCCCCCTTCAGGTGGGTTAGGATTCCAGCCACTATGTCCCATTGACGTGGTCATACCATTTGTAGCTACTCATGTAGATTTAGCTCATATTCAGGTCGAATTTGATAGGGCTAACAACTTCATGGAGCGCATTCATCACATCTGCCAACACTGTCCATGACATATTAGACAGAGCCAATGCTAAGTAAAAGCAATGTCATGATCAGCATCGGGTGCCACACAGGTCCAAGTCGGTGATAAAGTATAGTTACATTTGTAGAAGGAGCGTCCCGTTGGGGCCCACCGCAAGCTTTGCCCGCTCTGATATGGGCCTTACACCATCACTAAGGTTGTGGGAGACAATGCTTTTGAGCTCAGCATTCCCCCATTTCTTGGCATGCGCCCAGTGTTCAATGTGGACCGCCTTCGGCCATACTTTCCACCATTATTGGACACATCAGACATTGCAGAACAACTCACACCAACAGAGCTAAACCCTAACTGCGTGGAATAGGCCAAAACTGATCAGATCATGGACACATAGATCAATAACACTCGCTAACAGAAGATCTAATTCTATTGGGTTGTCAAAGTTGGCCAACTCTTGCACCAAGGCAAGTGGCTCACCAATGGCCAAATTCAGCAGAAGTTTCCCCATCTCATGGAGGCACTTAACACAATGGGGACCATTGCTTCCTAAGGGGGGAGGATTGATCTAGGTGGATATTGGTAGCCGACCTCCTATTCCACATGGACCCCCATCATTGTTTCTTTTCAATTTCCATAATTGTAGCACAACTTACTATTTTTGGCAGTTTTTTGGGTCCTAAACTTCTAGAGTTATTTTGAGGGACTAAATAACAATTTTAGGGAAAACAAAGAGATCAAGAAAGTGCCTAACCAATTAATTTATTTTTTTCAGCCTCCTATTTTAGATCTTTGAAATGAGGTATTATGATAGCAAAAATGAGATCGTATGCCAAGGTTACGACCCCAGGAAGTTGACATTCCAACTTACCCCAACGAGGCCCACAAGATTTTGGCACTTCATCTCCTAGGGTTATGTTTTTGGATGTTTATGGTTTCTCATTGTTTATAAATGATAAAAAGGCCATCGAGCCTCATTGTAACACAGTTCAGAGGCATGTAACCACCACATATCTTCTCATAGATTAGCTACCATTGTCTGAGCTAGTTTATTTTCATTTTGTATGTAAGCATATTTCAATTTTTTGATATTAATGAAATGAAGCTTTATGTTTGTTGCATTTTGTGTTTATGTTTGTATCAATATTCTGTTGTGTTCTTGTATAAGTCTAGATCAAGGAATCCTGGATAGATATCTAAAGGATTTTGTCACCGTGAACAAAGAGGAGTGAAAGAGATTATTTCAAAGGACTACAAACAACAAGTAAGTTCATTTATTTATTCTTTGTTTTTTTACTTGGATCGATGAGGACCTAAAGGAATTAGCCTCAACCCTAGTTGTATTTGGTCAAAGGATGTATTATAGCATTGTATTGTGGTTTGGAAAGGGCCATGATCCCTGTTATAGGGGCCTTGTGATTTTCTTATTGAAGGATTAATAAGGAATGTGATTTAGACCAAAATCTTGTGTATTTTTATTGATCTGTTTATTGTTATATTTTTTTGTGAAACAATGTTCAAATTTGGGAATCTCTGGTCTATTTATGTGCTTATCTAGTGCATAGACCAGACCTAGGGTGCATGGAAATTCCAACGACATAATCCTCCTACAAAACACTCTTGCGTCAATTTCCAATGCAAAGTAATATAAACACTAGATCTAACATATATAATGATATAAAAACATATAGTGAATTGAGACCCAAGTTCCCTCAGAAGGGTTTGATATCTCCCTTTCCCTAGCTATGTTGGAAACTCCCTTGAATTTGTAGGATTGAATCATAGAAGGTATGATAAAACTAAGCCTTTGGTGATGACCTATAACGAATCAACAAGAATAAAAGGTGGGAGCCAAACTAATAGAGATAGATCCCTCTTGAGGTGTTGGGGAAGAAAATTTCAAGAAACCCAAGAGTGTAGTATGAGAATTAGGGAACAATATCAAGATTTCAAAACAATCCAATTGTATTCCTACAATATATGGTTTCAAAGATAGAATATTCCAGCAAACTTTGCAAAGTTGATCTAATTGATATAAATAGGAAAATGAATGACCTTAAGGTGTAATTGATTAACAAAGTAACCATTAGAGAGAGAGAGATAGATATGGAAAATTCAAACCATGTAATTTGATATATACCGCAACTTTTTGAGGTAATACCAAGGATTTTTCCTTAAAACATGACCTATATTCTACGAACTGTTGATTTTCATATGGTTCTATGTTGTATCAATTACTTTAACCCAATTCAATACTTCAATTAGTTATCTTTTTCCATACCAGTTAATCTTTCCAATCATCAACAGTAATTGAAGATAGAACAATAAATGTAATGACAAAGGAGACAATCAACACATCAACAAGAGACACTAGATTTGGTCAAATACCAGGGAAAAACCCCATAAGGGGGAAAACCCTTTGAAATCATTCTTCTATTAGATTGGCATAAAAAATTTAGCAGAGATTACAATGAGCCCATTACAATATCATCCACCAAAATTATCCCGACAATGTTCTGAAATATGTTTCTAGCGTCAATATAGATCAGAAACAAAGTTTCATATCTACAGCTAATTATAGTCATCTGAGGTCAACTGTCAAATTTTAGCCCTACTTTCTAGTTGCAGGGAGGAGGAGGAATGTGAGTGATTGAGAGGTTCCATCCACTCCCATGATCCTGCAAGCTAGCGACTATAGTCGAAGGTTTCATTTGTCAAGCTAGCGATTGTAACCCAAAACCCTAGAAACATGTGTGAGCTTCGGACCCTGTAATCTTGGACCTTTGCGAACCTCTTTCATCAACCCAGCCTCAGAATTGTACGGAACAATCAATGAATAAGAGAATAATAAGATGCTTGTGATGTCAAAATTACCTTGAGGTCACTAATATTTATAGGCTTCCATGGGTAACCAATTTCCTTTTAGGGTCGACCTATCTAAATGTGCTTATGTGGGTTCTTCTTCATAAGTACACTTTCCTTTGTCCAAATTGAGTGCTTCAATAGTCAAAATTGGTCCTCTTGAAAAGAGGAATCTAGTCCCATGGTTGGAATTTGTCACTAAGCTGCAAAATTAACACTCCCTCTCAACTAGAGAGAAATTCCAACGACATCATGTCATGTGTATCCTATCATTGTATCATGTCCCATCTCTGCTCAACTCTATCTACTAAAACATTCTCGAATCTAAATAAGAAGAATCATTAGGGAGCTAAAGTTACCACCCTCTACATAGTTTGAGAGCACATCTCAATCTGAAACTACATCAAGGATCACATCTCAACCCGAAATCTCATGGGGGAGCTAAACATATTAGACTCCATATCGAGCAATAAGTGATATAGGGGAGCACATCTCAACTCATCCTATTTCTTACGAATCTTCCCATCAATGACCTTCAAGGGTAATGTGGTAGAACACCTGCATCATAATTTGAGCTTGGGCAAGATATCCAAGTTACCAAAAGGTAAGGATCACACGCCCCCAAGCATCCTCAACCAGTTGGCTAGATAGGGAGGGACAATCCCAACAAGCATGGATTGTGGGTATGATGCCAATTGGGGTACACTCTGCAAAGACCAAGATAAAGGAGAAACATCTCCAACACTATGGGTAGAAAATAGGTGTGATACCCTATTCTCCAGATATCCCTCAACCCTAGGAGCCCTCCATCTCAATTCCACACCCTGGGAGCTCCAATAGGAGGGAAGAGATGGCTCAGTGTCCTCGATTAGTGATGCTCCTTATCAGGAGGGGTCACATCTGTTAGTCCAAGTTGTTCTTTGAAGAACAATAACTTACCCTTTAGAAAATCCTTGGTGAGAATAGCTGCAATCTGCTCATCTGTCGATATGTGGTGGATTCTATTGGCTCCTCTCTGCATCATGTCTCGAATGAAAAGATATCAAATCTCTATGTGCTTGGACTTGTCATGAAATATAGGATTCTCTTCCAGGCATATCCCACTCTTGTTGTCTCAATATATCACTATAGTGTCTAGGACCTTCTCTAATAGCTCTCCAAATAGCTTCCTCAACCAAATTGCTTCATAGCTATCCATGCTAGAAGCAATTTACTATGCCTCTGTGATACTCAATGTTATGGACTTTTACTCCTTGCTCATCCAATATATCATGGAAGATCCAAGGCTAAAACAACATCCATATGTACTCTTCCTGTCGATAACGTTTCCTGCCCATTCATCATCGATGTATCCATGACGTTGAACATCTCCGAGAGAATATCTCAAACCAAGTGTGATTTTCACATGCAAATATCTCAAAATATGTTTGGTGGAAATCCAATATGCATGGAGAGGCTCGGTCATAAATTGACTCAACGTATTCACTGCATAGCATATATACGTACAGGTGTTCACTAAGAACACCAAAGCCCCAATCAAATATCTATACTCATATGGATTCGCAAAATTGGGTCCTGCAACTTCTCCACATAACTTCTTGAAATTCATCTCCATCGGTGTGTGCAAGGATTTTCATTTTATCACACCAAATCTCTCCAACGACTTCACGATATATTTTCCTTGTGAAAGAAAATATCACCGGGCCTTTGCCACACCTCAAGGCCTAAAAAGTAGTTCATTAGTCCAAGGTCCTTCATCTCAAATTCAAAGGCTAGCTCCATCTTACACTAGATCGTTAGGGGCTCGCTAACGATCAAGAATAGATTGTAAACATATAAAACCAAAATTAACGGCATACCTTGGACTACTTTGAAGTGGAGGTTGGGATCGACATTGCTTCTTGTGAATCCCAACTTCACCAAATAATTGTTTATCCATGCATAACATGCTCTGGGGGCTTGCTTCAACCCATACAATGCTTCTTCAACCTGCAAACATGTGCCTTTCAATCCTCTAAGTCAAATCCCTGTGGCTACTCAATGCACACTTCTTCTTGTAACATACCATGAAGGAATGTTGTATTTACATCCATCTGATGAAGGGTCCATCCTTGACTTGCATCAAGGTAAACTATCGAACGAATGGTTGTATATCGAGCCACAGGTGAAAATATATCGTCATAATCTTCTCCCTCTTTCTGGGAGAATCCTCAGGCTGCGAACATTGCCTTGTATTTCTAAATTCTACCATCAACTCCATGTTTGATCTTGAATAGCCACTTTGAAGTCACCACCTGTTGGGATAGGGTCCCCTGGGTAAATTTTGTAATCAATTTTTCTAAATATGTAAATTCTCTGCATTTTGAGGGAGCAGAGTGCGAAGGTCATAGGAGTCAAAGGGACTTTAGTCCCTTAGTTTGTTAGAAGATAGGATGTTTTTTTACCTACCCATGGTTCACGAACCATGGTATTGTAAAAGAAGGAGCTATATAAAGAAGTATTAGCGAGTCATAGGAAGGCAGTTGGTAATTGAAGATCATTGTATCGGCAAGTAATCTGAGGCAGAAAAGTTTTTTTTTTCACTTAGGCGAAGGGGAAGGCTCCTGCAGTTGTGTGTGTGGAGACCTTGGTAAGTTCACAAGCTAAGTGCGCAGGCCCCTATAGCTGCGTGCGCAGGGAAGAAGAGTCTGTAATAGAAATATCATATCAATAAAGACTGTTTTGAACCTATACTTGTGCATTTGTGCATTTATATTTACTTATGCAATTTATGTGTACTCGCTCTATTTTTCTGCAATTATCTGAAGAAACAATTAATTGGCGTGCAAAAATAGCCAATCTGATAGTTTACTTTATGTCAAGAATGTTTTAAGTATTACGCGAAGGGTTAGATATTGCTTCTGTAAAGTTACTGTGATTTCTGCAATTAAGCAATTAGGGTTCGCAAAGGTCGGGATAAAGCCCTAGAAGTAACAGAAACCCATTACACATATCATTGGATGCACAAACCTGGCTCTGTCACCCCCCAATACTGCTTGAGGTGAGACTGCAGCCTGTGCTACGTAGGCTATTTCCAAAAGGGCCAGCGTTTTATGGTTTTGTTGGTTGGCATAGCTAACTCTGAACCTAGGTCAGGACCCCTCAAGCCAACACCATGGATTTCCCCTTTGGTCTCGATACAACATCCCATACATCATTCTCCATAATTGATTCATATTCTTCGGCCATAGCATCCTTCCAAACTTGTGCCTTCACAACTTCTTCAAAGGTGGGTGGTTCAGCTTGAATCATAGTGCTCATGGTTGTGACATATCCCTAGTATTTTTATGGATTATTGCTTTCTGTAAATGATCTTCAAATGATAATGCATCTCTCATCATCTTGTAATGTGTCATGAAGCAAAAGTGGCCTCTTCCTGGAGGGAGGATCTAAGGGATCTATGGGCTCTGTCGGATCATCAACAATATTTGTCTCATATTCAAGCATGAAATGGTCATCTAAAATATCCATATCATCATTCTTCTCAGGAGGAGGAGGAGGAGGCAGGTCCCTTGCTTTCCCAAGGGAAGCATCTTCATAGAACATTACATCCCTGCTAATTTCAACCTTACTTTGACCAAGAATATATATTCTAAATGCTTTATAATTTTCACAATATCCAACAAACATACATTCTCTTCATGTGGCTTCTAGCTTGTTTATTTTGTCCTTCGGCACATGG
Source organism: Pinus tabuliformis (assembly GCA_031772625.1). NCBI lineage: Eukaryota > Viridiplantae > Streptophyta > Pinopsida > Pinales > Pinaceae > Pinus > Pinus tabuliformis. The sequence continues at coordinate 1,000,442,528 of CM062819.1, read as the reverse complement.
AAGTATACGGGGCAGCCAAACATACGGATATGGTCAACATCAGGATTGAAACCTGTGAACACTTCTTCGAGGGTCTTGTTGTTCAATGCTTGATGAGGCACCCTGTTTTGAACATATACTTGTTCCTTCTCCCCAAAGGAACTTTGGCCACTTTTGGTCATGGAGCATGCGACGGGAAGCTTCTATAATGGACCAGTTTTTTTTTTATAGCCACTCCATTTTGTTCGGGAGTTTAGGGAACAATTTTTTCTTTCTTGATAGCTTCCTTCTTGCAAAAATCAATGAACTCCTCCAATATGTACTCTCCACCATTTCCACACCTGAATATTTTGATTTTATTCCCTGTTTGATTTTCGATCAAAGCTTTGAGCTCCTTGAACATTTTGAAGGCTTCATCCTTGTGCTTGAAATAATATATCCATGTCTTTCTTGAGAAGTAATCAATGAATGTGATGTACTAGAGATGGCTACCAATATAAAGCACGAGCATCAGACCACATATATCAGAATGAATGAGATGGAGGATTCCACTTGTCTTGTTCTCGCTAAAGGGGAATGGTCCCCTTGTCTTCTTTCCACTTGCACAACCTGGACATACTCCATCATGTTGGCCTTGCACCTTGGGAATCCTTGAGACCAATTTCTCCAATTTCAGAAGAGCATCATAATGTAGATGGGCCAATCTTCGGTGCCATATCTCACATAGATGATTAGTATCATGGACCAATGGTAGAAGAGGTCTAGTAGTGACTCTATAGAGTCCTTCAAATCTTGATCCCAATGTAAATGCATCTCTCGTAGGTGATCCAACAGGCCAAGTAAGAATCTTTCCCTTGATGAAGGAAACCCTCATCCCTTTGTCTTCCAAAGTGGATATTGATACCAAATTCTTCTTCAATCCTGGAACATACATCACATCATGGAGAAAAACAGATTCCCCAGAAAACGAGATGAAATTCGACGGACCTGTTAGCGCTTGAAATTTCACCTCAGGCTGAGAAAGGCAAACTCCAAGGCAACATCAAACCACTTAGCCTCGTAGCTAGCCCTACGGGGCAGGAGAGGGCTCTCTCCGGTATATCTCGGTAAAGATCTTCAATGGGCGAGATAACCAATAAGGAAACACTGATTTTAGGCTAGTAAACTGATAAAAAGGTTTGAATTGGAAGTTTTAAGATTTTGGTGGAAAGTTGGGGAAAGGCAATTTTGGGTGCGGGGATTGGACACAGTTTTTGCAGGGGGTTCTTTGGGGCAAGGTAGGAGAGAGTATTGATGCCTCTGATAGAGGTGGATGGATGAGAATGACCGGTGAGGAGTTAAGGAGAATAATCAATAACCTTGAATTCCCCTTAAACAGTTGAAAACATTGATATTAAGCAAACTTAAAAGCAGAGCATGACAGTCATGAATTCTACTTTAACACTTCATTTGCCTAATTTGCAGAAGGAAAAGTAAGGAAATGATTCACATAACAAACTTACAAGTACAAAGAGAAGCACACCATCAATACATGTGACCACAAGAATCCCAAAAAGGACTGCAAAACCCTGGTCTTCCTTTGCCAAAAATTGCAGAGATACAATGAATAATACAATAGAGCTTATCCCTCAAGAGTCCAACCTCTCCAACCTCTGACAATGACTAAGAAAATACATAATATAGGCAAGCTAACACCTTTCCTTGCCTCTAGGGGTCGAGCTCATCCTTCTAGGATCTGTTTCAACCAATTCTAAACTGAGCACTAAAATCTAGGCAGTCAAAACAACTTGCCTCTATAAGCTAGGAAACCAATTCATTCATTAATTTTTTGCCTATCTTATGAATGAATCTTCTAGAAGAGATAAATAAGTGTCAAAATATCATAAAATTACATCATTTACAACAAGGAGGATGAAAATCAACTCCAAAAAGTCAAATCCAGTCAAAATTGCGTTTTGCTGAGCTGTAGGTTGAATTCCTGTGCAAACTGCCTGATGGGTCGCGCGCAATTCCTGGATGGGTCGCGCGCCTTTGGAGGCACTTTTGAGGCACTTCCAGGTGTCTAAATGAGGCAAAAGTGGGCTTGTTGGAAAGGTCTAGATGTATACTTTCCAACCCAATTGGAATTTCTGAATTTGGTTGTCATTTGCCCCTCCAAAATTGCAATCTCCCAAGATTGCTTCCTGTATGTCAAAAATGTGGCAGAAAGTCATTTTTTGCTTGTTTCTTGACTTTCTGGAGGCCCAAAACTTGGTGAAATTTCTTGGTAATGGCTGAGCAAGTGTAAATTTTCATGAAAAATCCAGAAATACTGAGTTTTCCCAAAATGGAGTTTCCAAACGAAAGGGTCGCGCGCTGGAGAAAACCTGTTTTTTGCACAAAAAATTCACAATTGACAAAATTTTCTCCAAATTTCTTGAAATTTGGGCTGGGAGTCCCCAATAAAGTACCATGCTCATTCAAAGAGGCTTTGGCCAAAATTTGGAGTGGATCGGGCCTTTTCCGTCATTTTAGTGCCTTGGCCAACCTCCTTGGATCTGGCGATTGCAATTTTGACATTTCTCTAAAACCATGAGACCTGTGCAAAAATTGAATGAGTTTTCTCTTCTTTGGCATGTTATGAACAAAAACCTCTCTCAGTTTTCCAAAATTCATCTTTTATTGCTCTGTAACATCATTTGAGTGCGACTTGTCCCGATGTGTGAAACAAGGAATTTTGTCGAAATGGAGCGAAATGAAGGGGATAGGGGGCTTCTAAATTCTTGGGGAAATTTTTGGGAGTGGGGAGGGATGTTAGGAAGCAGGGGAAAGTGGAATCTCAGAGATTGAGCGAGGGGAAGAGGTCCAAAAGGGCAAAACACAGGCCAAACCTAGAAAATTGCCAGGTTGTAGCTAGAAACTAGGGTTTGTGCAAAAATGAGGAATTTGAGGGATCTCAGTGATGGGAAGCATTTGATAAGGTACATGAAGGATAGGGGAAGGTGTATGAACATCTGGATACAAGTTTTGCCAATGATTTGACCGTCCAAGAGAAATTAGCTTTCAAAACCCTAGGAGAGGGAAATGACCCTGCCTGGGCGCAACTGAAGCATGAACAAGGTGTAACATGACCCAATGGAATCTAATATGATGATGACAACCCTCTGAATGATGATACACTCAGCTGAATGATGACATGGACTGACATTTGGACAACTTTAGAAGGAGTTAAAGCAAACCCTAGACCTAATGCCTAGTGACCAAATTTTGCTTGAAAACTCTTTGAAATGACAAAATTTGACCTTGACACTCTGAGACCACTTTGTAAGAGCATATTTGATCACTGGAGGAAGGCTGGAAAGATTGACACTAACATTGGCTCCAATGGGGATGGCAGCTCCTTGGAGGTGCCAAGAACCTTAGACCTCTGGGAGAGCAGACCAGTGCTTTTGACCATTGGGCGATGGAGTCATTATTTACACCTTTGACACAAAACCTTGACACATTTATTGAATGAAAACTTGACTGAAAACTGACTGAAACTTAACTGAAGCTTGACTCAAACCGACTCGATGGCAAACTGAAATAACTTGAAAAAACTCACTCAATAGACCAAACACAAATGACTCATGACTGACTTAACTAAAACAAGAACTTACAAAGCTTATGGAAGGGCAGCAGTCCATCAAGATGTGAAATCATGATGACAACCACCTGTGTTTCTTACAAGACAATATACATCAAACTATATCAAAATGCCAATGCAACCAATCAAGCAGATGCCTTCTTGATTGATTCTCCTGATCAGATCTTCTGGTCAACAGTACAAACCTATCACTGGGCATCCAAAAACATAGTTGACCATGGCTGCAACAAAACACTGTAATAAACACTTTCACTGCGGGCTGCAACAAACTTGCTAGAGGATCGTAAAAAACATGAAGATTTGCCATTGCCACCTCCTGCTGAAAGAACAAGGTGTCCTTTGTTTCAAATTCTGATCTACCTTCATCATGTGCTTCAGAAAGAGAATGTTCCTGGTCCTCAAAACATTCTGAACAAGTAGATGAGCAGATCTCCTCTTGAAATAACATTTCAAAACATGAGACATATGAGGAAGAATCTGAAACGGAATCCTGAATGGTTTGATCTTTTGTAGTTTGAATATATGGTGGGTTATCCTCATGTGATATGACAGCCAGATTCTCATTACATTCATCAAACATGAGAAAATAAATTTCAGATGTTTCGTGAAACCCAACACTAACATTTCTATCAGCTATCATAGATTCATCCAGAGAAACCTTTTCACTTACTTGAACGAAGATCTTGTCTTGTTTTTCACAGAGGCAATGAACTACCTCCTCATGAAGATCTAGTGCTGGTGAGATGAGGGCATTTAGGTCTACTACTCCATTTTCTTCATTTGAGGCAGTCGCGACAATACAACTCTCTTTTATGAGATCCGGAACAACATGTTTTGCCTCATCACAATTTATCTCCCGATCTGATTTATCATCATCACTTTCTGAGATTGGAACATTACTTTCCTGCGTTACCTGCATGCTGTCTTCTTCTATGGACAGATCTGAAACAACATTTTCTCTTTCCTCATGTTCAACCATATGGAAATCTTCAGCCTGCTGATCTTGACAAGTATCCTCTAAGATTTCTGTGTGCTGCTGAAATGGATTCTCATACAGAGCCTCCATAATCTCAACGTCCATAAAATTATCATCTTCATAATATTTCTCAATGCTTTCAATAAAACTAGAAGCATGTTTGCAACAGTCATGGACTAAATTTAATGATGGATAAGATGCTCGATATCTTTCAATGAACATAGCATGAAAATCCTTTAAACAGTAAATACAAGCAGGCGGCAAACTTTCATACCAAGATTGGGCTTCACCTTCCAGAGTGGCCAAGAATATCTTCATCAAGCAATCTTCAGGAAATTCCACCTTCAATTTGCGAATATGCATATGAAATCTAACCAGATGTAGAGCAGCATCCTTCTTACCATCATCATTAAATATAGGCAGATTCCTTGACCAATCTACCTTTCGAATTTTATTTGGAAAACCAAGGATGTGATCTCGGCTCAAGGGAGCATATCTTCTTGCAATCCGATCCATCTTGGAAAGCTCAAAGCTACTGATCCCTCTGCAGTGAAGTCACCATGAAGCACAGGTGGCTAGATTCTTCAGTGAAAAGAGTCGCCAGGTGAATGATTTCAGCCTTGTCAGTGTCTGATCGTTGTCCACCATCAACAATCACATCTGAACTTGATACATGTACTGGGGTAAAATGCAAATGAAGTGCTGTATTCACAAGCTCACGGAGATGGACTGAAGCAGTGTTTATCTACTTCCGCTTATGCAAAGCAAAAGCGTTTCAAAGGCTACCTGGCATAACTTCAGGCTCCGTCTAAGACTTATGAAACAAACACATCAATCCACAGACAAGTTTGTTCTCCCCAGTATGGTCGCCAATATGTTAGCACTTGAAATTTCACCTCAGGCTGAGAAAGGCAAACTCCAAGGCAACATCAAACCACTTAGCCTCGTAGCTAGCCCTACAGGGCAGGAGAGGGCTCTCTCCGGTATATCTCGGTAAAGATCTTCAATGGGCAAGATAACCAATAAGGAAACACTGATTTTAGGCTAGTAAACTGATGAAAAGGTTTGAATTGGAAGTTTTAAGATTTTGGTGGAAAGTTGGGGAAAGGCAATTTTAGGTGCGGGGATTGGACACAGTTTTTGCAGGGGGTTCTTTGGGGCAAGGTAGGAGACAGTATTGATGCCTTTGATAGAGGTGGATGGATTAGAATGACCGGTGAGGAGTTAAGGAGAGCAAGCAATAACCTTGAATTCCCCTTAAACAGTTGAAAACATTGATATTAAGCAAACTTAAAAGCAGAGCATGACAGTCATGAATTCTACTTTAACACTTCATTTGCCTAATTTGCAGAAGGAAAAGTAAGGAAATGATTCACATAACAAACTTACAAGTACAAAGAGAAGCACACCATCAATACATGTGACCACAAGAATCCCAAAAAGGATTGCAAAACCCTAGTCTTCCTTTGCCAAAAATTGCAGAGATACAATGAGTAATACAATAGAGCTTATCCCTCAAGAGTCCAACCTCTCCAACCTCTGAAAATGACTAAGAAAATACATAATATAGGCAAGCTAACACCTTTCCTTGCCTCTAGGGGTCGAGCTCATCCTTCTAGGAGCTGTTTCAACCAATTCTAAACTGAGCACTAAAATCTAGGCAGTCAAAACAACTTGCCTCTATAAGCTAGGAAACCAATTCATTCATTAAATTTTTGCCTATCTTATGAATGAATCTTCTAGAAGAGATAAATAAGTGTCAAAATATCATAAAATTACATCATTTACAACAAGGAGGATGAAAATCAACTCCAAAAAGTCAAATCCAGTTAAAACTGCGTTTTGCTGAGCTGTAGGTTGAATTCCTGTGCAAACTGTCTGATGGGTCACGCGCAATTCCTGGATGGGTCGCGCGCCTTTGGAGGCACTTTTGAGGCACTTCCAGGTGTCCAAATGAGGCAAAAGTGGGCTTGTTGGAAAGGTATGGATGTATACTTTCCAACCCAAGTGGAATTTCTAAATTTGGTTGTCATTTTCCCCTCCAAAATTGCAATCTCCCAAGACTACTTCCTGTATGTCAAAAATGTGGCAGAAAGTCATTTTTTGCTTGTTTTTTGACTTTCTGGAGGCCCAAAACTTGGTGAAATTTCTTGGTAGTGGTGAGAAAGTGTAACTTTTCATGAAAAATCCAGAAATACTGAGTTTTCCCAAAATGGAGTTTCCAAACGAAAGGGTCGCGCGCGGCGCGCGACCCATTGGTGGAGAAAACCTGTTTTTTGCACAAAAAATTCACAATTGACAAAATTTTCTCCAAATTTCTTGAAATTTGGGCTGGGAGTCCCAAATAAAGTACCATGCTCATTCAAAGAGGCTTTGGCAAAAATTTGGAGTGGATCGGGCCTTTTCCGTCATTTTAGTGCCTTGGCCAACCTCCTTGGATCTGGCGATTGCAATTTTGACATTTCTCTAAAACCATGACACCTGTGCAAAAAGTGAAGGAGGTTTTTCTTCTTTGGCATGTTATGGACAAAAACCTCTCTCTGTTTTCCAAAATTCATCTTTTATTGCTTTGGAACATCATTTGAGTGTGACTTGTCCCGATGTGTGAAACAAGGAATTTTGTCGAAATGGAGCGAAATGAAGGGGATAGGGGGCTTCTAAATTCTTGGGGAAATTTTTGGGAGTGGGGAGGGATGTTAGGAAGCAGGGGAAAGTGGAATATCAGAGATTGAGCGAGGGGAAGGGGTCCAAAAGGGCAAAACACAGGCCAAACCTAGAAAATTGCCAGGTTGTAGCTAGAAACTAGGGTTTGTGCAAAAATGAGGAATTTGAGAGATCTCAGTGATGGGAAGCATTTGATAAGGTACATGAAGGATAGGGGAAGGTGTATGAACATCTGGATACAAGTTTTGCCAATGATTTGACCGTCCAAGAGAAATTAGCTTTCAAAACCCTAGGAGAGGGAAATGACCCTGCCTGGGCGCAACTGAAGCATGAACAAGGTGTAACATGACCCAATGGAATCTAATATGATGATGACAACCCTCTAAATGATGATACACTCAGCTGAATGATGACATGGGCCGACATTTGGACAACTTTAGAAGGAGTTAAAGCAAACCCTAGACCTAATGCCTAGTGACCAAATTTTGCTTGAAAACTCTTTGAAATGACAAAATTTGACCTTGACACTCTGAGACCACTTTGTAAGAGCATATTTGATCACTGGAGGAAGGCTGGAAAGACTGACACTAACAGGACCCAAAACCTTTCACAAGATGAATGGAGTTGTCTCCAAGAATAATTTTCAAATTTGACTCACTTTCTACCAAATTAGAGAGAACTTCCTTATACCCAGAGAAATTATGAGTGGCCCCACTATCAACCAACCAACTATACCATGAATCCAGAGGAGAAGAACTAGTGAGATCAGAAATGAGAATATATTCAGATTGATTTGCAACATTACTTTCATACCTAGAGAATATTGACTTATTTTGGGGATGATGATCTTCTTCATGATCACTTGGAGCATCTCTTCTTCTTCTTCCATCTCTTCCATTGTGATCATTCCTTCGGTCATCTCTTCTTCTTTAATCATTAAACCTATTATTGTTGCTTTTAGTATTGTAACGTGGTCCATTGTACTTCTCGGGGAAATCTCGAGCATAGAGGCCTCTCTTATGACAATTGAAGCATTCAATGTGCAATGATTCCTTCCTTCTATTTGAATTTAGAGGAAGAGGCTTTCTTGAATTTAATGGACCTCCTTTTCCTTTCTTCTTCTTCTTGTCATGAGTAATGAATGCAATGAGCTCCCCCTCTTCATGCTTTTGAATCCTTCCTCTTGATATCATCCTTGATTATTCTTGGGTGATATTTCCAACAATCTCATCAAATGATGGAAAAATATTGTTGTTGCTTATAGTAGCAACGAAGGTTTCCCAAATAGGAGGGAGACCTCTAAGAGTGACAATCACTAATTCCCTATCACGCACAAATTCCCCAACTCTTTGCATTTGATATCTAAGACGAGATATCCCCGTAATGTAGGTCCGATTGTACAGACTTCCTTTTGTTCATCTTTGTGTATTTGAGTTGATATTTCAAGGAGATGATTTCATTCAAATGGTTGACTTCATACATACCAGCTATCTTATCATACATGTCCTTAGATTTCCTCAATTTTCCAACATATGCAAGTAAATTATCTTGTAAACCATTAGTTATAATTTTCATTTCTTTTAACTCACCTTTCTTGTGATTTTTTTTAGCTGTAGAGGAAGCATTTTTTTGAGGCTCAGGTACTTTTCCTTGAATGTATACCAAAACATCATTTTTTTTAGCTATGATCTCTAACCTGATTTTCCATGCAACAAAGTTAGATGAGTCACCCAACTTCTCATGTTCCTTGAAGAAAGAGGAAGACATCTTGACTTGACTAGATAGGCTCCTTCAACTTTCCAAAGATGATTGCTTCAATGCTTGTCTCTTTTTGGGCTTGTCCTTCACCTTAGCTCAGATTCATGTTAATTTTCATATTATTCTATGTTGCATCAATTACTTTAGCCCAATTCAGTGGTTCAGTTAGCTATATTTTTAAATACCAATTAATCTTTCCATTCATCAACAGTAGTAGAAGATAGAACAATAAATTCAAAGACAAAGGAGACAATCAACACATCAACAAGAGACGCCAAATTTGGTTAAAGACCAGGGAAAAAACCCACAAGGGGGAAAACCCTTTGAAATTATTCTTATATTAAATTTTAATAAAATGTTCAGTAAAGAGTACAATGAGCCGAATACAATATCATCCAACAAAATTATCCCAACAATGTCCAGAAATATGTTTGTAGCATCAATATCGATCAAAGAAAACGTTTTCTATTTGCTGCCAACTACGGTCAACTGTCAAATTTTGTCCCTACTTTCCAGTTGTAGGGAGGAGGAGGAATATGAGCGACTGAGAGCTTCCAGTCACTCCCTTGATCTTGCAAGCCAATGACTCAGCCAACGATTGTAACCCAAAACCCTAGAAACATGTGCGAGCTTTGGACCCTGTAATCTCGAACCTTTACGAACCTCTTTCGTTGACCCAACCTTAGACTTGTGTGAAAAAATCAATCAAGAAGAGAAGAAGAATATGTTTTTGATGTCAAAATGAGCTTGAGGTCACTAATATTTATAGGCTTCCGGGGGTGACCAATTTCCTTTTAGGGCCGACCAGTCCAAATGTGCATATGTGGGTTTTTCTTCATAAGTACATTTTCCCTTGTCCAAATTGAGCGCTTCAGTAGTCAAAATTGGTCCTCTCAAAAAGAGAAATCTAGTCCCATTGTTGGAATTTGTGATTGATCTGCCAAATAAACATGAAACGTGATACAACCAAGAAAATTGGGATTCAATTAGCAACTTGAAATTAAGGAAGGTTTACGATTTCACTAATATGATCTCATAAATGATAAACCCAAATACATTTGGGCCATCATGGATCCATAATGAAGCATCCTAAGAAACGATGTACCCAATCAAAGGTTTGCATCCAAAACTAAATCCATGGAGTAAGTAAATACTCCAAATGAGTTCCCTAAAGTATCCAGTGAACCAAGCCGACAACTAAGGGAAAAAGGACAAGATATGAAAGTTGATAAAGGACCCTACCTAAGCAGTAGACGTTGCTAAGAGTTTACACATCTAGGATAAGGTAAGGGGAAGTCGAAATATGTTTCATCACAAAAGGAAGGTTCATATGTTTCATGATAGAGTGAAAAAAATCCCCAAGACATCAGAAGGCCAAAAATCTCATCATTTGGAGTACAGACATTAAAATTGCTATGCTCTATAACATTATCAATTAATGTAATTGGAAAATGTCTTTTCAAACATTCCATGGTGAACATGAAAACTCATAAATAAAATTCTTTTTAAAAGCACCTAGAGATATATTTTAAAAACATAACAACAATTAATGTAAATAATAATTATATGGGAGAATCTATTTTGTCATTTAGTCAGTTTTTATAATGAAAGGAAATTGTGTAACGAAATACCCCATATTAATTATTGATTGTCCGAGAGGCTGAATGTAATTTGGAGAGTGATTCTGAGAAATAAGAATTCCAATCCCTTGCCCTATAGAGGTTTCCTTGACACACTGTCAAGGTTTTACCACGTAACTTCTTGTGTTAATTTGTGTGAGTTTTAGTTCTTACTTTTCTGCCTTTCTTTCTTAATTGAATGTTAATAACTCTAGAATACCAACAAGTGGTATCAAAGCTTTTGAGACAAAATCCACTCAGCTAGGTTTTGAGGGTCATTGAAAGAGTATTTTTTCACCATTGAAAGCCACACACGATTGAATGGGTCATCTTGTTTGAATGAGCCCACTCGAAGTAGCACAGGTTGAAGTCAGAGAGAAAGGAGTTGTCGTCGGATGAGGAACTGAATCCCTGTTTGTTGTAATTGTTGGTTAAGCAGCCCTACCACCATGTTCGACCACTATTGTGAAGAAAGGGAACCACCCGAGGGAAAGGAGCCCTTCCCGCGTTTGAGACGTCGTGCGTGTAGTTCCGAGTGTAGCAGAGATGTTGCAGATTAAAAAACAAAGTGCAATTTTCTTTTTTTTAAACACTATTGTTGGTTGAAGAGCAAACTAGGAGTCTATGTGAATACCACCGAGCAAAGGTCAGTCCAAGAAAAAGGGGAGATACGTCCTTTTTTGAAGTTGGTCCTTGAGTTAAAAGGATGAGCAGAGCATCCAAAGAGAACCTATGTGTGTTGTGACTAGCGGTCATTACTAGACTGGTCACAATTTTGAAGTATTGTGCAGGGAGAGTCGTCAGAGCCATGGGTGAAGAGCAGAGATACGCTAGCACCCCCGCTCTGAATACACCGTCACTGAAAAATAAAATACAGCCCTTGCAGCTAACTTTGAAGCAGAAGTCTGGTTAATTTTTTTTTATATTTCTTTGGCAGAAAAGAAAAAATAAATAAATAAAATAAAATAAAATAAAATTGAAAATTTTTCAATTTTTTGAAGAGTTAAGTTGGGTTTCCAAAATGAAGTTTCAGTTCTAAAGAGTTAAGTTGAGTCTCAAATTTAAGTAGGGGATTTGAAGTTTCTTGGGATTTGAAGTTTCTTTTTAAATAGTGGTTAAAAAGAGAAACCCTAGTTAAAGAAACCAAAAGAAAAGAATTCAAAAAAACTCTAATTGAAGGAATTTAGAAAACATTACTTGAAGACAAAATTTAATAATAAAAATAAACTAGTTGGTGGACGCAACAAGATTTTATCATTAATAATAGGAAAAAATGGAAAAAATGACTAATGTTAATTTTGAAGTGGAGAATTTCACCAGAAAGAATAATTTTGCATTGTGGAAACTGAAAGTAAAAGATTTGTTGGTGAAAAAAGGGTTGCACAAAGCTTTAGATGGGCTTAAAAAGAAACCTGCTGGAATGACATATTTGGATTGGGAGGACTTAGATGACCGAGCTCTCAGTACCATTAGGTTGTTCCTGGCAAATGAAGTTCTCTTCAGTATTGTTGAAGAAACCTTAGCATCAGGTTTGTGGGTAAAATTGGAAACATTGTATATAACCAAATCTTTAACCAACATAATTTATTTGAAGAGGCAACTATATAGCCTTCGGATGAAGGAGGGTACTAAAATTGCAGAACACTTAAATGTTTTTAATACACTTATTTGCTAATTGTCAAATATGGAAGTTAAATTTCAAAAACAAGACAATGGTATTACTTTTTTGTGTTCATTGCCCGAGTCTTAGGATCACTTTGTGACTTCTATTAGTTTGAGCACAATCAAATCTTTGGAATTTGATTTTGTTGTAGGAGTTATCTTATCTGAAGAAGTATGGAGGAATTCTAGCATTGAAACTTATGCACCATATGCCATGGTAGACAGAGGACGATCCAAGGAAAGAGGGGAGAAAGAAAGAAGTTCTCCCAGATCAAAATCAAAAGGCAAGAAGTGTAAATCCAAACACTGGTACTACAACAAAATAGTACACGTCAAGAAAGGTTGTTGGAAAAGAAAGGAGTCCGTTGAAAACTCAAAGAAGGAAGGAAATCAAGTTGAGTCAAGTATGATTGATGAAGTTTTATCTGTTGAATTATGTATGGTAGATGAAGTTTTACACGTTTGAATGTTTCCCAGAATTATGAAAATCGGTTGTTAGATTCTAGTGCTTCTCATCACATGAGTCCGCACAGAAATTGGTTCACTTCATATGAAATTGTGAAAGGTAGTTTTATTTTTATGGGAAATAATGTATCTTGTCAAACTATTGGGATGGGAAATATGAAAATTAAAATGTAATATGATATAGTTAGAACATTGACTAATGTTAGACATGTACCTGAGTTGAGAAAGAATTGGTTTCTTTGGGAGTATTGGACTCGGATGGTTACAAGTTTACAGGTCAAAATGGAGTGTTGAAAGTTTCAAAGGGCACTCTGGTTGTTATGAAGGTAGAGAAGATCGGAAATATTTACAGACTCAAAGGAAGTACTCTAGTAAGTGGGGCAGCGACTGTATCTGAGAAGACAGAAGAAGGTACTCCCTATGGCATCAGCATCTGGTTCACATGAGTGAAAAGGGTCTTCAAGTACTAATGAATCGTAAATTTCTTCCTAATTTGAAATCCTTGTGGTTGGATTTTTGTAAAAAATGTATATAAGGAAAATACTATAAACAGAAATTTAAAACTGGAAGTCATATAAAGAAATTTTGGACTATATTCATTCTGATCTTTTGGGACCATCTCCTGGTATATCTTATGGAGGTGCATTATACTTTGTAACATTTATTGATGATTTCTACAAGAAAGTTTGGGTCTACATGTTAAAAAGAAATGTTGATGTATTTAATGTTTTTAAACAATTTAAAGCTATGGTGGAAAAGAAAACAGACAAATCAATTAAATGTTTAAGACCTGACAATGGCAGTAAATTTTCTTCCTTAGAATTTGAACAATATTGTAAGGATGAAGGGATTTTTGGACATAAAATTGTTGTTTATACTCCTCAGCAAAATGGCGTTGTTGAACATATGAATCAGACTCTTATGGAAAGAGACAGAAGCATGATCAATAATGCTAACCTGCAAAGGGAGTTGTGGGCAGAAGTAGTATCTACTACTTGTTATTTGGTAAATAGATCACCTTCAGCTGTGATTAATTGTAAAATCGTTGAAGAAGTTTGGTCAGGTTAGTCTTGTGATTATTCACATTTAAGAATTTTTGGTTGTGATACCTATGCTCTTATTCCAAAGAATCAACATTCAAAGTTAGACCCAAAAGCAAAATGTTATGTCATTATTGGGTATGACTATGCGGTGAAAGGATACAAGTTATAGGATCCTTCTTCACGAAAAATAGTCATTTGTAGAGATGTAACGTTTGATGAATCCTCTCTTCTAAATTCAGATGTTGTAAAAGTTGAACATGTGCAGGTATCGTTGAATCAGCAAATTCCGCTGGAAGCTAAACCTTTTCCAGAAAGTCAAAAGGAAGGAGAGACTATAAAGAAAAAGGTGAAGAAGATGCAAAGAAAACTGTAGAAATTCAACAACTAGTCACTCTAAGGAGGTCTACAAGGGAGAGGAGAACACCCAAAAGGTATGAATATTTTGCTTCATCTATTGCATTGATTATAGAATATGGGGAACCTTCTTGTTATTAGGAAGCAGTGGATGATGCAGATAGCGAAAAGTGGAAAAAGGATATGGAGGAAGAAATGGATTCCTTAGCTAAGAACAAAACTTGGGATCTTGTAGAACTTCCTAAAGGGAGAAGTGTTGTCCGATGTAAATTGGTTTTTAAGTTGAAGCGAAATTTTGATGGAAGTATCGAAAGGTATAAGGCGAGGCTGGTAGCAAAAGGATATTCTCAGGTTGAAGGTATTGACTTTCATGAAAAAAAAATGCCAATCGTAGGACATGTTTCTATTCGAACTGTGTTAGCACTAAGTGCATTACTTGATCTTGAGTTAGAAAAATTAGATGTTAAAACAACTTTTCTTCATGGATATTTGGATGAAGAGATTTATATGGAACAACCAGAAGGTTTTGTACAAGGTCGCAACAGAAAATTAGTTTACAAGCTCAAGAAATCATTGTATGGCTCGAGGAAGTCTCATAGGCAATGGTACAAGAATTTTGAATCCTTCATGGTGAGCCAGAAATTTACTAGAAATGAGTATGATCATTGTGTGTACTTTAAAAGTTTCAATGGAATATTCATTATCTTGGTCTTGTATGTTGACAATATGCTTATTACGAGCAAAAGCATGGAAGAGATCAATAGGTTAAAGGCTCAGCTTTCTAGGACGTTTGATATGAAGGATCTTGGAGTGGAAAAACATATCTTGGACATAGAGATATATAAAGACAGAAAAAATGGAAAGCTTTGGTTATCACAACATGTGTGGAGAAAGTACTTGAAGAGTTCGGTATGAACAATGTGAAACCTGTTAATGTTCCATCAGCTTCCCATTTTAAGCTTTCTTCGGTTTTGAGTCCTAAAACTGATGAAGAAAAAAAGTATATATATGTCTCATGTACCATATTGAAATGCAGTGGGCAACTTAATGTATTTGATCATATCTACAAGACCTAACATTTCACATGTAATTGGAGTTGTCAGCGGGTTCATGGAAAATCCATGAGAAGAACATTGGCGATTAGTGAAATGGGTGCTTCGGTATTTGAGAGGCATAAGTGACCATTGCATCATCTTTAATGGTAGTGAAGGTTCAGTTTGTGGATATTTGGATCTTGATTATGCAGGTGATTTGGACAAGAGGATATCTACTACATGGTATGTCTTTACTCTTGTAGGTGGAGCAATTAGTTGGATGTCAAAGCTTTAAGAAACAATTGCTTTGTCTACTACTGAAGCAGAGTATATAGCTGCTTCAGATGCCTATAAAGAGGCAATCTGGTTGAAAGGTGTTGGAAATATTGGTGTTGATGTCAAGTTAAGTTGATTGATTAATGTTGATAAATGTTGTTGATGTCACTAAGCACATTAGTGATAATTTATGTTGAATGGAAAGTGTACATAAATGTTGAATGATGAATATAAAAGGTTGAAAGTGATGTGAAGTGCAAAGGCTATGCTAATCAATGAGAAAGCTAAACATTAACACAAAAGTTGGAATACATATAATTGTTTGAACAGAAAATGTAGATAATCCAAATCTGATTTGTCTCTTGTAATTATTTCTGAATGAGTTGTTAATTCAACTCTATTTTTTTTACAAACAATTTTCTGAATTGAAAATGAAAGGACAAGCTTGTGAGCAATTTTGGAAGTCCAAGAGACTATGTTTCATTTCATATTCCTCCAAAGAATACAAACAACCAAGAGGGCTTGCTTATAAAATAGACAATGTGGAATGAAACAAGGGTTCTTTTTTTTTTATGGATGGAAGTGGTCTGCATCAGAGAAAGGATGAGCAGTAGCAGAAGAGAAGAAGAGTGAAGAGAAGGAGCAGTTCAGCAGAAAACTTGACAACAAAATTGGATATGAGGTAACCAGCACTTGTGACTTGAGAAATTTTTGTTCTTTTCTATGTTGCAGCTTGAAAAAGAACATGTTGTAGCATGTTGAGGTAGGAGCCTCCTGTGGGTTGTAGCCTGCAGAAAACTAGTGGGAGTTGAAGCTTCCGTTGAGGTAGGAGCCTCTTGTAGGTTGGAGCCTACAAAAATTCTGATGTGAAAAGGAGTAGTAGTTTGCCTTCACATCACTTTTAGCCTCAAGTTCGTGGTTTTCTCCCTTCGGGGTTTCCACTTATATCTGGTGTCTTCATGTGTTTGATTCTTGCATGTTGTATGAATGCATTGAAGTCTTGATAAACATATCAGCAAACCGCTCTCCTTGAAATCTACAAAAGAAATACAATAACTATTGAGCACAAACATAAATCATTAACTACATAAGAAGAAGATTAAGTTGAGCAGAAATAAAAACTAATTTACTGATTTACCCTCTCCCCCCCACCTCTCACTAATTTCCCATCTTAAATATCAAAAGGTTTGCTTGATGAGATTGGAAGGACGCAAGAAAAAGTGAATGTATTATGTGACAGACATAGTGCTATTAATTTGGCTACAAATCCAGCTTATCACATCAAGACTAAACACGTTGATGTAAAGTACCATTTTGTAAGACATGTGATCTATGGTGGCAAAGTAACTCTCAAGAAGGTTCATACACAATTGAATCATGCAGACATTTTCACGAATTCACGAAGCCAATTTCAGTAGAGAAGTTGCGATGGTGTTTGGCTTCTCTTGGCTTGCAAAAGAGATGATGAATGGGCATGGGCAAGGGATTAGAAAAATTGTTGTTAGCGTGGAGATTGTTAAAAAAAATGACAACAACTAATGTAAATAATAATTATATGAAAAAATCTATTTTATTGTTGTTAGTTTTTATAACGAAATGAAGTTATATATTCGTTTTACCATATAAATTAAAATAATGATGATTCATATTTGTAAGCATGATATTCTAGAATTTCATATTTAATTTTAATTATAAACTTATACAACCTAGTATAGGGTAGATATGTAGGTGTAATATAAGTATCTAAACAATTTTAAATGTTGATTCAATTAAAAAATAATGAAAAGTTAAAAGTGATATTGGAGATGAGTATAAACATTTAAATGTTGGCTCAATTAACAATAAAAAGTTAAATGTAACAAACAAAATTTTAAAAGTAGTAAAAAAAACATTAAAATTAATATAAACCCTAGACTCAATTAATAATAAAAAGTTAAAGTATAAAAATAATAAAATTCAATTTGTTATATTTTGATTTTGTTATTAAATTGTGAATAGGCTTTATTACAATATCATGGGCCAATACCATTGCTTATCAATACCACATGCCCAAAATCCATAACTTATTTCTGTTAAAATTGGCAACTAGGACCAAACTCCATGTGGATCACCTTATTTATGACTTCTGATATTTTTCCTAGATTCCTCTCATTGAGAGGTGTAGGATTGATCTAAAGATCATCCAATTTCGATAAGTATTTATGGAGATATGAATTTATTTTGATTATGGACAAATTGTCAAGGTCGACCAGCAAACTTATGTAGGCTAAGAAGCCCAACAGTCATGTCTATTCAACCTCAATGTTTGCATATAAATACAAGAATTATTTTCCTCATTTGGACAATTCAATTCACTCATCTTCTCTCTCTCTCTCTCTCTCTCTCTCCTACGCATGAAAGGAGCCTCTCTTTCTCTCTCACACATGTCGCTGAAAGGAAGACGTCCTAGGGCAAGGAAGATGCAGAAAGAAGGACGCTAGGGCAGGAGGTCATCTCTTTGACCAGCATTGACCAAGCGTTGACCTTCCAGAAGTGCAAATTGGGTGTGGTTGCCTCTCTTAGGCAGGCTGCAATTTTTGGCACAAAAATCAAGGTGATTTGACCTCTAGTTTAACCGGTGTTGACTGCCCTAGTTTAGGGCTACAAGTTGACTTTAGAAATCTACAAATTGGCTGAACTTTTGGGGCTATTCAAGGGTTGTTTCTTCAGGTTGTTCGAGGACAAGTTGACTGGAAATTGACCAAGTATTTTAGAAGTCAATTTCAGCTAGTTTGACCAAGTTTGACTTTGTTGATCTAGGGTTTGCTGCTACTGATATAAAATTACAGAATTCAAATTTTGTACTATTTCTCTCTGCTGAACTATTGAAGATAAAAAAAGATTTGATCAAAGGGTTTCCCTGCATTGGGGTTTGTCCCTAGCTAGCCGCTACATCTTGTGTCTCTTGTCTTGGCTTGTTTTCTGTTGATCATTTAATGTTCTATCTGCACTTTACTTGATGTATACATGATTGCTACTCTGTGGCTAATAAGAAGAAAAATAAGTGAATTGCTCTAAGCATAGAACATATCATAATTTAACATGGTATCAGAGCTGAGGTGAAGACAAAGCCCAAGTAAGAGCAAGAGCAAGAGCAAGAGCAATCACCGAAGAGAAGGTTGGCAAGGCTATCTTAAAAAGAAATCATGGGGTCATCAACACACTTCCCTACTGAAGACAAAATCCGTGAAAAGTCTGACTATCACGGATGGAAGATGTCTCTCGATCTAACATTAGAAGAGCAGGAAGTGTTGGACCATGTGAGAGGCGAGATTGTTGAGCCTCCATCAAATGCATCCGCTGCTGCTAGGAACAAATGGACCAAGGGAGAAGTCAAAGCAAGGAAGATCATTCGAGACTCTATCGACAAGCGCTTGGTGGCCTATGTTTCTGAGCTGAACACCTCCAAGGGAATCTATGATAGACTGGTGAGTTTATTTAAATTTAATGATGCAAGTCAAGTCTTGTTTCTTAGAAATAAGCTGAAGGAAATTAGGAAGGGCAAATATGAGAGTATGCAAGCATATTTCTTAAGGATCACCGAGATCAAGAACGATCTCCTATCTGTTGGGGAAGTAATTTCTGATAGGGAAATGACACTCACAGCTCTTGGAGGACTGTCATCTGAATGGTATATATTCAGGACTATTCTTCTCAACAATAACATAATTCCTGGATTTGAGGAATTAATGGCCAGATGCATTCAAGAAGAAACGAGGATGGAAGAGCAAGAAATGTCCATACTTAAAGGTCATCCCTCTGCCTTTTCTTCTCATACTAAAAGAAGAAACAATTCTGGGGCTAAATTCAAAGGAAACGCTGGACCAAAGGGTGGAAGAAAAGGATGATGTTACAATTGCAATAAAACGGGTCACTATGCAAGGGAGTGCCCTAATAAAAGGGACTCACACTGGGACAATGATCAAAATCCCTCTCAAGGCAATCAAAGGAATGGCAGGTCAAATGGCGAAGGTAAAATAAGTGCCAGAAATCAAGGAAGAGGACAACCATTCAAGAAGGCAAGAAATTCCAGGTATGAATCTAACACTGTTAACAATAAGCAAGATGAGTATTATCTACCAGCAGCTCTATCTACCACTGCTCCCCGGACTCGCTGGGAAATTGGCTTATTGATAGTGGTGCCTCAAGGCACTTCACTAGTTACAAAGAAGCTCTCTATAATCTGATAGAGAAGGAAACCAACTTGGAAATTGTTCTTGGAGATAATTCAAAATATCCTGTGAAAGGCCTAGGAAATGTCACTCTTTAATTGAATCAGGGTAATACCATCCACTTACAAGATGCATTATATGTACCTGATCTCAAAAAGAACCTGGTGTCCATTTCGGCAATGGAAGACAAAGGCTACAAGGTGGCCTTCAGTGATGGCAAGGTACGTGTATGGAAAAAGAACTTTAAAGATGCTTTTACTCTTGGGTTTCGAGTTAATTCATTATATCAGGTCGGTGGAAGTCCGTTGGGTGTCATGTCTTGTGACACATCTCTTCAGTCCTAACTATGGCATCGGAGGTTTGCTCACCTTCATTTTAAAGTTCTACTCGATGTAAGAAAAATGGTGACCAGGATGCCCGAGTTCATATTAGAGCAAGAAGGTGTATGTCCAGGATGTGCCGAAGGGAAGCTCAAAAGGGGACCATTCCCCTCAAGCCAAAGCAAGACCTCTGATATATTGCAGTTGGTTCACTCATAGATATTCGGTATGATGCTTGTGAACTCCTTGGGAGGATATTTATATTACCTCACTTTTACATATGATTATTCTCGCAGGACTTGGATATACTTCTTGAAAAAGAAGGATGAAGTGTTCTCCTGGTTTCGGAACTTCAAAGCCTTGATCGAGAATCAAACTGAAAAGAAGATCAAAATCTTAAGGACTGATAATGGCACTGAATATGAATCCAATGAGTTTCATGACTTTTGCAAAGAGGCTAGCATTAAGAGGGAGACTAGTACACCATACACTCCTGAACAGAATGGTGTGGCGGAAAGCAAGAATCGTACAATTGTGGAAGTTGTCCGTGCTATGCTCCATGATCAAAGACTTCCAAAGCTTCTATGGGCCGAAGTTGCAAATACCGCCGTATATGTACAAACCGATGCCCTCATCAAGCATTGGGTTCCAAGACTCCCAAAGAAACGTTCATCGGTAAGAAACCTAACGTATCTCATTTTAGAATTTCTGGAAGCCCTATATATTTTCATGTGCCTAAAGAAAAAAGGAATAAATTGGGTGCATCTAGGAAGAAAGGAATCTTCATAGGTTATAGTGAAAATACCAAGGGCTATAGAATCTACGTAGCTAGTCAAAGGGAATTCGAGATTAGTCATGATGTCACCCTTGACGAAGATATGGCTCTTAGCAAGGTAGACAATCTTCCTACTTTAAGGGGATCTAAAGAAGCTGACACCGAGGAACCAAAGGAAAAAGAAGATGAGATGATGCTCAATGTGGAAGAACCTATGGATCCTATTGATCCTCCTTCGCAAGAGCCTTCCTCTTCTAGGAAGAGGCCTTCATGGCTTAGGGGAACACTTGATGATGCTGAAGGACACATTGCACCCCGAGGAACCTTCCGTAAAAGTAAGAAGCCGAGCAGGTATCAGGGATACCTGACCATCATGAGCACGATCATCCAAAATGAGCCTTCGTCATTCACGGATGCCATCAAGCATCAAGTATGGAAGGATGCTATGACTGAGGAATATGAGTCCATTATGAAAAACGATGTTTGGGATGTGGTCCCCAGACCCTAGGACAGAGAAGTGGTCATTTCAAAATGGCTTTACAAGATAAAGCATGCAATTGATGGAAGTGCGGAAAAGTATAAGGCTTGTTTTGTCGCTCGTGGCTTCTCCCAAAAGGAAGGTATAGACTATGACGAGATATTTGCACCTGTTTCCCAATATACCATCATCCGCTCGATCATAACCCTTGTTGCTTCGCAAGGATGGAACCTACATCAGATGGATGTCAAGACTGCGTTCTTACATGGTTCGATCAAAGAGGAGGTCTATGTGGAGCAACCCGAAGGATTTGAGATTTATGATCAAGAATCTCATGTGTGCAGGTTAAAGAAGGCCCTCTATGGGCTAAAGCAAGCACCCCGAGCATTGTATGAGAGGATCGATAGCTACTTGATAAAGCTGGGATTCACTAGGAGTGAAGTCGACCCTAACCTTTACTTTAAGGTTATAGATGAAAAGCCTCTCATACTGGTGCTATATGTTGACGACCTCATTCTAACAGGGGCAGACCCTCTCATTCACGAATGTAAGAGGGAGTTGGCTTTTGAGTTCGAAATGAAAGACCTAGGACTTATGCACTATTTCCTAGGACTGGAAGTCTAGCAGAAACCAGGGGAGATTTTCCTATCTCAAGGAAAATATGTGGTAAATATATTGGAGAGATTCGGCATGGTGGACTGCAAGCCCATAACTACCCCAATGGAGCTTGACTTCTAGAAGTTAAGCGGTAGTGCTGCCAGACCTGTTTTACGAAATGCTACCAAGTATCATCAACTCGTCGGAGCATTAACGTTCTTGGTGAACTCTCGCCCGGATATATGCTTTGCAGTCAACACATTGAGTCAACATATGGTTGAGCCTCACCACTCACATTAGATTGGTGCCAAGAATCTGTTGAGATATCTTCGTGGCACAATCACTCATGGATTGAGATACATTGCCGGAGATGTGAGACTACTTGGGTATACTGACGTTGATTGGGCAGGCAATGTAGTGGACCGAAAGAGCACTTCTGGGCACTATTTCTCTTTGGGATCTGCCTCAATATCCTGGATGAGCAAGAAGCAAAGGTCGATGGCTTTGAGCACCGTCGAGGCAGAGTACATTGCAGATAGCATGGCCTCCTGTGAGGTAGTCTGGTTGCGAAAGCTCTTTAGTGAACTGTTTGGATTTACATTGGATACCATCATGATTCTGTGTGACAACCAGAGCGAGATCCATTTATCAAAGAATCTCGTATTTCATGATCACTCCAAGCATATCGATATCAGGTACCACTATATTCGAGATATGGTGCAGCAAGGAGCAATAAGGCTCCAACATATCGGTACAGATGAACAAGTCGCCAACATTTTGACAAAGCCCCTAAGAAGGGTCAAATTCCTGACTTTCCGAGAACGACTTGGTGTCATTCAAAGACCCTCTTATGAGGGTCGAGTATGATGTATTGAGCTCTAAGAGCTCCAGGGGGGCGCGGGGTACTTCTTGGAGTGACATGTGACCACAGGGCGACTCACCATCCCCTGGTGGTGCACTATGTATAATGTAAAGGTTCAACCTTCCCCTATGACACCCCGTGGCGACTATGGAACAGGGTGATTAGTTCTCCTTTGGGCCAGGATGATTCGTTCTCTGTGGTGACTGTGGAGCAGGATGATTAGTTCTCATGTAGGCCAGGATGATTAGTTCTCCGTGGAACCCACTGGACAGGATGATTTGTTCTCCTGTGGACAAGATGATTAGTTCTCTTGTCGAGGCATCCTACCCATGCAATCTGGGACTCATGGGAAGTACCTCTCATCTGATCAATGAGCAGGGAAATGAGGATAGGGACCATAGTAGTACTATCGATGGACGCATCGTTGTATATACCGTACTCCCTATGCTAGGATGACCTCCATTGATCTGGGATCAATGAGAGTGGTTCACACTCTGAGACTGACTTCGGGTCAGTGGAGGATGGTATGATACATCCTCGATCATTTCTTCTTCTTCATAGTTCGAGTAGAGCATAGCAAAGTGGGGTCAAGCTGTACATGACAATGCATTTGATGGATGGATAGCAACGACGGTCTGACGGATTGCAGATGAAGTTCTCCCTAGTTGAGAGGGAGTGTTAAAATTGGCAACTAGGGCCAAACTCCATGTGGATCACCTTATTTATGGTTTCTGATATTTTTCCTAGATTCCTCTCCTCAAGAGGTGTAAGATTGATCTAAAGATCATCCGATTTCGATAAGCATTTATGGAGATATGAATTTATTTTAATTATGGACAAATTGTCAAGGTCGGCCAGCAAACTTATGTAGGCTCAGAAGCCCAACAGTCATGTCTATTCAACCTCAACGTTTGCATATAAATACAAGGAGCATTCTCCTCATTTGGACAATTCAATTCACTCATTTTCTCTCTCTCTCTCCTACGTATAAAAAGACCCTCTCTTTCTCTCACACGTGTGACTGAAAGGAAGACGTCCTAGGGCAAGGAAGACGTAGAAAGAAGGACGCTAGGGTAGCAGGTCATCTCTATGACCAGCGTTGACCAATCGTTGACCTTCCAAAAGTGCAGATTGGGTGTTGTTGCCTCTCCTAAGCAAGCCACAATTTTTGGCACAAAAATCGAGGTGATCTGACCTTTGGTTTGACCGGTGTTGACCGCCCTAGTTTAGGGCTGCAAGTTGACTTCTAAAATCTGCAAATTGACTGAATTTTTTGGGGTTGTTCAAGGGTTGTTTCTTCAGGCTGTTCGAGGACAAGTAGACTGGAAATTGTCCAAGTATTTTAGAGGTCAATTTCAGCCAGTTTGGCCAAGTTTGACTTTGTTGATCTAGGGTTTGTTGCTGCTGATATAAAATTATAGAATTCAGATTTTGTACTATTTCTCTCTGTTGAACTATAATTTGAAGATAAAGAAGATTTGATCAAAGAGTTTCCCCGCATTGGGGTTTGTCCCTGGCCGCTACATCTTGTGTCTCTTGTCTTGGCTTGTTTTATGTTGATCATTTAATGTTCTATTTGCACTTTACTTAATGTATATGTGATTTCTAATATGTGGCTAATAAAAAGAAAAATAAGTAAACTGCTCTAAGCATGTAACATACCATAATTTAACAATTTCACAATCAAAACATTTTATAGTAATATGACAAGAATTTTAACCATGGATATTTACCCCCACTTTATCATGGATATTATTAACTTGTAAATAGACTTTGTTACAAAACCATGGGCCAATACTATGGCTTATCAATACCACATGTGCAAAAAGCATAACTTATTTCACAATCAAAATATTTTATAACAATATGACAAGATTCTTAACCATGGATATTCACCCCCACTTTATCATGGATATTATCAACTTTTAAATGGAATTTGTTATAATACTGTGGGCCAATACCACATGCCCAAAAAACATAATTTATTTCACAATCAAAATAAGATTCTTAACTATGGATATTCACCGACCTTGTCATTGATATTCCAAACTTGTGAATAGGCTTTGTTACAATATCATGGGTCAATACCATGGTTTATCAATACCACATGCCCAAAAATCATAACTTATTTCATAATCATAATATTTTATAACAATATGACAAGATTCTTAACCATGGATATTATTAACTTGTAAATAGATTTTGTTACAATACCATGGCTTATCAATATCACATGCCCAAAAACATAACTTATTTCACAATCAAAATATTTTATAGATATTTTACTTTATTTTAATTTTATAAAAAAAATATAACAATTAATTAAATCAAAAAGGGAAAAAGTTATAAGTATCTAAACCCTCCATCCTCATGACTACTAAAAATATTCCCGTAGAAATTAAATTAAAGATTTAATAAAATTAAAAATGAGAATATTTTTATATATAAAGATGTGAAATTTCTATAATATTTATTAATATTATTAACAATCATCATAAATCCATCTTAACTAAGGATCCAAGCCATGAGAGCAAGCAAAGTGACTCAAAATAATAGAGGAAAGATAATGGATGATTCCTCTAAGTTTTTCATTTTTGTTTTTTTTTCCTTGATTGATACAAAATATAGATTTAATATTTTACAGCCAATTGAGTTTTTTTAATTTAGATACTTTCTTAAACACAATACAATGGGATCAAATTTAAGAGAGAGATTGTGATGAGGAGAGAGAAGGGGGGGAAGGAGGTGGGAAGGAGGGAGAGGGAGAGAGAAGGATAGAAGGAGATGTAATGACAAGAGAGAGATGCAAAGAAGAGAAGAGGAAAGAGAGAGAAGAGGAGAGGAAAGATAGGGAGAGAAGGGGAAGAGAGAGAGAGAGAGTAATGGGGGCGGTGAGACAAAGGGAGGTGGGAGAGGGGAAGAGAGGAACGAAGAGAGAGAGGAAAGAGAGATGGAATTCGAGGGGAGAGAGAGGGAGGGAAGAAGAAAGACATAGAGGGAGAAAGGTGGAGCGAGAGAGGGAGTGTAAAGGAAAAGATGGAGAGAGTGAAGGAGAGAGGAGAGTGGGATGGGGGAGGGGGAGAGAGAGGAGAGTGGGATGGGGGAGGGGGAGAGAGGAGAGATGGGATGGATATGGAGAGAGAACGTGTGTATGTTTGAGGGGTGAGATAGAGAGAGGTAATAAAAAAGAGACACATAGATATAAATATAGATATTATATAGTATTATATAACTAGCCTAGATCCATCTTAACCCCAAATCTATCAAGTGCCAAGAGGGATCAAATCCCTCAAGGTGCAAACCTTTCTTCAAGTTTTGCACTCAAAAAAAAGGTTTGCGCCTCAAGAAATTTGATTCTTCTCAGCGCTTGATAAATCTGGGGTTAAGATGAATCTAGGCTGGTATACATAAAATCTATGCATATTACATTAAAAATTTAAACTATAAAATTATAAAACATGTCAAAGAAAAATGTTATGCTCTTACGTATGTATCAATAGGTATTAGGAGGATTTTAATAGAATTTAAAATAACGAAATTTATAAATATAGATATGTGAAATTTATAAAAATATAATTTATAAAGTGTTAAAATATATCAAAGCTTTCAAGGTGCAAAACTTTCCTAGAGTTTTGCACTCAAAAAAGGTTTGCATCTTGAGAGATTTGATCTCTCTTGATGCTTGGTAGATATGAAGTTAAGATGGAACTATGATGGTGGTAGCGAAATCAAAAATAAACTCATTCACAAAAATTAAAGGATGAATCTTCACAATCAAAATCGAAATAAAAAGTAATGAATAGGCCATAAGATTTCTTTGTATAGTTAATAATGGATACTAGTGCTAATTGTAGTGTCTTTTGAATACAGTTGATAATTGTATGCAACTTTTACATTGTTAGCTTCTAAGTCAACAATTGTTGCTCATCACCTACATAGATATTCTTTTAAGTTGTTTGAAATTTGCAAATAGATAACAAATAACAACTATAGGGATTAGATATTTTTGCAAGCAATATAGAAGCTTCTCATACGAACAAAATATGTTTTAGGCAAAACGTATATAATGCAATATGCAATATAGAAGCTCCTCATCCCAACAAAATATGTCATAGACAAATGTATATAAAGCACATAAGGACAAAAAATATGTTATAGACAACTGTATATAAAGCACATACGAACAAAATATGTTATAGACAAATGTCTAGAAAGCACATAATATAGCTATAAGCCTGTACTCCTTAATTAAGATTTTGACCTTTGTATTACTCATTTTGTTGTGCGTGAGAAAGGGCATTGTCATTGGATTTTGTATGATTTTGAATTTTACTCTGAACCCCATGCAAAGTAAGAACAAAATGAAATAGCAAGCATATAAGATGTGGACAAGGGCAAAGACCATCTTTTGGCCAAGGATATAAAGAACATATTTTTCTCTGGTGAATTAAATCTCCATTTTTAGTTTACATCATCTTTATACAAAATGATTGTTTGAGTTCGGTTCTCTCACTTGCTAAGGGCATGGCTGCATACTCTACAATTTATATCTTGAGAGATCATGCTAATACTAACATCAAAATAAAAGTAAGATATTCTAGCTTCAATTCAAATTGTTGCCATAAGGATGGCAAAATTATATACACAGTGAATCACGAAAGATGATGCTAAGTTCCCACTCCACGTGTAAGCAGATCCTAGAACACAACCAATGAAGAAAATCTGGATAGCATTTTCTATTGAGAAATGACCAATCGAGAATATACATGAACTCCCAATCACTGCTAGAGGCCATTCCATATACAAGGTTAATGAAGTTAGCAAGAACCATCTATAAACATATTCTTCTAAAATGGGAGTAATTACACAATATACTATAAAACAGGTACACCGTGCAGTCACACTGCTTGTGAGTAGCTCCTCTAATGCGATATTTTTCATACCCTGTTGAAACAAGGAATTCGAAGCACATAAGACTGTAAGTCTTGTCTTGATCAAATGATTCTTGACATCCAGCAGAAAGGCAAAATGACAGAAAACATGCAGAAAATAGCCTTGATAACAATGCAACATTGCAGTCATTTCACTATAACGATGTTCAACTTGATTTCTTATATTAATCCAGTTCTTAATAATCAACGGGTTAATTTATACTATAATTTATTCAGTCCAACTATCTAAAATGCATACAATTTGTGTGCATCCTTCACATCATTGTCACAAGTTGCATTGACAGGACAGCCAATTATATTTGGCCGAAGAGAGAACTTAAGTACATTGGAATTGCTGATGTATAATAGACAACTTGGTATTCAAAATCAATTTTGATCACAGAAAGCACATAAGCCATTAACAAGTTAATGTGCATATTTACAATGAACCATGAATTTAAAGATGTATACAGTTTCCTTAATGGCTACTCCATTTGACATAAATTTCTAAGAACGGGATTAGATGTTCACACACAGCGCATACAGCTTAGACCATGAATAACTATTATATGCATCTCCAGTTAAAGACAACATGATATAAACTGGTACTGTCAAATGGATTTGTGATAGAAGAGAATGAACTCTCTGCATTTAACTGTTTAGCATTGGAAGGTTACTTGTCAAAGAGTTTCTCACATATATGATATGACTCGTAGCATCATATAAATATTCATATTCGGCTTCAAACAAGCTCATAACGAGGACAATGCACAAAAGTCAAACGTAGAATAATCAAACAGATCAAAAAGTATCAAGGAAGCAAACTTTCTCAATAATTGTCCAATACCTGCAAAGACTTGTCACTTCCCTCGCAGTCATAGGAGCAGCAGTATTATTTTCACAATTGCTGCATAGGAGATTGAGAAGTACCATGTATTTCCCTAACTATAGAGTATAAGCAACTCAGCTATTAGCTACTTAACTGGATAGAACTAGACATCTAACAATATATGCACACAATGCATGACAGGTAAAACTCTGAACATACACTGAGTCACACTAGCATTCCATGCACCATGCTTCCACTCCAAGGCCCTTAATCTGGAAGTATCCATGAATCTGGCTTAGAAGTAATTAACCATTATGTGAATTTTGAGGTGAAAAATAGACCTCAAAACAAAAAATGTACTACCAAAATCAATTTTAAAGGAACCATTAGGATTCAAGATGATGATGTCAACTATAGCGGTGAATATATTATAAAAAGGAAAGAGTATTATGAAAGATTTGAGACCATAATAAAGTTGACATTTTTTAATTTTCTACCACTTATTTCTTGTAGTTCAAGCTTATTCATTTCAAATCTGAGAATGGACTATGCAAAGGTGTTCTCACCTTCGCCATATGCACAGTAAATATATTCATGATAGCAAACGTAATCTCAGCAGCAAACAATTCAGGACTGTTAATACAACGAACCCACCTTTGTTTCAAAGAAGAACTCTTGCCATGCTGATGTTAAGAGAACCACAATATAGATAATAGCAAGACCAGCTGCTGAGGCTTTCAACCAACCCCGTTCTGCCCAAATTTTTGTAGAGAAGAATTTGAATGTTTTGGATGGACTAATAGGCTTGCCCGTTGATTGTATGAGTGATATAGCTCCTAAAAGCTCAAATGTTTGAGTAAATAACAAAGATATAGCCTGCATATATTGTCAAAAACACTTGTCAGGACCTCTCCACTTCACATACAAACATGACCAATGCATAGAATTAATCATTATTAAGTCTCAATACACACATTAATATGGTCATCCTATAAGGCAGCACACTTCTCAAACAAGATATTTTTTAATACTCAGGAAAAAAAATGACATCTGAACCCACTCCGAGCACTTAGTCAATATTCATGAATAGACTTGATGACTCGCCTTAGTCTGTGGATCAAGGTCGTCTTGATGCAAAACCTCTGCAACAATTGATAAGCCTCCCAAGCCTAGCGGAATGTGCAGGAGAAAGAAATATGTTGCCATAGTAGACCACACACTTCCACCATCCCATGGCAATTCTGGTGAAAGATTTGAAAATCCCTGAAATAAAGATAAACATATTTCAGAGATTAACAACATTGTACAGGGACAAGAGTTCAGGACAAAATAACTCAAAGACTAGGTATTTAAACTATTATATAAATTGAATAACGGTGTTCTCAGGAAAGGAAGTGCCAATTACAGGAAATGGAATCTGCTGATTTAATGGTAAAACGATAACATGGTAGAAAAGTAGTCCTGAAATACAATTTATTTGCATGTCCTATAAAAAAAATTGGAGATTAATCAATAGAAACCAGGTTGACAATACATTTAAAGTGTGAACTACTAGAATTATACATTGACTCACTAATCCAATAACAAACAAGTGACAAGAAGTGACAAAAACAAACTGCCAAGTGATCCCCTGTTGGCCTCATGTTTTATGATGATCTGTGTTACCTCCTAGATTCTCACTTGGTGTAAAAGTCCTTAAACAAAAGTTGTGAAACCCCAAGGGCAACTTAGACAAGCTACCCACTGTCACCTCAGTAGCCTTACCTTTCACTCTTTAGAGTAGATGAACTCTAGCCTAGAGGGCAATCCCTCTGGTTAACTAAGCTCAAGATGTTATAGATCAAATGTGAGCAAAGGAGCTTTAGAAGAGGAAGATAAGATTTAGATTCTAATATTTAAAAAAAATTGGTGGTGGTTGAAAGGGAAGATTAGTGCCTTATTTTGTTTGGGCTATGGGGTCAAGCATGCAACTTCAGCGGGCAGTTCAATGAAAGATTAGGACCCAGTTGTACAGTCAAAGATGTGCCACAACAGCCTTAAATTTGGTGAATAGTTACCACAAATTAGAGGAAGAAAAGGAACTTTGTAGCAAGGTCCACACACAAGACAACAAAATGGTGGCTTTGCTTAGAGGCTCCAACAAATGCAATAACTCTACAGATGTCAAAAGCATAAATTTTTCTTTCTTTAGGGCCAAGGGAACAAAGAAGTTAAGGAGTAGGATCTATTGCACATAACCTCTTCAAATGTAGCAAGATTGCTCCTCTATGGTTTCCTTTGACAATTTAAAACCTGCAATAAAACCACCAATATACACCAAAAACATCCACCTCACGTTCAAAAAAGTAGTAAAACCAGCCCACAATAGCTTAGTCAAAGATAAAAGCAAATTTATTCCAAAGCTTGGGAGCAGTTTCAACTCACACTCTGCAAACAGAGATAGCAAACCCTTATATAGGTTTCAGCTCAACTTTCTTTACAACAAATAATTATTTGTTTTCCTAAATCCATTAGTTCTCCAAGCAATGACAATAAAGTAGCCCTCTCAAGAACTTATTAAAAGGATCAAATACTTTGTGGAGATCCACATTTTTCTCCAAAGAGATACGATTAAATTCTTGGAAAACGTAACTAGTTTCGGTCTTCATAATTTGTACCATTATGTATTTTATGTAAAAAGTAAAAGAAAAGAAGAGAAAAATTATTATTATTATTCTAGACAAGCATGTTCATCATGCTTCTAGGTTTTTGACTCAAAAAGTCGAAGTCTTATTTGGACCTATTGTAAAGAAAAAGGAAAATGAATTTTTAAATATGTAATTTTGGGTCAAAAACCCCTCTAGGTGCCAAGTCGACCTTGCCCCAATAGACATGTCTATTCACACCCATTTGGACTGTATAAATAGAGGGAAGATGGAGCTCATTTGCACATACACAATTGGATGATTTTGGTCTAAAATATCGCAGAAAGGACAGAGATGAAGAGAAAGGTCGAAGTATGAGAGGAGGAGTTTCTTCTTGAGCTTAAATTTTGTGGAAGTTATGCCTTGATACATCTCTTGTTGCTGGTTTCTTGATGATGAATTTGTTGTGCTAAAGGAGGGTTTGATTTTGTTAAACATAGACAAGATAGGAAAAGTAAATCATTAATTGCATTTATTGTTAGCATAGATGTGCATTTATAATACATTCTTGCGACTGTTAGATTCATCTTCCAACGTCTCTTGGACTCCCTTTCACTGTCCAACTTCCACACCTTAACCCTTGGCGGATTAGGTGTCCAACATTCCCCCCCCTTAATCCGAAGGGGTATGTGCGAGTCCAAGAAGAGAGTTGTAATACAAAATGTGCAAAAATGTATGGCAGCACCAGGCTGAATGTTCTCTCTGAAATGTTGGTATGAGGGGGTGGTTTAAGGATTACCAACAACACTGGAACGCTTAGTGCAGTTCCCGGAACTCTTCCAAATCTGGCACGACGCTGAAGTCTTCTACTAGAGGAAGTGCTCGTAATGCTTTGAAGAGGGAGACCTTTGACTTGAAAAAGAGAGGTCTACAACTTGCGGTGGTTTAAGGATGACCACCAACTCTGGAATGCTTAATGCAATTCCTGGAACTCTTCCAAAACTGGCAAGAAGTTGAAGTCTTCTACTAGAGGAAGTGTCCCTAATTCTTTGAAGGGAGGTCTCAACCCCGCATAGATGGTTTAAGGCTGACCACCAACCGAAGGCATGCTCAGGTGCATCTTTGTCTCTGACTACAACTCTAAATCAAGTAGCAGGTTCAGGTTGTGGCTTAGGCTCGCTTGATGTGGCTTTGAAGCTTGTATACGACCATCACTTCCGCCCCTGTCAGATGCAAGGTGAGAAGATGGAGAAAACTCAACTGCAAGACTGTTCAATACTCTAGAAGAAATTCCGACATATGACTGAAATATCTTCGTGGTTGTTGAAACCCATTGCCAAGAAGCAATCCATCCAAGATGAATCTTTGTTCTTGCAGGAGGTTTATTTTTGAAGCATCTATGTGAAGAATTAGTACGTTGACCACAATGCTTGCACGGATGAAGATCAAAACAATGATCTTTCATATGGCCAACTCGGTCACAGTGTTGGGATTTAACATTCTGTTGTGGCTGTTGTAGAGGAGGAGCAGGATCTGGAACAACTGAAGATGAACTATCATAAAGAAATCCAACACTCTGAAACTGGATGGGCTTTGAGTAATATGGAATATGAAAGGACACATCCTTGTCATATCCAAGACTAGTTTTGTGCTTGTTATGGACAAGCTCTTCCCAAGGTCTGATGATGGGCTTGGGAAGTGTATGCTGAATTTCTGCTTCTTTTTGCAAATCTGCTCCTTCATTGGGTACTAGATCAACATTATTGATTTGCTGTTGATGGGAGTTTGTCTCAATGTTATTGATTTTACCACTTGCTGGTTGTTGATGGGTGTCATGATGCTTATGTTGTTGTAACTCATCTTGCTAAAGCTGAGATTCAAGCTGCAAAAATTCAATCTTGTCATGTGCATTTTGCAAACAGGTTTGAATGTCTCTGAGAATGGCTTTATCAATCATGATTGTACTATTGACAGTAGAATGTATTAAATTGTTTAGTAATTCCAACACTCCATCAGCCATTTTCCAACAATTTATATTGTTGAATGCAATCCCAAAATCAAATAAAAAGGTGCTCCACCATGCAACAACTCAACAACTTAACAACACCGTGAAAAAATTCCAGCATAATCAATCATCCAATGCTAAAGCATATGCCATACCAGGACCCTTATCTAGCACAATCAACATACTAGGACTTCAATGTAAATCAACATACACACCAACCATGAGCAGTAATGACTGGGTCTTAATATGACCTCAACACATATAATAGCTAGAGCCTAACATAAACTCTGTGGGTGTCAATCTGAACAAAACTCATAAACTCAATGCTTGACAACTCTTTCTTTCCATAGAATCCCATAAGTTCTTTGGATCTAAATCCATCCTTCAATAATCTAGTCAAAACCCTGTATAAATTATTGCGTCCTATGGAGAGAACCAATGAAAGGTTAGGCACGGTCTTTAACGTAAAACAAATTAACGCACTCCAAATCAGAAAATATAATGAAACAAAGCATCATCTGCAAATTTCTTCTTTTTCAAAGAAGCACGAGAATCAATGCAGCTCACAGGTGACAACGCACAGGTCACTGAAGGTTCACTGGTTTTGTAGCATATGTTGAGCACTTTCCAACATACATAAGAACACAGTCCTTAGCGCATATCAGATTTACATTGCATGGTTTCCAACATGTATTATAAAGCATATAACACTATACTATTCTTCAATACCATCACCATAATATACAATTTAACCTTCAAAAAAATGGAGCTACACGGAGACCAGATTTCAACAATATAAATGGTTGAGAGGTGTATATTTAGGCGGATATATAATATGCCTGTATAACGAATGAATGGATTGCACTTTCTGCTAGTCTTTTATAGCCCAAATCAGCAACAAGAAACCAAATGAATAAATACTAGCGGCTATCAATAGTAAACTTAATGCAGTTCAACCACCAATTGACAGGATGACTACGTTACCTGTTTTTCTCTTAGCATTGCGAGATCAAGAGTTTGGTTACTATCGAGTTCGATTGGAGCAGATTGCCTCTTAAAGAAAGGATGTAGTCATGATGTAGTCGCTATTTTCTCAAATACGATGTCAAGGAGGCTCAAACCTGCATTGTGTGAGTTGCAGTCAACATTAGTGCTCTGGTTGTCGAAGGTAAGTCAAAGCGTCAGAAAGTAGACTTCGCCATAGACACAGGAATTGAAGCAAATCACTGACTATTTCATTTTCAGTTCCCACACAACTGTCACTACAACGCTTAACTGTCTGCAAATTTCCATCGCGCCGGAATCATGCTGCAAGTCCCATGCAAGGGAAGCAGGTTTTACTCCTCCAGACAAGCAGTAAACTGTCGTAGATGCTGCAACATATAGTCACACTGGAACTTAGGAGAGAAAAGGTTGATTGAAGACACAAAACCCTAAGGCCCAGACCTTTACTTCGCAGAGGCAAGGAAGCCGAATGGACGTGGCTTGGTGGAAGATCGTAATGCCTTTATCCTCAGTTTTTCAAGTAACATTTAATCGATCGAAAGTATGATCAACAATGAAGGTGAGCGTGAGATTTTGACTTATAAGAGTCTATCTACGCAAGGAGATTCAGAGAGATGGGAGTCTCGTCCGAGATATTCCGCTTTAAATTGAGTGATCCAAAGATACGAGAATGGCATGGATGCTTGGAACTGCTTGTGCTATTTTTTTCGTTGAAGGAAGCCAACCTATCGAGCAAGATGACCCAAAATGGGAGATGTATATCAGGGTCCAGAGGGAGTCATTGAGTGGAGGCAGTGTTGTGTGTAGATTGTATTGTTTACCATTTCTATCATTATCCAGACACCACCCATCTAAGAATTAGCCAGAGGACAGTCTAGAGGCGTTTTGGAGGTTGTCAAGATAAGGCCTGACGCACTGACAAAGAAACGGCCACCAGGAGACTATTCAAGTAGGCACCAAAATTGTGATAGGTAAATAAATGCAATGCAGGAAAGACTGACATTGAAGAAAGAGCGATAAGGTTCTGAAGAGCATTTCTTGGAAGCTGGCTTAAGCGTTAACCTCTATGCCTTAATCGTTGTCCAAATGCAGAAAGAAACGCGGATTCCACAACGTTCCAATTAAAATACCCTTTCAAACTTGTCCATCTCAAAATCAGAAACCAGGAATCCACTGTCCAATCCTGCGTTGCCGAATGAAATCCCATAAATTTACCATCGAAATGCATAAAATTCAACGATCTTACATTCAAAATTCTAGCCTCCGCATTAATTTTCAAGACATTGCAGCATAACACCAATGTGGGCAAAACACATGTGAGAAAACCTTGAAACCTTACACAAATAGCCAGAGACACAGAGATGTGCAGGTTTACACAGGTCACAAAGACAAGTGGCTCACAAAAGATCAAGCAGATTATGAACGTACCTGCTATGATACCATGTTAAACATAGAGAAGATAGGAAAGGTAAATCATTAATTGCATTTATTGTTAGCATAGATGTGCATTTATAATACATTCTTGTGACTGTTGGATTCATCTTCCAACGTCTCTTGGACTCCCTTTGACTGTCCAACTTCCAACACCTTAACCCTTGGCAGATTAGGTGTCCAACAGATTTGCAATCTAGAGGGTGAAGTTTTTTGTGGTCACAGGTCTTGGATGTCTCACTTCGATCTGATTCTATAAGAAGAGAATTTTTTGAGTTTTCCCCTTGGAGGGGTTTTGCCTTCGCTTGGAGCCTATATCTTGTGTTCTCTATGTTCTTGTGATCTTCGTGTTTTTACATTTGGTAATTGCTTGATGAAAGAAGAAAAACATAATAAGATAATGCCAACAAATTCACAAGTAGTTATCAAGACAGGAGAAATTGAATTTAACTTGCAAACCTTCCATTTCTCCAACATGGAATCAGAGCTTGAGGTTTGTACAAGGAGGCCTGAAGATCAGACTGTTGGCATTTAAACCAAACACTGGTACATCTTTGTGACTATTATTGAAAAATTGCCATAGCTTATGTGGATTAAACAAGATTTTGGGTTCAAATTCTATTGTTTAATTATGATTCGCATAGATTCTCAATAATAATGCGAAGGTCTACTTTTGTGGTTTGATTATGATCCAAATTTCTCTATGGCATAAATCGTATGGTTGAATGTGAAGGTTCGATGCAAATTGTCCTAGCTCAGCATCGCATACTCACTTCTGTGGATTAAACAAGATTTTGGGCTTAAATTCTATTGTTTGGTTATGATTCGCATAGATTCTCAATAATAATGCGAAGGTCTACTTTTGTGGTTTGATTATGATCCAAATTTCTCTATGGCATAAATCGTATGGTTGAATGTGAAGGTTTGATGCAAATTGTCCTAGCTCGGCATCGCATACTCACTTTACACTATAATGTTTTGTGGCATACGTCGTTTATGAGGCCAGTATTTGATTTGAAGATCACACTCGCTTTTTCTATGTTAGTGAAGCTCAAAGCTCGAATTACAGTGTAGCTCGAATTACATTGAAGCTCATAGCTCAAAATATGAAGCTTGAATATGAATCATTGTGGATCTTACGCTTGTATATGACATTACACTAACATGACTTGTATTTGTGGAAAAATCACACTCTCCAGTAGCTCATGGTCCTATGATGGCTCAATGAAATTAATCTCAAAAATCGATGTATCTATCAATGATGTCATGGTTCGCATTAGTTCACTTTACAATGGCCCTCACATGGCTCATACTCTGGGCACTAAATTCAAAGGCATGACTCACTTTTTATTACAGTAGTAGCAATTCATTTCAGTGGGCATATATGGTCCGGTGGCTTGAAATCACTCCCTGGCTCGAATAAATATTTTTGTGAATCGACATGTTCTTTGAAATCACATCGCATCGCTTAATTTGATGGCTCGTTAATCTACAATGTCTTACGAGTTCGTATTGCTTATCTAGCTCGCTACATATATCACATGCTCTGATCCGCTACACATTGACATCATGTAACATTGTCTGTGGCATTGTATTACTACACAATAGTATCGAAATTGACATTACAATGTGGCTCGCACAATTGATGAAGACTGTGACCGCAACACTACAGTGGCTTGGACGTAATCATACCATGGCTCGTATAAAATACAGTGAGACAATATGGACAATAAATATTAAACCGTGAAGAAAATACGACTTGGCAACTTTATTCATAACAACTGTATAAAAGCCGACTTAATATGATTCTGGATCTCTTTGGAAGAGAATTACATTACAGTGGCTCGCCACAGGGGTTTACATAAAGTCTTTTAAGGACGACCACAAGTAAATAGCACCACGTTTCGTGTGAAAAACAACGATGACATGACCTGGAGATATGATGACAATGATATTATACATATGGCAGTCACCCTTGATTAATGTATGACAATGACGGTTAATGGACAGCTGTTTGGATCATCTCCAAGAAATGTGATGACCTGGTTCAAGAAAGGAATGATATCTGAAGATTGGCATAGCTCTGCATGAAGACAAAGATGGCAGCTCAACATAGGAGAAGTTGATGCTATTGAAAAAGTGTTGACACATAAAGATAGGATTGAATCTCTGAAGGTGTGGTAATAACGCAGAGGTATGTACAATGTTTAGACTATGGTTATGATCATTAGAAAGGGTTTGTAAAGTCTTTAGGGTTTTTGCAGTTAATCTGTTGCATATCTTAATAATCTAGGGTTTGTAGGTTTGTGAAGTCTTGAAGACTTTTGTCATTTCGGGTTTCTGAATCATAAATTGAACTAACCCTAGAAGCGAAAACCCTAAGCCTGATTGTTTGTTCCCTCTAAAGGAATCCCTAGCTCTTGGGAAATGGAATATATGGTTTGAAGGCTTAGTGTTCTTTGATATTAAAGTATCTTGAAACCCTTGCATAAAAGAGTTTTGAGAGAAAGACTCTAGGGTATATATTAAACCCTGGAAAAAGTTGAATTAAGGTTAAACCTAGGGCTTGAATACAAAACCCTAGGAATAGGTGTTTCCGCTAAAGTGAAATTCCTAATAAAGGATGGATGAAAGGAATGTCTAGGGTTTAAACCTAGAACCCTAGAAATACACTTTTGAGAGATCATAGAAACCCTAGATTTACCGGATTAACATTATGTTCTTGTCTTTGTATATCTTGCTTGGTTATACTTGTTGCTGAGAATTGCAGGTATATGATGAAGGTTGTCAAAATTATAGAAGCAAGATAAGAAAGATGGAAGATCAAAGCAAAGCAACACTCATGCTTGTTGATGATTCCTTGAAAATGATGAGCATGATGGAAAGAGGGAACT
The DNA here is from genome assembly GCA_031772625.1 of Pinus tabuliformis. NCBI lineage: Eukaryota > Viridiplantae > Streptophyta > Pinopsida > Pinales > Pinaceae > Pinus > Pinus tabuliformis. Next base: position 1,000,404,111 of record CM062819.1, on the reverse strand, counting down.
GTAAGGACCCTGATGGACATGATGTTGAAGCTTCGAGCTAATGAGTTCATTCCAGGAACACATAAACAATGAAGTAGAACCTTGTTGCAATATGAAGATAAAACATTCAAAGGAATGTTGACTTCAAAGGGAGCAAGTAGTAGAATTTAACATAACACTCTCACAAAAGGACATTATAATTTGACAACTCTAATATTGATGATTTGCTTGGGATATGACTTGGCTCCCTGGTAGGACATATTGCAGAGCATGTGAAGAGGTTGGAAGGAGAGTTCGTTTGATGATGTTGTACCTACAGTTGCGTGGTTTGATCATGGAACACATGAATTGTGTGGATAGCTCTATTGATGGCTTGGATAAGCATGAGAGCAAAATTGATATTGGAAAGTTGATATGACTCTTTGAAGAAGATGAGGCAGAACTTTGGTATGAAGAATAGAAGGCATGTGCTAGCAGCTGTGAGGAAGTTTGGCTCCTTGAGAAAGACAGATGAACCAGTTGATGATAAAGTTGATTGATGATTGACAAGATCTAGAAAGATCGAAGTCTAATATGTTATGGTATTGCGAGGAGCCGAAAAGCCCTATCATGAAGATAGTTTGAGAAAGTATTTGGCTTCACAAAATAATTGACTTCCAAAAGATTGAAGCCTTGGTATAATGAAGCCCTGCAGCTACTATTGAATATCTCCACGGAAGGACAAGTAGCTGATGTGTTGATGATGTATGAGACCAGCTAAGGATTTTGATGATGTCTCCCTAGTTGAGAGGGAGCTAGGATCTATTCCCTGATTAAGAGGGAATGAGGATCTCCTCTCTGGTTGAGAGGGAGTGATAATGGACATCATATTCTCTTCTATCATGTGTCATGCACTAGGCCAGGACTAACAGTCGTATGTCTAGTGAAGGTCGTGGTAGGGAAAATGGAGGATTGGATAAGCATCTGGGAGTGGTACTCCTTAAGGATTGGAAATCCAAGATAGGAAGTAATCTCGTGGACTGACACCCTTTGAGGATAGGACAAAGTATCCAAGATAAGAGTGATCGAAGAGGATCGATATTCTTTGAGGATTGGAAATCCAAGATAAGGATAGTCCTGGAAGGACATACCCGACGAACATCCAATTGAGGCTTGATCTGATAATAAGATCTTAGACAATTATTAAGGTATTACATACTCATGTGCATGGATATGCCTATGTTACTTTGTGCAATGGATCGATAAGATTGTGAAATACATAGACAATGACGCAATTAAAAAAACATAATAGACAACACACATAAACACAGCAAGTTTAATATGGAGTTCACCCAAAACTCCTGGGCTACGTCTCCTGGTCCAGCCTTCCGTGGTGGCCTCTCTATTATGTCTTCAAAAGCAAAGTTTTACAACAGTATGAGCTCAATTTGACTCTCAACACACAACAGATACAACAACAAGAGTTTTGCTTGAACCCCTCAAGCCTCTCTGAGTACACAGACTCTCTCTATTACTCTTTGTCTCTGTCTTTGCTCTGTCTCAGCACTGCCTGCCCTGTTTTCTATCAATATGTGGCTTTAAAGCCAATCAGCGCTATCTGTTTGTTTCACCTTCTCGACTCTCTAGCTTCTCGACCTCTGTCCGCTCAGATCCCCCTCTAAGCGTTAGCAATCATTGCTAAACGCTTTCAAGAATGGTGGCCACCGATTCTATAACAGAATGGGTCATCGGGCCATTGAAATCCTTCGAAATCGCCGTTCTCTATTTACATAGAGAAATACATTCAAAACACAAGAAAAGACCGCCAAACACTGTTTATCGGACTTCAAACATCCATAACTCCGCCTTATATTCCTATCAGATCTGCCTTTATGTCGACATCACATCTCCACCGTTGATCTCGAAGATCCAGATCCAACGGTTGTGGTTCATTTCGGGCAGCCCTTTCGTACGGGGATTAACCGCCCAATAAGAGTGGTTTTCTCTCTCCTCAGCCTGGACACGTGGCAGCCAGTGTATGGGCTCGGGCAGAGCCCGGCCAAAACCATTCACCGCCTTTGGTCCTCCCGAAATCCCACTTATATCGTGGTTTCCCTTTGTATTTAAAAATACACTAAAACACGACAACCCTGCTCATCTCGGACTTGAAATCATATGTAACAGCATTAATAAGCCCTTTCAGTTCCGGTTCATCACATCGGCGCTTTATCCTTTGTATTTTGTTTATTTAACGAAAACACAACTTTACATAGAAAAAGCCCTTTCTTACAGATCTCAAAATATATCCAATATCGCCTGTAGCCTTGTCGGGTCCGGCTTATCGCATCGCATATATGTATATGGCCCCACTCCTCTATGTAGCTCCGATGCGACTTTGCGATGCAACTTGTCACAATCGCATATCGCATGAGCCCCGGGTCATTGGTAAGCGCTCCCATGTGTTTCTCTGACGCGATATCGCGAGTCAACCCGGGCCGTCGATCTACGTGCTTGATCGATGGTCCCTGTTGATCGTGCTAATCGCTGTCGCATTGTTTTAAGTGGCAGTCTCCGATAGCCTCCCGATGGCCTCCGCCAATTTGCGATATGCCGATCGGATCTGGATCGTTGATCGGCCAAATCCGACAGCTCTTATGCCAAGTAGTGTTAAACCGTCGATACTCTGTTTTTCCACTATTTCCTCATGTTTTTGCCTCCCGATAGTGCAATCCAACTTTTTAAGAGGTTCTTCTTTTGCGATTGTTTTGATTTCTGAAGACTTAGAGGGTTTCTTGGATCCCTTTTGGATCACGCCTTCCCACTGAAAAAGCTTTTGGACCACCAAAATTTGGTTTTTAAGCATCAATCAAGTGAGGATACAGCTTCCTCACTTGTCCAATCTCTATCCATCTTGCGCTACTTGGTTTTGAACCTTTGAGTCTAATTTTGAGGTACTCAACATCCCCTCTGCGCATAGTTCTCACCTTCCTGTCCAAAACTGTATTTTCCTGCAACTCATTGAGATATTCAAGGAACAGATCATCAATAGAAGACAATTGACTTTCCTCTTCGGGATCTTCAATCAATGAAGGTTCAAATAGCCTCAAGCTCTCTGCATTAACTACTAAATAGATGTGCATGTAAGCTAGCAAATCAAGGCGAAAAGCATTCTCAACAATTTTCTCAAGTATCTTAAAAGGCCCATACCTTATTAGCTTCAGCTTCTTACCCTCACCTTGCATTTTGTCTTTGTTTATGTACAGCCAGACTTGATTACCAACTTGGAAGCTATGTTCAATTTGATGCTTATCATGCCTTGCCTTGTACTTGGCTTGGCTCTTTTCCAGTTGTTCCTGCCCTGCATGGTGAATTTCTTGGATCTGTTCAATGAACTTAGTTTCTTTGTCCACATCACTGTGTCCATCAACTGTTATGTCTTTACTAAAGACAAAATCCAAGGGAGACCTTGGTATAAAACCAAAACAAGTCTCAAAAGGAGATCTTTGTGTAGAAGAGTGCTTAGCAAGGTTGTAAGCATGTTGCACATAACACAAATGTTCATCCCAAAGCTTGGAATGCTTGCTGCAATAGAGCAACTGGATCACTTTCCTGTTGACTACCTCTGTTTGGCCATCTGTTTGTGGATGAAAGGTTGTGCTCTTCTTCAGTCTGGTGTCCATCAACTCCCACAGACTTGACCAAAACTTCCCAACAAATCGGGAATCTCGATCAGATACTATGGAAGTGGGTAACCCAAAATGCACCCAGACATGCTGAAAGAACAACTTCGTTGTTTGTTCAATTGTAATTTGTTTGTTACAAGGTATTAAAATACACATTTTGCTGAACCTGTCCACAATAACATATAAATAGTCATGACCTTTTCTAGATTTTGGCAATCCCCCAACAAAGTCCATGGAAACACTTTCCCAAGGATGAGAAGGAACTGGAAGTGGAGTGTACAAGCCTAGTTTTCTATTGTTGGGCTTGCTTTTAGCACACATGGTACACCCTTTAATATATCTAGAAACTGTTTCATGCATTCTTGGCCAATCGCAAAATCTTCACAGCTGTGCAACTGTTTTACTTACACCAAAATGACCTGATATTAGAGAAGTGTGTGCTTCTCAGATTATATTAACTCTTTCAGTTTGAGGAATGCATAACTTTCCCAAATGATACAAGAGTTGGTCCTTAACATGATAATCCAATTCTTCTACTTGTTTGCCATTACTTAAAGTTGCATATACATCTTTAAAATCTACATCCTGAGCATATTGTTCAATGTAGCTTTCATGCAATACTGAATTATGCTTAAGTATAGTAGATGCATTTATGATTGGTCTCGACAATATATCTGCAACTTTATTGTGTATGCCTTTCTTAAATTTGATGACTAGATGAAACTGTTGTAGAAAACCCATCCACCTATAGTGTCTTGATTGTTGCAATTTAGTTTGTGAGCGCAAATATTGAAGTGGCTAATGATCACTATGTATAATTGTTTCTTTGCCCAATAGGTAATGTTTCCACTTTTTCACACTCTGAACTAATGCATACAATTCTTTATCATATGTGGGATAATTAACTACTACAGAATTAAATGTCTCAGAATGATAACATATGGCATAGTCACTGGCATCTGTTTCAATCTCAAATGGTCTTTGAAGATCTGGCACTGCTAGTACTGGTGTTGTACTAATCTTTTCTTTCAAGGTGTCGAAGGCTTTCTGCTGTTTGCCTCCCCACTGAAACACCTTGTTCAATCCTGTCAAAGCATATAAGGGAGCTGCAATCAAGGAAAAGTTAGCAATAAACTTTCTCCAATATTGTGCTGCTCCTAAGAAGCTCCTAACTTCTGTAGCACATTTGGGTTTAGGCCAGTTTACAATGACTTCGACCTTAGAGGGATCTATCTTCAATTCACCACCCCCTACTATATGACCCAAATAATTTAAAGATGTTTTGCCAAATTCACATTTTGATAACTTGACATAGAGATTTTCTTTTTTCAAAACATCTAGAGTCTGCTTTACATGCTTCAAATGTTCTTCCCATGTTTTACTAAAAACAATAATGTCATCTAAATATACAATTACAAAATCATCAATAAAAGGTCGGAGTACATCATTCATAACTCTCATGAAAGTGGCAGGAGCATTAGTTAAGCCAAAAGGCATAACTAGCCATTCATATAGCCCTTGCTTCGTTTTGAAAACAGTCTTCCATGCATCTTGTTCTACAACTCTGACCTGATGGTAGCCACTACGCAAGTCCAACTTGGAAAAGTAAACAGCTTCTTTCAGCTAATCCAATAGATCATCAATGCGAGGAAGGGGATAATGATTCTTGATCGTTATTTTATTCAGTGCTCTGTAATCAATGCACATCCTCCACGAACCATCTTTCTTTCTCACCAACACGATCAGAGATCCGCATGGTGATGTGCTTGGTCTTATGAACCCTTTCTCGAGCAGCTCCTGTACCTGCTTCTTGATCTTTGCATTCTCTAAAGCAGATAACTTGTACATTCCGATGTTAGGCAATGGAGCATCTTGCTGCAAATGAATATCATGTACAATTTCCCTTTTGGGTGGCAGACCCTTAGGTTCTTGATATAGGATATCATATTCCAAAACAACTTTTTCTAAATCAGCTTTTTGTTTAGCATCACAGCGCTCAAATACATTGGTTTTATCCAAGTTCCTTTCCTTTACAACCATCATAAAAATTGCTTGCACGAATTTACAATTCTTTTCATCTGCCCTGAGTTTATAAGAGTGTAATTATTTTTGAGTTTATGAGCTCTTACAATATATTCTATTCCATCTTTGGTGAGTTGATACTTATTTTCAGCTCTATAGAAAATGGCTTTTCTATCATACAAGTAAGGACTTCCTAGAACAATTCCACATATATCCAAGGGAACGATATCTAACTCAAACTCATCTACAAATGCTGACCCAAAAGAAAACCTAAGTTTACATTGTCTAGTCACTTGTATCTTTTCTTTATCACATACCAAAACTAATGGATATGGCTTCTTGTGAGGTGTGGTTAATAGTCCCAAATTCTTTACAATTGCTTCAGAAATCAAGTTTACTTGTGAACCACTATCAAATAAAGTATCAATCTTTTGATGCTTGGAAATAACTCTAATATGAAAAAGCTCATGTCTTTTCCTCTCATTTTCTTCATTATCATTAGATTGTGCAGAATTACTAGTAGATGCTTCAGAATTTTTACCTTTTATACCTGTAGCTGTGACTATTGTTTCATCACCTGAGTCTGACCCCAAATCTTTCTGAATAGCAACAGCAGTCTTCTTCTTCTTTCCATCGAACTTCTTGGGTTTCAGCTCTGGATGCAAAGACCAACAATGTTCATCATCATGTCCATCCTTCTTGCAGTGAGTGCATGAAGGTTTGTCTTTTTGTACAGCGTTTGCCTTCCTCTCTTTCCATTTTTGCTTCCTCTTTTCCTTGTTCTTGCTTGCAGTGGGTTTTGATGATCCCCCAATCTCTGGGTTCACATTCTCGCTGCTAGCCTCTAGATGTATAGCCTGAACAGATACCTCATCTATGCTAGTGGGGTTAAACATGAGAATGGTGTGCCTCAAATAGCTATGTAGACCACCTATATACTTCAGCAAAGTTTCAAGTGAGTCCAGAGAAATGCCTAGAATTAAAGCTCTTTTTCTAAATTCCTGGGTATAGCTTTGTACACTTTGCCCCTTTAATTGGCGAAGAGTTTTCCAACTCATCATGGCTTGTTACATATAAGCTAGTGTTAAAATTGGCAACCAGGGCAAAACTTCATGTGGGTCATCTTATTCATGCCTGATAATATTTTTATTAGATTCCTCTCGTTGAGAGGTGTAGGATTGATATAAAGATCATCCGATTCCGATAAGTATTCATGGAGATATGAATTTATTTTGATTATAGAATTATTATCAAGCCGACCTACAACTCATGTAGGCTCAGAAGCCCAATAGTCGCATCTATTCACCCACCAACGTTGTGTATAAATATAAGAGGACTTTTCCTCATTTGGACTCACTCATCTCATCACATCTCTCTCTCTCTACTACGCAGAAAGGAGTCTCTTCTCTACTACGCTGAAATGGGTCTCTCTCTCACACATGTGAAGCCGAAAGCTGTTGAATTTGAAGCTGCAACTACAGAAGTAAAGATTGACTTGCTTGGCCTAGAAGATCTCCTCTTTGGAACTGCGCTGTAGGTTCATCTGAACCTCCTCTGAAAGCCGCAACTTTTGGTGGTGGAATGAAGTCAATCCGATGAACGGTTTGCAAGATATCGACTGCCCTAGTTTGAAGCCGGAAACTGCTGAAACTGAAACTGCAACTGCAGAAGTAAAGATTGACTTGTGTGGCCTAGAAGATCTCCTCTTTGAAACTGCGCTGTAGGTTCATCTGAACCTCCTCTGAAAGCCGCAACTTTTGGTGTGGAATGAAGTCAATCCGATGAACGGTTTGCAAGATATCCACTGCCCTAGTTTGAAGCCGGAAACTGCTAAAACTGACGCTGCAACTGCAGAAGTAAAGATTGACCTGCGTGGCCTAGAAGATCTCCTCTTTGGAACTGCGTTGTAGGTTCATCTGAACCTCCTCTGGAAGCCGCAACTTTTGGTGGTGGAATGAAGTCAATCCGACGGTCGGTTTGTGAGATATCGTCTGCCCTAGTTTGATAATGAAGCCGCTAATGCTGATGCTGCTGATCTAGGGTTTGCTACTGCTGATATGAACCACATTTATTGTACTATTTCTCTCTACTGAATTATTGAAGATAAAAGAAGATTTGATCAAAGGGTTTCCCCACACATTGTGGGGTTTGTACCTGGCTAGCCGCCACATCTTGTGTCTCTTGTCTTGGCTTGTTTTCTGTCGATCGTTTAATGTTCTATCTGCACTTTACTTTATGTACGTGTGATTTGGAATATAATAAGGAAAATAAGTAAACTGTTATAAGCATAGAACATACCATAACTTAACATGGTATCAGAGCTGAGGTGAAGACAAAGCCCGAGCAAGAGCAAGAGCAATCACCGAAGAGAAGATTGGCAAGGTTATCCTAAAAGAACTATGGGGTCCTCAACACTCTTTCCTGCCGAAGACAAGCTCCGTGAGAAAGATGACTATCACGCATGGAAGATGTCTATCGATCTAACCCTAGAGGATCAAGGAGCATTGGGTCACGTAAGAGGCAATATTGTTGAGCCTCCATCAAATGCATCCGCTGTTGCCTGGAACAAATGAAAAATGGAGAAGTCAAAACAATAGAAGATCATCCGGGACTCTGTCGACAAGCACTTGGTGGCCTACATCTCTGAACTGGACACCTCCAAGGAAATCTACAATAGACTAGTGAGTTTATTTAAAGTTAATGATGCAAATCAAGTTTTGTTTCTTAAAAATAAGCTGAGGGAAATCAAGAAGGGTAAATATGAAAGTATGCAAGCATACTTCTTAGGAATCACCGAGATCAAGAACGATCTCCTATCTATTGGGGAAACTATTACTGACAGAGAAATGGCACTCACAACTCTTGGAGGATTGCCATTTGAATGGTATGTGTTCAGGACTACTCTTTTGAACTATAATGTAATTCCTGGTTTCGAGGAATTAATGGCTAGATGCATTCAAGAAGAAACAAGGGAAGAAGAGCAAGAAATGCCCATGCCTAAAGGTCCTCCTGCTGCCTTTTTCTTCTCATGCTAAGAAAAGAAATAATTCCGGAACTAAATCAAAAGGAAAAGCTAGACCTAAGGGTGGAAGAAAATGACGATGTTACATCTGCAATAAAGCAGGTCACTATGCAAGGGAGTGCCCTGATAGAAAGCACTCACACTGGGACGATGATCGAAATCCCTCTGATGGCAATCAAAGGAATGACAAATTCAATAGCAAAGGTAAGAAGAGAGCTGGGAATCAAGGAAGAGGACAAGCATTCAAGAAGGCTAGAAATTCCAGGATGTATTAAATGCACTTGACCTCAAAAAGAACCTAGTGTCCATCTCGACAACGGAAGACAAAGGCTACAAGGTAACCTTCAGCGATGGCAAGGTATGTATATGGAAAAATAATGTTAAAGATGCCTTTACTCTTGGGTTTAGTGTTGATTCATTATATCAGGTCGATGGAAGTCCGCTAGGTGTCATGTCTTGTGACACAACTCTTTAGTCCGAACTTTGGCATCGGAGGTTTGCCCACCTTCATTACAAAGCTCTACCCGATGTAAGACAGATGGTAACAGGGATGCCCGAATTCCAAGTAGAGAAAGAAGGTGTATGTCCGGATGTGCCAAAGGAAAGCTCAAAAGGGGACCATTCCCCTCAAGCCAAAGCAAGACCTCCGATATATTACAATTGGTTTACTCAGGCATACCTAAGTTGGCATTAAGAGGGAGACTACTACACCACATACTCCTGAGCAGAATGGTGTGGTGGGAAGGAAGAACCGCACGATGATGGAAGTTGTCTGGGCCATGCTACATGATCAAAGACTTCCAAAGTTTCTATGGGCTAAAACTACAATCACTGCCGTATAGGTACAAAATCGATGCCCTCATCAAGCATTGGGTTCCAAGACTCCTGAAGAAAAGTTCACCGCAAGGTGAACAATCTTTCGACTTTGAGTAGCTCTCAAGAAGCCAACACCAGGGAACTGAAAGAAAAGGATGATGAATCAATGCCAGATGTAGAAGAACCCATGGATCCGATTGATCCTCATCCACATGAGCCTTCCTCTTCTAGGAAGATCCCTTCATGGATTAGGGGGATACTTGATGATGCTAAAGGGCATGCTGCACCCTGAGGAACCTTCCATCAAAGTAAGAAACTTAACAGGTATCAGGGATACCTGACCATCATGAGCACGATCATACAAAATGAACCTTCATCATTCTCAGATGTCATCAAACATTAACTATGGAAGGATGCTATGACCATAGAATATGAGTCTATTATGGAGAATGATGTCTAGGAAGTAGTTCCCAGACCCTGGACAAGACAATTGTTACTTCAAAATGGCTTTACAAGATAAAGCATGCAGCAAATGGAAGTATGGAAAAGTATAAGGTTCATTTTCTTGCTCATGGTTTATCCCAGAAGGGAGGTATAGACTATGATATTTGCACCTGTTGCCAGATATACGACCATCCGCTTGATCATAGCCCTTGTGGCTTCACAAGGATGGAACCTACATCAGATGGATGTTAAGACCGCGTTCTTACATGGTTCTATCAAAGAAGAGGTCTATGTGGAGCAACCTGAAGGATTTGAGATTTATGATTGAAAATCTCATGTATGCAGGTTGAAGAAGGCTCTCTATGGGCTGAAGCAAGCACCTCGAGCATGGTATGAGACGATCGATAACTACTTGATGAAGCTGGGATTCACTGGGAGTGAAGCTGATCCTAACCTTTACTTTAAGGTTGAAGATGACAAGCCTCTCATACTGGTGTTGTATGTGGATGACCTCTTTCTAACAGGTGCAAACCCTCTCATTCACAAATATAAGAGGGAGATGGCTTCTGAATTTGAAATGAAGGACCAAGGACTTGAAGTGTGGCAGAAGCCAAGGGAAATTTTCCTATCTCAAGGAAAATATGTGGTAAATATATTGGAAAGATTCGGTATGATGGACTGCAAGCCTGTGACTACCTCGAGGATCTTAACTTTTAGAAGTTATATGGTAGTGATGTCGGACCAGACTTGGGAAATGCCTCTGAGTTTCAAAAACTCATTCGCATTGATGTTCTTGGTGAACCTCCGTCCGAACATATGTTTTGCAGTTAGCATTGTGAGCTCATATTTGGTTGAGCCTCACTAGATTGATGCCAGGAATCTTCTGAGATGTCTTCAGGACACAATCTCTCATGGATTAAGATACACTGCCGGAGATGTGAGACTACTTGGATATACTGATGTTGATTGGGCAGGCAGTGTGGTGGACCGTAAGAGCACTTCCGGGTACCGTTTCACCTTCGGATCTGCTTCGATATCCTGGATGAGCAGGAAGCAGAAGTCGGTGGCTTTGAGCACCACCGAAGCAGGATATATTGTTGCTAGCATAACCTCGTGTGAGGCAGTCTAGTTGCAAAAGCACTTCAGTGAGCTGTTTGGGTTTACATTGGATACCACTGTGATTCTCTGTAACAACCAGAGGTGGGATTCGATTATTGAGGAATCCCGTATTCGTCAATTGCTCCAGCAGATAGACATCATCTGGGATATGGTAAGTCGATGAGCAAGGAAGCTCCATCACATTAATATGATGTACAGGTTGATACACCTTGTCAAAGCCCCGAGGAAAGATCTAATCTGTGATTTTCCCAAATGACTTGGAGTCGGCAAGAAACCTTTGTACAAGGGTCCTGCATGTTGCATACATTGAGCTCTGGGAGCTCTGAGGGCTTGCGGTTCCTACTGGAGCAACATATGACCACATGGTGACTCACCCTCCCCTGGTGGTGCACACTGGAACAAGATGATTCGCTCTCTTGTGGACAAGATGATTCGCTCTCTTGTGGAACAGGATGATTCGCTCTCCTGTGTGGCAGGATGATTAGTTCTCCTGTGAGGCCTGGATTGATGTGTTCTCCATGGCAACCTGGATTGATGTGTTCTCCATGGCGATTGTAGCAAGATTGATGTGTTCTCCTGTGAGGACAGGATTGATTAGTTCTCCTGTCGAGGCATCCTACCCATGCAGTCTGGGACTCATGGGAAGTACCTCTCATCTGATCAATGAGCAGGGAAATGAAGTTAGGGACCATAGTAGTACCGATGGACGCATCGTTGTATCTACCGTACTCCCTACGCTAGGATGACCTCCATTGCTCTGGGATCAATGATACTGGTCTGGGACCAGTGGTAGGGGTTGTACCATACTATGACGCTGACTTCGGGTCAGTTAAGACTGGTCTGGGACCAGTGGTACATACTCCGAGACTGACTTCGTGTCAGTGCAGTATTGGTCTGGGACCAGTGAGAGTGGTACATACTATGACGCTGACTTCGGGTCGGTTGAGACTGGTCTGGGACCAGTGGTACACTCTCTGAGACTGCGATACTGGTCTGGGACCAGTGGTAGGAGTGGTACTTACTATGAAGCTGACTTCGGGTCGGCTGAGACTGGTCTGGGACCAGTGGTACGCACTCTGAGACTGACTTTGAGTCAGTGGAGGATGATACTGGTCTAGGACCAGTAGAGTTGTACTCACTATGACGCTGACTTCGAGTTGGTTGAGACTGGTCTGGGACCAATGGTACATACTCTGAGACTGACTTTGAGTCAGTATGATACATCCTCGATCATTTCTTCTTCTTCATAATTCGGACAAAAGCAGAGCAGAACAGAACAATGCAAGAGCAGAGCAGAACAGAGCAAAACAGTACAGATCAGTGCAGGGCAGAACAAGACAAAGCAGAACAGGCAGAATAGAGCAGAGCAGGGCAAGGGTTAGGCTATACAGGGCAGTGCATTTGATGGATGAATAGTAATGACCGATAGACAGATTGCAGATGAAGTTCTCCATGGTTGAGAGAGAGTGTTAAAATTGGCAACCAGGGCAAAACTTCATGTGGGTCATCTTATTCATGGCTGATAATATTTTTATTAGATTCCTCTCGTCGAGAGGTGTAGGATTGATATAAATATCATCTGATTCCGATAAGTATTCATGGAGATATGAATTTATTTTGATTATAGAATTATTATCAAGCCGACCTAGAACTCATGTAGGCTCAGAAGCCCAATAGTCGCATCTATTCACCCACCAACGTTGTGTATAGATACAAGAGGACTTTTCCTCATTTGGACTCACTCATCTCATCACATCTCTCTCTCTCTCTCTACTACGCAGAAAGGAGTCTCTTCTCTACTGCGCTGAAATGGGTCTCTCTCTCACACATGTGAAGCCGGAAGCTGTTGAATTTGAAGCTGCAACTACAGAAGTAAAGATTGACTTGTGTGGCCTAGAAGATCTCCTCTTTGGAACTGCGTTGTAGGTTCATCTGAACCTCCTCTGAAAGCCGCAACTTTTGGTGGTGGAATGAAGTCAATCCGATGAACGGTTTGCAAGATATCGACTGCCCTAGTTTGAAGCCGGAAACTGCTGAAACTGAAACTGCAACTGCAGAAGTAAAGATTGACTTGTGTGGCCTAGAAGATCTCCTCTTTGAAACTGCGCTGTAGGTTCATCTGAACCTCCTCTGAAAGCCGCAACTTTTGGTGGTGGAATGAAGTCAATCCGATGAACGGTTTGCAAGATATCCACTGCCCTAGTTTGAAGCCGGAAACTGCTAAAACTGACCCTGCAACTGCAGAAGTAAAGATTGACCTGCGTGGCCTAGAAGATCTCCTCTTTGGAACTGCGTTGTAGGTTCATCTGAACCTCCTCTGGAAGCCGCAACTTTTGGTGGTGGAATGAAGTCAATCCGACGGTCGGTTTGTGAGATATCGTCTGCCCTAGTTTGATAATGAAGCCGCTAATGCTGATGCTGCTGATCTAGGGTTTGCTACTGCTGATATGAACCACATTTATTGTACTATTTCTCTCTACTGAATTATTGAAGATAAAAGAAGATTTGATCAAAGGGTTTCCCCACACATTGTGGGGTTTGTACCTGGCTAGCCGCCACATCTTGTGTCTCTTGTCTTGGCTTGTTTTCTGTCGATCGTTTAATGTTCTATCTGCACTTTACTTTATGTACGTGTGATTTGGAATATAATAAGGAAAATAAGTAAACTGTTATAAGCATAGAACATACCATAACTTAACATGGTATCAGAGCTGAGGTGAAGACAAAGCCCGAGCAAGAGCAAGAGCAATCACCGAAGAGAAGATTGGCAAGGTTATCCTAAAAGAACTATGAGGTCCTCAACACTCTTTCCTGCCGAAGACAAGCTCCGTGAGAAAGATGACTATCACGCATGGAAGATGTCTATCGATCTAACCCTAGAGGATCAAGGAGCATTGGGTCACGTAAGAGGCAATATTGTTGAGCCTCCATCAAATGCATCCGCTGCTGCCTGGAACAAATGAAAAATGGAGAAGTCAAAACAATAGAAGATCATCCGGGACTCTGTCGACAAGCACTTGGTGGCCTACATCTCTGAACTGGACACCTCCAAGGAAATCTACAATAGACTAGTGAGTTTATTTAAAGTTAATGATGCAAATCAAGTTTTGTTTCTTAAAAATAAGCTGAGGGAAATCAAGAAGGGTAAATATGAAAGTATGCAAGCATACTTCTTAGGAATCACCGAGATCAAGAACGATCTCCTATCTATTGGGGAAACTATTACTGACAGAGAAATGGCACTCACAACTCTTGGAGGATTGCCATTTGAATGGTATGTGTTCAGGACTACTCTTTTGAACTATAATGTAATTCCTGGTTTCGAGGAATTAATGGCTAGATGCATTCAAGAAGAAACAAGGGAAGAAGAGCAAGAAATGCCCATGCCTAAAGGTCCTCCTGCTGCCTTTTTCTTCTCATGCTAAGAAAAGAAATAATTCTGGAACTAAATCAAAAGGAAAAGCTGGACCTAAGGGTGGAAGAAAATGACGATGTTACATCTGCAATAAAGCAGGTCACTATGCAAGGGAGTGCCCTGATAGAAAGCACTCACACTGAGACGATGATCGAAATCCCTCTGATGGCAATCAAAGGAATGACAAATTCAATAGCAAAGGTAAGAAGAGAGCTGGGAATCAAGGAAGAGGACAAGCATTCAAGAAGGCTAGAAATTCCAGGATGTATTAAATGCACCTGACCTCAAAAAGAACCTAGTGTCCATCTCGACAACGGAAGACAAAGGCTACAAGGTAACCTTCAGCGATGGCAAGGTATGTATATGGAAAAATAATGTTAAAGATGCCTTTACTCTTGGGTTTAGTGTTGATTCATTATATCAGGTCGATGGAAGTCCGTTAGGTGTCATGTCTTGTGACACAACTCTTTAGTCCGAACTTTGGCATCGGAGGTTTGCCCACCTTCATTACAAAGCTCTACCCGATGTAAGACAGATGGTAACAGGGATGCCCGAATTCCAAGTAGAGAAAGAAGATGTATGTCCGGGATGTGCCAAAGGAAAGCTCAAAAGGGGACCATTCCCCTCAAGCCAAAGCAAGACCTCCGATATATTACAATTGGTTTACTCAGGCATACCTAAGGTTGGCATTAAGAGGGAGACTACTACACCACATACTCCTGAGCAGAATGGTGTGGTGGGAAGGAAGAACCGCACGATGATGGAAGTTGTCTGGGCCATGCTACATGATCAAAGACTTCCAAAGTTTCTATGGGCTAAAACTACAATCACTGCCGTATATGTACAAAATCGATGCCCTCATCAAGCATTGGGTTCCAAGACTCCTGAAGAAAAGTTCACCGCAAGGTGAACAATCTTTCGACTTTGAGTAGCTCTCAAGAAGCCGACACCAGGGAACCGAAAGAAAAGGATGATGAATCAATGCCTGATGTAGAAGAACCCATGGATCCGATTGATCCTCATCCACATGAGCCTTCCTCTTCTAGGAAGAGCCCTTCATGGATTAGGGGGATACTTGATGATGCTAAAGGCCATGCTGCACCCTGAGGAACCTTCCATCAAAGTAAGAAACTTAACAGGTATCAGGGATACCTGACCATCATGAGCACGATCATACAAAATGAACCTTCATCATTCTCAGATGTCATCAAGCATTAACTATGGAAGGATGTTATGACCATAGAATATGAGTCTATTATGGAGAATGATGTCTAGGAAGTAGTTCCCAGACCCTGGACAAGACAATTGTTACTTCAAAATGGCTTTACAAGATAAAGCATGCAGCAAATGGAAGTATGGAAAAGTATAAGGTTCATTTTTTTGCTCATGGTTTATCCCAGAAGGGAGGTATAGACTATGATATTTGCACCTGTTGCCAGATATACGACCATCCGCTTGATCATAGCCGTTGTGGCTTCACAAGGATGGAACCTACATCAGATGGATGTTAAGACCGCGTTCTTACATGGTTCTATCAAAGAAGAGGTCTATGTGGAGCAACCTGAAGGATTTGAGATTTATGATTGAAAATCTCATGTATGCAGGTTGAAGAAGGCTCTCTATGGGCTGAAGCAAGCACCCCGAGCATGGTATGAGAGGATCGATAGCTACTTGATGAAGCTGGGATTCACTAGGAGTGAAGCTGATCCTAACCTTTACTTTAAGGTTGAAGATGACAAGCCTCTCATACTGGTGTTGTATGTGGATGACCTCTTCTAACAGGTGCAAACCCTCTCATTCACAAATGTAAGAGGGAGATGGCTTCTGAATTTGAAATGAAGGACCAAGGACTTGAAGTGTGGCAGAAGCCAAGGGAAATTTTCCTATCTCAAGGAAAATATGTGGTAAATATATTGGAAAGATTCGGTATGATGGACTGCAAGCCTGTGACTACCTCGAGGATCTTAACTTTTAGAAGTTATATGGTAGTGATGTCGGACCAGACTTGGGAAATGCCTCTGAGTTTCAAAAACTCATTCGCATTGATGTTCTTGGTGAACCTCCGTCCGAACATATGTTTTGCAGTTAGCATTGTGAGCTCATATTTGGTTGAGCCTCACTGGATTGATGCCAGGAATCTTTTGAGATGTCTTCAGGACACAATCTCTCATGGATTAAGATACACTGTCGGAGATGTGAGACTACTTGGATATACTGATGTTGATTGGGCAGGCAGTGTGGTGGACCGTAAGAGCACTTCCGGGTACTGTTTCACCTTCGGATCTGCTTCGATATCCTGGATGAGCAGGAAGCAGAAGTCGGTGGCTTTGAGCACCGCCTAAGCAGGATATATTGTTGCTAGCATAACCTCGTGTGAGGCAGTCTAGTTGCAAAAGCACTTCAGTGAGCTGTTTGGGTTTACATTGGATACCACTGTGATTCTCTGTAACAACCAGAGGTGGGATTCGATTATTGAGGAATCCGTATTCGTCAATTGCTCCAGCAGATAGACATCATCTGGGATATGGTAAGTCGATGAGCAAGGAAGCTCCATCACATTAAGATGATGTACAGGTTGATACACCTTGTCAAAGCCCCGAGGAAAGATCTAATCTGTGATTTTCCCAAATGACTTGGAGTCGGCAAGAAACCTTTGTACAAGGGTCCTGCATGTTGCATACATTGAGCTCTGGGAGCTCTGAGGGCTTGCGGTTCCTACTGGAGCAACATATGACCACATGGTGACTCACCCTCCCCTGGTGGTGCACACTGGAACAAGATGATTCACTCTCTTGTGGGACAAGATGATTCGCTCTCTTGTGGAACAGGATGATTCGCTCTCCTGTGTGGCAGGATGATTAGTTCTCCTGTGAGGCCTGGATTGATGTGTTCTCCATGGCAACCTGGATTGATGTGTTCTCCACGGCGATTGTAGCACGATTGATGTGTTCTCCTGTGAGGACAGGATTGATTAGTTCTCATGTCGAGGCATCCTACCCATGCAGTCTGGGACTCATGGGAAGTACCTCTCATCTGATCAATGAGCAAGGAAATGAAGTTAGGGACCATAGTAGTACCGATGGAAATGAAGTTAGGGACCATAGTAGTACCGATGGACGCATCGTTGTATCTACCGTACTCCCTACGCTAGGATGACCTCCATTGCTCTGGGATCAATGATACTGGTCTGGGACCAGTGGTAGGGGTTGTACCATACTATGACGCTGACTTAAGGTCAGTTGAGACTGGTCTGGGACCAGTGGTACATACTCCGAGACTGACTTCGTGTCAGTGCAGTACTGGTCTGGGACCAGTGAGAGTGGTACATACTATGACGCTGACTTCGGGCGGTTGAGACTGGTCTGGGACCAGTGGTACACTCTCTGAGACTGCGATACTGGTCTGGGACCAGTGGTAGGAGTGGTACTTACTATGAAGCTGACTTCGGGTCGACTGAGACTGGTCTGGGACCAGTGGTACGCACTCTGAGACTAACTTTGAGTCAGTGGAGGATGATACTGGTCTAGGACCAGTAGAGTTGTACTCACTATGACGCTGACTTCGGGTTGGTTGAGACTGGTCTGGGACCAATGGTACATACTTTGAGACTGACTTTGAGTCAGTATGATACATCCTCGATCATTTCTTCTTCTTCATAATTCGGACAAAAGCAGAGCAGAACAGAGCAAAACAGTACAGATCAGTGCAGGGCAGAACAAGACAAAGCAGAACAGGCAGAATAGAGCAGAGCAGGGCAAGGGTTAGGCTATACAGGGCAGTGCATTTGATGGATGAATAGTAACGACCGATAGACAGATTGCAGATGAAGTTCTCCATGGTTGAGAGAGAGTGTTAAAATTGGAAACCAGGGCAAAACTTCATGTGGGTCATCTTATTCATGGCTGATAATATTTTTATTAGATTCCTCTCGTCGAGAGGTGTAGGATTGATATAAGATTATCTGATTCCGATAAGTATTCATGGAGATATGAATTTATTTTGATTATAGAATTATTATCAAGCCGACCTACAACTCATGTAGGCTCAGAAGCCCAATAGTCGCATCTATTCACCCACCAACGTTGTGTATAGATATAAGAGGACTTTTCCTCATTTGGACTCACTCATCTCATCACATCTCTCTCTCTCTCTCTACTACGCAGAAATGAGTCTCTTCTCTACTGCGCTGAAATGGGTCTCTCTCTCACACATGTGAAGCGGAAGCTGTTGATTTTGAAGCTGCAACTGCAGAAGTAAAGATTGACTTGTGTGGCCTAGAAGATCTCCTCTTTGGAATTGCGCTGTAGGTTCATCTGAACCTCCTCTGAAAGCCGCAACTTTTGGTGGTGGAATGAAGTCAATCCAATGAACAGTTTGCAAGATATCGACTGCCCTAGTTTGAAGCCGGAAACTGCTGAAACTGAAACTGCAACTGCAGAAGTAAAGATTGACTTGCGTGGCCTAGAAGATCTCCTCTTTGGAACTGCGTTGTAGGTTCATCTGAACCTCCTCTGAAAGCCGCAACTTTTGGTGGTGGAATGAAGTCAATCCGATGAACGGTTTGCAAGATATCCACTGCCCTAGTTTGAAGCCGGAAACTGCTGAAACTGAAGCTGCAACTGCAGAAGTAAAGATTGACCTGCGTGGCCTAGAAGATCTCCTCTTTGGAACTGCGTTGTAGGTTCATCTGAACCTCCTCTGGAAGCCGCAACTTTTGGTGGTGGAATGAAGTCAATCCGACGGTCGGTTTGTGAGATATCGTCTGCCCTAGTTTGATAATGAAGCCGCTAATGTTGATGCTGCTGATCTAGGGTTTGCTACTGCTGATATGAATCAGATTTATTGTACTATTTCTCTCTGCTGAATTATTGAAGATAAAAGAAGATTTGATCAAAGGGTTTCCCCACACATTGTGGGGTTTGTCCCTGGCTAGCCACCACATCTTGTGTCTCTTGTCTTGGCTTGTTTTCTGTCAATCGTTTAATGTTCTATCTGCACTTTACTTTATGTACGTGTGATTGCTAATCTTTGGAATATAATAAGGAAAAGAAGTAAACTGTTATAAGCATAGAATATACCATAACTTAACAGCTAGCGGATAGAATTGTTTTTTAATGGCAGAAACAAATTCACTCTAGGTAGAAAGAATTTTACCATGCTTCTTCAAATCAGCTTAGGTCATGCCTTCCCACCACACTAGGGCAGTTCCTCCAAGGCGAAGGCTGGCCAGCTGAATCTTTCTCCTTTCTTAATCGATGTTCTGCACCCTGCAATATACATCAATCTGACTAATCCAGTTATCTAGCTTTTCTGCATTTAATTCTCCATCATATATTAGCAAATCAAATTTTACATCTAATTTAATCAAAGGGCTAGAAGGAGGTGTTGATAGAGGAGGCTCTTTTCCTTTCCCTTTGCCTTCAGAATGGCCATCTAGAAGAGGTTCCTCTGTTCCTTTGTCTTGTTTGGAGGTTGAAGTATCTCCACCTCTACCTTTCTTAAATTCTCGATACATCTCTTCTACCATGGCTCTCATGGTCATGAAACTGTCCATGAACTGGGAGTCTGATTCCAAGGGAACTTCTTCTGCCATTTTCCTCCTAGGATAGACTCTTCCTATTTCTGGGTTAGTCTCAACCAATTCTCCTTCTCCTAATTTGAGCTTTGGCTTGGTTAGCATTCAACAATCTAGCACAAGCTTGTCTAACCTTAACAAACCTAAAACTCTAATACCACTTGATCTGATAATGAGATCTTAGACAATTATTAAGGTATTACAGACTCATGTGCATGGATATGCCTATGTTACTTTGTGCAATGGATCAATAAGATTGCAAAATACATAGACAATGAAGCAGTTAAAGAAACATAATAGACAACACACATAAACACAACAAGTTTAATATGGAGTTCACCCAAAACTCCTGGGCTACGTCTCCTGGTCCAGCCTTCAGTGGTGGCCTCTCTATTATGTCTTCAGAAGCAGAGTTTTACAACAGTATGAGCTCAATTTGAGTCTCAACACACAACAGATACAACAGCAAGAGTTTTGCTTGAACCCCTCAAGCCTCTCTGAGTACATAGACTCTCTCTATCACTCTTTGTCTCTGTCTTTGCTCTGTCTCAGCACTGCCTGCCCTGTTTTCTATCAATCTATGGCTTTAAAGCCAATCGACGCTATCTGTTCGTTTCACCTTCTCGGGTCTCTGGCTTCCCGACCTCAGTCCACTCAGATCTCCCTCTGAGCGTTAGCAATCATTGCTAAATGCTTTCAGGGATGGTGGCCACCTGTTCTGTAACGGAATGGGTCATCAGGCCTTTGAAATCCTTCGAAATCGCCGTTCTCTGTTTACACAGAGAAATACATTCAAACACAGGAAAAGTCCGCCAAACACTATTTATCGGACTTCAAACATCCATAATTCCGCCTTATATTCCTATCGGATCCGCCTTTATGTCGACATCGCATCTCCACCGTTGATCTGGGAGATCCAGATCCAATGGTTGTGGTTCATTTCGGGCGGCCCTTTCGTACGGGGGTTAACAACCCGATAAGGGTGGTTTTCTCTCTCCTTAGCGTAGACACGTGGCAACCAGTGTATGGACTCGGGCGGAGCCCGGCGAAAACCACTTACCACCTTTAGTCCTCCCGAAATCCCGCTTATATCGCGGTTTCCCTTTGTATTTAAAAATACACTAAAACATGACAATCCCGCTCGTCTCGGACTTGAAATCATATGTAACAGCATTAATAAGCCCTTTCAGGTCTGGTTCATCGCATTGGCACTTTATCCTTTGTATTTCGTTTATTTAAAGAAAACACAACTATACATAGAAAAAACCCTTTCTTACGGATCTCAAAATATATCCAATATCACCTGTAGCCTTGTCAAGTTTGACTTATCGCATCGCATATATGTATATGGCCCTGCTCCTCTGTGTAGCTCCGATGCGACTTTGCGATGTGACTTGTCGCAATCGCATATCGCATGAGCCCCGGGTCATTGGTAAGCGCTCCCATGTATTTCTTCGACGCGATATCGCGAGTCAACCCGGGTCGTCGATCTGCGCGCTTGATCAACGGTCCATGTTGACCATGCTAATCGATGTTGCATTGTTTGAAGTGGCAGTCTCCGATAGCCTCCCGATGGCCTCCGCCAATTTGCGATATGCTGATTGGATCTAAACCGTTGATCAGCCAAATCCGACGGCTCTCATGCAAAGTAGTGTTAAACCGCCAATACTCTATTTTTCCACTATTTCCTCATGTTTTTGCCTCCCGATAGTGCAATCCGACTTTTTAAGAGGTTCTTCTTTTGCGATTGTTTTGATTTCTGAAGACTTAGAGGGTTTCTTGGATCCCTTTGGATCATGTGCCTTGAGAGGCAGTGTGGTGTCTCACATAAAGCCTCCCAGCATTGTACTCTAATCTTGTAGAGAGTTAGAGATTGTTAGTCAAGGCCTTGCTATGTTTGACAATGTTGGTTATGATGTTGATGCTTAAAGATGGCTTATCAATCCAACTCTTCTTATGAGAATATTTCAATTTGAGAATATCCTTGTACCGGTTGTACAATTATGAATACCTCCCTAGTTAAGAGGGAGTGTTGGAAAATGTAACTAGTTTCGGTCTTCATAATTTGTACCATTATGTATTTTATGTAAAAAGCAAAAGAAAAGAAAAAGAAAAATTATTATTATTCTTCTAGACAAGCATGTTCTTCATGCTTCTAGGTTTTTGAGTCAAAGAGTCAAAGTCCTATTTGGACCTATTATAAAGAAAAAGGAAAAATAATTTTTAAATATGTAATTTTGGATCAAAAACCCCTCTAGGTGCCAAGTCGACCTATCTATCAAGTCAGCCCTGCCCCAATGGACATGTCTATTCACACCCCTCTGGACTGTATAAATAGAGGGAAGATGGAGCTCATTTGCACATACACACTTGGATGATTTTGGTCTAAAATATCGCAAAAAAGACAAAGATGAAGAGGAGGGTCGATATGAGAGGAGTAGTTTCTTCTTGAGCTTAAATTTTTTGGAAGTTCAACCTTGATACATCTCTTTTTGTTGGTCTCTTGATGATAGATT
The DNA here is from genome assembly GCA_031772625.1 of Pinus tabuliformis. Classification (NCBI taxonomy): domain Eukaryota; kingdom Viridiplantae; phylum Streptophyta; class Pinopsida; order Pinales; family Pinaceae; genus Pinus; species Pinus tabuliformis. The sequence goes on along the minus strand of CM062819.1, from coordinate 1,000,381,541 downwards.
TGTTGTGCTAAAGGAGGGTTTGATTTGGCATCTAGAGGCTGATGTTTTTTGTGGTCGTGGATCTTGGATGTCTCATTTCGATATAATTCTATAAGAAGAGATCTAGGTTTTCCCCTTGGAGGGGTTTTGCCTTGGCTTGGAGCCTATATCTTCTGTTCTTAGTGTTCATGTGATCTTCATGTTTTTAAATTTGGTAATTGCTTGATATAAGAAGAAAAACATAATAAGATAATGCCAACAAATTCACAAGTAATGATCAAGAAAGGAGAAATTGAATTTAACTTGCAAACCTCCCATTTCTCCAACATAAATATCCAAGGAAAACCATAGAATAAATCTCTCAAACAACTAACTCCATAAGACAAGTCAAACAATAGTAAAATAATGGATTTAGTTAGCAGCCATCTCCAAGAATAGAGCTACAAAATATGGCACCTTCTTTAGATGAGGGATTGACTATATAACAACTTCCAAAAATAGTAAATGACCCTCTCCATAAGTGTGCCCGTCAAGATAAGGATCCCACATATGAATCAAGACTCAAGATGGTGTGACATCCTCAACAAAGTGGACATTCTCTTCCTCGTCATGAAAATAAGTGCAAAAAGGCCTCAAAAGATGGGGCACTCATGAGAAGTGTGCCAGAAGTCATCGAAGCTCAATATCCAAAGTGTAACCATCATTGAAAAATGTTCAATAAACTCTCTAATAGCATGTGTGGATCCAAAGTACAACAATCCTACATAAATCAAGACAAGCAAAATGAAATTCATAAAAGATGTTTGACTAGCATAGAACATACACCATGAACCAAGGGCTAAGTCAACTCAAACCCCCAATATCCTCCACATGCATGGAAAGACATCTCTCTCCATGATAAAATAATCTTGAAACATAAGAAATGCCTCTACATGTAGAGTGCCCCAAGAGAATGAAGTGTGTGCCCATCATAAAGTGCAAACTCATCATCAAAATAGAACAAGGAATCCAAGCACTCTACAATTGGAGTATATATTGCCAAAAAATATACCAGGCCTTGGAGAGGGAAACCCCACAAGGCATAAACTAGACCAAGATACAGTAATGGGGTAGTGGCTTGTTACCCACCACCTATGGGTAGTGTGCATAGAAGAAACCATTTCTCCTAGATGGTCCTCAGCTGGCAGCCAACAGCCACTAGATAGCTCAATGTGCCATTACCTCCACTACTTGAGCCAGCCATGTGGTCCCTCGCCCATCTGTTATGATTGTATGTTTGAAGGTGGGCCTCCCGACCCCGAAGGTATGGCTTTTCATTGGTATAGTTGAGTAATTTTCTTTACTTATCATGGACACTTTTAGGTATGGATTGGTGGGGGGATTCAGAGAAAAGAGTGGGCTAGGTTTGTACTCTTGTCTCCTCCACTCGATTTGGTAGTTACCCTTGTATCCCAGTCCCGTGGGATCTCCTTTAGTGGCCATTAGCTTTAGGGTTGGCAGTACATGGGAAATCTTAATTATGGTTGCGTGGTCCCGCTTCCCGACACCATATACATTACTCCCTTCTGCTCATTCTAACCACATTCATCATTTTTCCCATCTTGTTCCACGTGTCCACTGGTCCACATAGGGTTAGCCTCCCCCTCCCTTATCCACACCTTGGGTCGGGCCTGGAATGATGCCCGGAGGTTGATGCAGCTAAAAAGAAAAGAAAAAGCATAATTTGGCTACTCTCAATAGGAAATGTACCACAAAATGCAAAAGATGGTTGGGACATACAAATTTAGCACGTGGGCAAAAGCCAAACATGAGCTCTACCCCTTATTTATGGCCATCACCCTGGTTCCTATGGGCCCTAGATGAGCCCCCTCTACATTAAGGAACCCATGATTGTCCCAACCCCTAGTGGGCAATGAAATGCCCCATCCTACACATCATGCTCTCATCCCCTAGAGCCCTTAGTAGTTATGAATAAAAATCAATCAAAGACAAAAGGCATATGAAGAAGGGTGGAAAAACAAAAGTCGGGGTAACTCATGTACCACGATTTTCTCCCTCCTACACTCATATGCCCAGTTGTGGGCTTCCCTCATCATAGTTGCTCTTGTACCATGACATGTGGCCAGGAGCATTCCCTGATCCCCACTTTGTTCCATCATTAAATCACTTGCCACCTACCACCTGATGGATGTACCATGGTCATTTCATCCCCTTTAAAGGCTAAAACCACCTAATAGGATCCTTGGTTAACCGCCTTATTAAGCTTGGAGACACTTATACATGTCAAAGCCCACTATAGAAGGACATGCCACCATGAAGTGCCCCATCGATTCCATGATTTGTAAGCTCTTTTACTCAATGTGGAAAAAGTCGAAGTCGGGATTAATTCGGCAAGGGTCCAAAAGTTGAAAAACTCGGCAAAGTCGGGAGTTTTTCAAAAAAGTCGGCAAAAAGTCGGCAAAATTAAAAAAATACAAAAATATTCATTTTTAAAAAAATCCGGACTTTTTCAATAAAATCCCAACTTTTTCAATAAAATCCCGATTTTTTCAATAAAATCCCGATTTTTTCAAAGAAAAAAAAATCATTAAAGAAACTACCACGATTTTTTGGAAAAAGTCCCGATTTAATCCCGACTTTTTCGATTTAATCCCGATTTTTTCGTTTCTTAAAAAGTCGGCAAAAAATCGGCCGATTTAATCCTTTTCTTGAAAAAATCGCGTTTTGGGGAATAAATCCCGATTTTATCGGGACTTTTTCCACACTGCTTTTACTTGAGTATTCTAATGATTTGTTGTATTGGAGGGCAAGGGGACGCATTGGATCTTATGTAGAATTGCAGGTGGGTCTCCATTTGGGGTTTGGTCTACCTATACAGGATCCAAGCCCTCCAGATGGCCACATTTGCACTTATAGGGTGAGCGTTGACAGCCATGGGCCTCCGCCATTGCAGAGAGTACTTCATGGATCCCCAGCTCCACTCAGTGACTGCTCGTGTTCCACCTTTTGGATGAAGATGATGCTCCTGGTTCACCATGCCCATCCAACTCCACACTTGGCAGATGTTCTAGGGTCCAAAGGAGGGTGTGTCTCACTGCAAGAGACAAAGGGAGGGCTTATGTCATCATCCTAGCCCTCACAGATGGTTTACAAGCCATATCAATCCACTTGGAGACCCATGAGGACATCCTTGTGCCCCACACCCACTTGGGAACACCACAGTGACTTGCTTGGAAAACAAGGGGTCAACCCCTTGTGCACTATGATTGGAGTCTGTTCTCTCACCATGGGACACTTTGGACTTCATTAGACCTTCTCAATGGCCCAACGACTCATTATATTGATTATTTTGCCCTCTTGAGAGGCTTATTTTATGTTATTGAGCTATCTTGATGTGCTTGTCACCAAGGGATATTATTGTTGCACATTATTTTATTATTTGGGGCTTAATTAGGCCATTTAGGGAAAATCGAACTACTTAGAGATTGTATAAATAGATGAGAGGCTCATTCATTCCTCTCATCATCACTTGTTTGGGTTTAGTAACTGTTGGGCCCTGAATATGTCATATCATTCGGTATATAAAGTCTCCATTTATAAGTCGTACTCTCACATATATGATACTTTCCATAACAATTATACCATCAACTCCCGCTAAATGAACCTCTTCTACATTGTGGTTAATTATTATGGATTTCTTATCTTTTTAATGGTTAAATGTGTTTTTAACATGGTTTTATCAACAACGGTTTACTAATGTGGTTATGTGCCCAAGAAGCATGTTTGAATATGCAAATTTCTACCAAACTCAATGATAATTTGACAGTTTAGCAATTCAGTACTTAATTCTGCACTTGCACAAATGGAGGCAAAATAATTTTTTATTTTATCTAGCATGGTAAATTAGGTGCCACATGGACGTAATATGCTGGTACCAGCTTTAGAATATACCCAGCTCACACGTGGCATCCTAGCAACATGATTCAAGTTACAACTAAAGATATGTAACAGTTTTGAAACTGCCATGTTCCACCTCTATTTCCATGCACATGGTGGCGAATCTCAAGAATCTGGAAAATGGGTTTTTGAACAACCTAACAATTTACTTGTATGTCAAACCATTTCCCAACATTCAATACAGTTGGAAAGTTACAGAGGGTTCTTTGAAGCAGTTTTGGACAAAATTTCTGCAAAACCCAGATTGGAAAAAAATCTAAACAGTCATCTTTGGGCGTGATTTCCGAGGCCATGGAATCGAATCAGGAAAATCCAAGAGAGGTTATTGTTGACAATATGGAAAATTAGGCTCCATCGAAACAGATTTCCAAAATACTTCATGGTTGAGAAGATATGGTTAGTTCTTTAGCACCAATTTGTAAAAAATTGGAAAAAAAAAACCAGAATTATGAGATTTTTCTCTATACTTGTAAATTCATTTCCTGAGTTAAGGGGATTGGGTCTTATCTTTAACCAATGAATTTTATGTATAAATAAGGTCTCAAATGACAGAGATCAAAGGAGGAGGAAGAGGGGAAACACTGATGTTTTGTTGAAATTTAATATAATTACAGTCTTGACTTTTATGCTCATTGATTATTTATGTTCTCTTGATTTGCAAGGTATTGAATTAGTTTAAGGTTGGGTCTGGGTAGTGGCAAGGGCCCACCACAACCTAGAACCGAGCCTTGTAACCATTGTAGATTGTAGGAAGTGTGTTTTGCTGTAATTCATAGATTTACATTTCATTTCCAAATCATTTGCTAAATAGATCTCAGGCTTTCTATATTTTATTATGTACTTAAGTTATTGCTCTGTTTTCTTAAATTTGGAAAGGAACAAGAAGTATATCGTTGCTAAGTCTTTGTAAACAGAGGAGCATTGTTGATTAATATTTCTTGTACATGAATGATTTCGTAATTACATTTCTACAGTCATGGATGCTTAGAAGGAAGCTTTTCAATTTAAAACAAATCCTGAAGTAGAAGTAATGACTATGCTTTGAACTTAATCTCTTGATTCGAATTGGATTTTGTCCTCATTATTTAAGATCATGTACGTTTATGAAAGACACAAAGTTCTTGTAGCATTGTGCTTTGCATCAAATATCCAGAAATAGTAGAGGTAGAATGTTATTCATTAATGCAGGTCGTGTGTTAATATCTTAGGAGTTGTGTGGTGTTTATAGCATAGTTATGAGATTCATTTGAACTGTAGTGTAATCGTTATTTGAATAGATCACACGTTATTGCTCTTTTTCATAGGAAGCTCTTTACTTAGAATAAAATGTCTAAGTTCATTTAGATTAACTTTAAATTAGAAAGCAAGCTCTGTCTTTTGAAGTCCTTTGAACTTGAGTGTGATGAATTGGGTAGCATAGAATAATTGATTTGAGTTGTCATTTAGTTTTCTTTTGAAGATTTTCGAAATTGAATGTGTGAACTAGAAGAATCAGTTTGAGTTATCATTAGTTTTCTTTTGCTTTATAGAACCCCAGGGATTACTTGTGAAATGATTTTGAATTAGGTTAATACTAGCTTGGTTTGGAAACATCAATAGTGATAGTTGTATGTTTTACTTTCGCATATTTGAGTTAAATGAATCATAGTTAAAAACAGAATAGTGATTTGAGTTTTTAGAAAATAGATTTCATTAATGATAATTTAGATCACTGTGCAATAGGCTTCTTCACTTTAGCTCTTCTGGGTTTGATTATTAGATATAGAAGTTAAGCATCTTGTACTTAATTTCATACTAGATTTGTATAGGGTAAGTTTGAATCTAGGCCAGAATGCATTGCAACTCGAAGTTTACGAACTCCGGTTGACAATTTAATTTAAGGAATCTAATGACATATATCTCTAACAGTAACTACTTGGAGAATTTTGCATTCCCTTTTGTAGGACGAGTTTGGTTTCATGGATGAAATTTGATGTTTGGTTACTATTCTCTTGGTCTTGGAGATTCATTCTTGTCATGATCTTGATGATTGGATATACTCATTGTACATGTAAGTGATTCCTTTTTCATGTTTATTCTTGTATTTATCTTATCACATGAATGTTGCTGAGATTTTCGCTATCTAGGTCTGAAATTCACTGCTAATTTATGCGAAATGCTAGAATTTTTTATCTATTGAAGTGGCGCATCATTGCATGTGTCATGTATGAATGGGTGAATGTTCCTAGAGGTTATTTTTATTGAATATACCTTGATAAGTCATCAAACATTGCACATCGAAGTATAAAGTCCTTGGTAGCTGCTCTCATGCCCTAATTGCCATGCGAAGTTGCCTAGAGGCCTCCTTGATTGGGTTAATTCTCTCCAAATCACAAATTCACCTTGACTCCATCTCTCCCAAAGGCAAGGCATTGATCCAACCATTGGTGGTCACTTAAACAATTATTTTTCTCACCTTCTCCTTCTCTTTCTAGGCCTAGCCCTAATAGGTCTCCTAGGGCATCAATCGAATTCCCTTCTAGCCATCTAATCACCTTAATTTTTGGTCCACTACTCTGCTGGAGTTTTGTCTTGAGGTCCTCCAAATTTGAAGCAAATTTGGCGGTGGAATCCTGAGATATAACAAGCCCTAGCTACAGTTCCAATTCTTGCCCTAGATTGACTTGGGTTAGCGTCCTCATTGGGATCATTGCATTCAAATCTCAAAAGAAAATTAGTCCTTTGATCCTATTCCCTACCCTAATTAGGTCAAGCCCCTCATTGGTTGATCAACTCCATACCCTTGACCTAGTTTGGGTCCACTTGGCTCTGTGTGGTCCCACAACTTTGTAACTCCATTTCCACAAGGATTACATAGAAGCCTCTTATCCATAAGGATCCTTAGGTCTAGGAAGCCCCTTGTTAAGGCATATCCTCCAAACCTAGGCTCAAGAATCCTCTTATCCCTTCCTAGAGAGCCTATCACCTTGCTTTTGAAGCAAGCAAGCTATCTAATTGAGCCTCTCTTGTGAATAGGTCTTGGTGAATCATTCTCGAGTCTCTACCCATTCATTGATCCATCCTAGTGATTCCCCTTACAAGGAGCCTTAGCTCAGATGATAGTGGACTATCACTCCATTGTTGCCCCTTGACCTAATAGTTGTTCTATAGGACGCCCTCCTAGGACCCTTGCTAGTTTGGGCAATAACATGGCCCATTGTCACCATAGCCAAAACCCCCTACTCTTTACGAATTTTCACCGATGGGAGGGGTCCCAGTAGGTGATAAAGGTCACCTATGTATGACATTCTAGGTAGAAAGTATTAGGTGACTTGACTAGACCTTCTACTAGAAAGACACAACAATAGTTCAAGGTTCCAATAGGAGGCAATTTGCTTTCTATGTAGAGTCCTTGGGCTACAAGCACAAGACCTAGGGTTTGAGTAATTTGTTGAATGTTGGAGTATCCAAAGGTCAAGGCTAAAAGAAAAGGTTTCCATCAATGTGTATCAGCAAGGTTAAGGCTCATGAAACCTTCAAGAAGCCCCCAAGTTGAAGGAATATAAAGCTAGGGTTTCACTCTTAGGGTATGTTACCCACCACTAGTGGGTGACCCCTATAAGATAATTCTTCTCCTAGATTTGCCTTCAGTCAGTAACCAACAACCCCTTGCAGCCACCAGATAGCTCGATGTGCCACCATTCTCCGCCACCTGAGCCAGCAAGTGTGTGCCCTCATCCATCTATTATGATTGTATGTTTTAAGGTGGCCTTCCAAACCCGAAGGTATGACTGTTCATTATGTAATTGGGTGTTTATCCTGTCTTTTCTTGAGCACATTGGGACATGGATTATTGGGGGGATTTGGTGGAAAGAATGAGCTTGATTGTACCTTGGTCCTTTGTCACAACTTGGTGGTTAATCTTGTATCCTAGTCCCGTGGGATCTCCTTTATTGGCTACTAGCTTTAAGAATGGCACTACATGGGAAACCTTAATTTTGGTTGCGTTGTCGCTTCCTAACACCATATACCTCATTCCCCTCCACTCATTATAACCCCTTTTCACACTTTTCCCATCTGGGTCCACATTTGTCCAATGGGTCCACAAGGTGTTAGCCTCCCCCTCGCCTAGTCCAAACTTTAGGTCGGGCCTAGAATGATGCCCCAGAGGTTAATGCAGCTAAAAAGAAAGATAAAAGCATAATTTGGCTACTTACAATAGAAATGTACCACAAAATGCAACACATGGTCAAGACATGAAAATTTAGCTCCTGAGCAAAAGCCAAACATGAGCTCTACCCTCTATTACTATGGCCATCACCCTAGTTCCTAGGGCCCCTGTGTGTGCCCCCTACATCACTAAGGAACCCATGATTGTCCCAACCCCTGGTGGGCGATGAACTTCCCAACCTTAAGGGGGTAATCATTGCCACATCATATGCATCATGCTCTCATCCCCTAGAGCCTCAAACAATAAAGAAAGAAAAATCAATAACAGGAAAAAGGCATATAAAGAAGGGTGGAAAAACGAAGGCCAGGGTAACTCATGTTGTTAAATTGGCAACTAGGGCCAAACTCCATGTGGGTCAGCTTATTTATGGCAGCTGATAATTTTATTGGATCCCTCTCGTCGAGAGGTGTAGGATTGATCCAAAGATCATCCAATTCCAATAAGTATTTATGGAGATATGAATTTATTTTGTTTATGTAATTATTATCAAGCCGACCAGCTGTTATGTAGGCTCTAGAAGCCCAAACGTCATGTCTATTCAAACTATACGTTTTTGGTATAAATAGATGAGGAATTGATGTCATTTGTGAACACAATTCTTGAGTGATCTCCTACTATCCACGTCTTTGGTTTTTAGAGGAGTAGTGAGACACCAAGAGAAACACACGCTGGCCCAAAGATGATGCCCTACCAACGCAGTCATGAAAACCTACTAAAGCAGATCATAGAGACATATATACGCAAGCCATGGCAAACGTCGTTCTTGAGGCACTTACACGCTGTAACATAAATGGTGGCCGCAGTAATAAAAGGACACAGTCAAGCCGTAGTCATAATCCCGTTGTCCTGAGGTGTAGCCACCGTCAACGCATGGTAGCCGCAATCACAGTCCTAAGGTGAATGGAGCCGCAATAAGGTTAATGGAGCCGTTTTCAAGGTTAGGGGAATCGCAGTCTAGAAAGCAGAAACCCTAACATGCAAAGGAAAACTTATGAGCTCTCATACGCTGTCCCCAACACGCAGCTAGAACACTCATATGCTGTTAAGTTATGGTATGTTCTATGCTTATAACAGTTTACTTCTTTTTCTTATTATATTCCACCGATTAGCAATCACATGTACATAAAGTAAAGTGCAGATAGAACATTAAACGATCGACAGAAAACAAGCCAAGACAAGAGACACAAGATGTGGCGGCTAGCCAGGGACAAACCCCACAATGTGTGGGGAAACCCTTTGATCAAATCTTCTTTTATCTTCAATAATTCAGCAGAGAGAAATAGTACAATAAATCTGATTCATATCAGCAGTAGCAAACCCTAGATCAATAGCATCAGCATTAGCGGCTTCATTATCAAACTAGGGCAGACCATATCTCACAAACCGACAGTCGGATTGACTTCATTCCACCACCAAAAGTTTCGGCTTCCAGAGGAGGTTCAGATGAACCTACAGCGCAGTTCAGATGAGGAGATCTTCTAGGCCACGCAAGTCAATCTTTGCTTCTGCAGTTGCAGCTTCAGTTTCAGCAGTGTCCGGCTTCAAACTAGGGCAGTTGATATCTTGCAAACCGTTCGTCGGATTGACTTCATTCCACCACCAAAAGTTGCGGCGTTCAAAGGAGGTTCAGATGAACCTACAGCGCAGTTCCAAAGAGGAGATCTTCTAGGCCACGCAAGTCAATCTTTACTTCTGCAGTTGCAGCTTCAGTTTCAGCAGTTTCCGGCTTCAAACTAGGGCAGTCGATATCTTGCAAACCGTTCGTCGGATTGACTTCATTCCACCACCAAAAGTTGTGGCTTTCAGAGGAGGTTCAGATGAACCTACAGCGCAGTTCCAAAGAGGAGATCTTCTAGGCCACGCAAGTCAATCTTTACTTCTGCAGTTGCAGCTTCAGTTTCAGCAGTTTCCGGCTTCACATGTGTGAGAGAGAGAGACCCATTTCAGCGCAGTAGAGAAGAGACTCATATCTGCGCAGTAGAGAGAGAGAGATGTGATGAGATGAGTGAGTCCAAATGAGGAAAAGTCCTCTTATATTTATACACAACATTGGTGGGTGAATAGATGCGACTGTTGGGCTTTTGAGCCTACATGAGTTGTAGGTCAGCTTGATAATAATTCCATAATCAAAATAAATTCATATCTCCATGAATACTTATCGGAATTGGATGATCTTTATATCAATCCTACACCTCTCGACGAGAGGAATCTAATAAAAATATTATTAGCCATGAATAAGATGACCCACATGAAGTTTTGCCCTGGTTGCCAATTTTAACATATGTTATCCCCAACACGCAGGTGGAAATATTCGTAGCACATAAGTATTGAACGCAGTCAAGGCAGCAAGGTAAGGTACACATTGAACGCAGTCACATACATTGTAAACGCAATGCAGTCATATACATTGGAACGCATACATGTAAACGCAACGCAGTCATAACGATATTTTGAATTCGCTGGACAGTCACGAAACGTTGGACAGTCATGATATGTTGGGAAGTCTTGGTGATATACCACACAAGTCATATGATATAGAATATAGTCATATGATATACCAAGCAGATATATAAACGCAAGCCGTAGATCTGGCAACGTGGTCACACACAATATATACGCTAGGGTGATAGAAGTTATACGTTATGTATGTATATGGGCAATGATATGCTGTATATGAAGACTCATATATTCTGACCTATGCTCATATACGCAAGCAAATCTGCAGTACAACATATATACATGGCAAGGTATATATATGCAAGTTATGGCAATAAATATCTATGCAAGCAAAAGGACGTATTATCATAAGGATGCAACTATGATATAATGTGCATGGGCAGCACAATGATACTTGAAGCATGATGATGCATGAGCAGCATGAAGCATGATGATGCATGGGCAGCATGGGCAGTATGAAGTATGATGATGCATGAGCAGCATGATGATGCATGTGCAGCATGGGCAATATGAAGCATGATGATGCATGAGCAGCATGAAGCATGATGATGCATGGGCAGCATGGGCAGTATGAAGCATGATGATGCATGAGCAGCATGAAGCATGATGATGCATGAGCAGCATGAAGCATGATGATGCATGGGCAGCATGGGTAGTATGAAGCATGATGATGCATGGGCAGCATGAAGCATGATGATGCATGAGTAGCATGAAGCATGATGAGATCATGGGAAACATGGGCAGCATGAAGCATGATGATGGATAAGATCATGGACATAAGCAGCATGATGATAATCATGATTAGTGCAGCATGCAGTGGGGCAGCAAGTGGACCAGATGCAGCACTACGATAGGTGAAGCCATCACCTTAGAGAATCAGTTGAAGCAGAATGTCTTCAACTGATCTCATCGTTATATGAAATGATCTATGCTAGATCTAGATAAGTCAAAGTGTTGACGTCTATTGTAAATGTACTATCTTTCTCTCTCTTTCTCTGCTGAACTTTGAAGAACATAAAAGAAGAATTGATCAAGGATTTCCCCACACATTGTGGGGTTTGTCCCTGGCTAGCTCCACATCTTGTGTCCTCTTGTCTTGGCTTGTCTTCTGCGACCTATATTTGTGTTCTATCTGCAGTTTATCTTAATGCTGATGTGATTGCTAATTGTGAAAATTTAAATAAATTGCTCTAGCATAGAACATACCTAAACTGAACATGGTATCGGAGCTGAGGTGAAGACAATGCCCAAGCAAGAATGAAAGAGCAATCACCAAAGACAGTTGGGACAAGTCAAAAGGATCAATGGGTTCTTCACAATTCACTTAGGGTGAAGTCGAAGCAGAGCATATTATCAGAATGGCGTAGCAGAACTTTTGATGGCATACCTAAAGATCACTTCATTCGAAAGTTTGGATCTAAGGGTGGAAGGAAAGGCAGATGTCTTGGTTATGAGTTCGGCCCTTATGCGAAGGAGTGTCCAAATGACGGGGATGCAAGTCATCAAAGACATGGCCGACTCTTCAAAGAAGCAAGGAACCCCAAGTAAGAAGAATCAAATATTGTTTCTGATAAGATAGAGAAGTGTTATCTTGTATTGGCCCTCTCCTTCAGATTCTTTAGGAATATAGCATATTGATTGTAGTGCTTCAAGGCACTTCATCGGATAGAAGGGTGCACTCTCTAATTTGATAGAGATGGAAACAATCGTGGGATTACACTTGCAGCCGATGCCACCTATCCTGAAAAGGGAATGGAAGTAAAAGGTTTTATGGTGGCATTCGTCAATGGAAATGTAATGTGTTTGATTGAATTTTTGAAGATGTTTTTGAGTTCAAGGTTGTATCAAGTTGCAGGAAGTCCACTAGGGACCATGTCCATTGACACAGCACCGGAGATCTGTAAGTCAGATGGTGACAGAGATGCCTAAATTCAAAAAGAGCATGAAGGTACATGTCTAAGATGTACCGAAGGAAATCTTACAAGGGGACCATTCCCCCTCATGTAGCAGGTCCACAGGTTTGGAACAACCCATCGAGTTTGAAATTCATGAACAAGAATCTCATGTATACAGGTGGAAGAAAGCCCTCTATGGCTTGAAGCAAGACATCCCGAGCATAGTATGAGAGGATCAACAGCTGTCTGATGAAGCTAAGATTCACTAGGAGTGAAATCTATCCAAACCATCCGAAGGTTGTGGATGACAGACCTCTCATACCGACACCTATGTCTGATAGGTGCAGACCCTCTCATTTGTAAAAGACAGAGGGAGTTGGATTCCGAATGTGGAAAGATAAACTGCTAGCCTGTGACTACCTCGAGGATCTTAACTTTCAGAGGTTATATGGTAGTGATGTCAGACTTGATTTGGGAAATGCCTCTGAGTTTCTAAAACTCATTCGCGTTGATGTTCTTGGTGAACCTCCGTCTGAACATATGTTTTGAGTGTGAGCTCATATTTGGTTGAGCCTCACTAGATTGGTGCCAAGAATCTTCTGAGATGTCTTCAAGACACAATCTCTCATGGATTGAGATACACTGCCGGAAATATGAAACTGCATGATTATTCGAATGTTGATTAGGCAGGTAGTGTGGAGGATCACTGGAGCACTTCTTAGTGTTGTTTCTCTTTGGATTCTGCTTCAATATAATGGATGAGCAGGAAGCAGAAGTCGGTTGCCATAAGCACTGTCGAGACCGGATACATATCTACGAGTATGATCTCGTATGAAGCTACCTGGTTGGGGAAGCTCTTCAGTGAGCTGTTTGATCACATACCACTGTGATACTCTATAACAACTAGAGGTGGGATTCGATTATTGAGGAATCCCGTATTCGTCGATTGCTCCAACAGGTAGACATCATCTGGGATATGGTAAGTCGATGAGCAAGGAGGCTCCATCGCACTGAGATGATGTACAGGTCGCTAAAGCCTCGAGGGAAAGATCAAATTTATGATTTTCCTGAACGACTTGTAGTCGTCAAGAAATCCTTGTACAAGCGTCTTGCATGTTGCATACATTGAGCTCTGGGAGCTCTGAGGGCTTTCGGTTCTTACTGGAGCAACATATGACCACAGGGTGACTCACCCTCCTCTAGTGGTGTGCACTGAAATAAGATGATTCGCTCTCTTGTGGGACAAGATGATTCGCTCTCTTGTGGAACAGGATGATTCGCTCTCCTGTGTAGCAGGATGATTAGATCTCATGTGAGGCCTGGATTGATGTGTTCTCCATGGCCACTGTAGCAGGATTGATGTGTTCTCCTGTGAGGCCTGGATTGATGTGTTCTCCATGGCGACTGTAGCGGGATTGATGTGTTCTCCTGTGAGGCCTGGATTGATGTGTTCTCCATGGCGACTGTAGCGGGATTGATGTGTTCTCCTGTGAGGCCTGGATTGATGTGTTCTCCATGGCGACTGTAGCAGGATTGATGTGTTCTCCTGTGAGGCCTGGATTGATGTGTTCTCCATGGCGATTGTAGCAGGATTGATGTGTTCTCCTGTGAGGACAGGATTGATTAGTTCTCCTGTCGCATCCTACCAATGTAGTCTAGGACTCATGGGAAGTACCTCTCATCTGATCAAGGAGCAGGGAAATGAAGTTAGGGACCATAGTAGTACCGATGGACACATCGTTGTATCTACCGTACTCCCTACGCTAGGATGACCTCCATTGATCTGGGATCAATGATACTGGTCTGGGACCAGAGGTAGGAGTTGTACCATACTATGACGCTGACTTCGAGTCGGTTGAGACTGGTCTGGGACCAATGGTACATACTCTGAGACTGACTTTGTGTCAGTGCAGTACTAGTCTGGGACCAATGAGAGTGGTACATACTATGACGCTAACTTCGGGTCGGTTGGGACTGGTCTAGGACTAGTGGTACACTCTCTGAGACTGCGACACTGGTTTGGGACCAGTGGTAGGAGTGGTACCTACTATGAAGCTGACTTCAGGTCAGTTGAGACTGGTCTGGGACCAGTGGTACGCACTCTGAGACTGACTTTGGGTCAGTAAAGAATGGTATGAGACATTCTCGATCAATTCTTCTTCTTCATAGTTCAGCAGAGCTAAGTTGAGCAGAGCAGAGCTGAGCAGAGAAAAGCAAAGCTGGCAGAGCCAGCAAAGTTGAGCAGAGCTGAGAAGAGCAGGGTAGAGCAGTGCAGGGCACTAATGACAAAGATAGTACAGTCGAACTTATGGATCAACGAATGGAGTTCTCCCTAGTTGAGAGGGAGTGTTAAATTGGCAACTAGGGCCAAACTCCATGTGGGTCAGCTTATTTATGGCCGCTGATATTTTTATTGGATCCCTCTCGTCGAGAGGTGTAGGATTGATCCAAATATCATCCAATTCCGATAAGTATTTATGGAGATATGAATTTATTTTGTTAATGTAATTATTATCAAGACAACCAGCGCTTATGTGGGCTCTAGAAGCCCAAACGTCATGTCTATTCAAACTATACGTTTTTGGTATAAATAGATGAGGAATTGATGTCATTTGTGAACACAATTCTTGAGTGATCTCCTCCTCTCCACGTCTTGGGTTTTTGGAGGAGTGAGACACCAAGAGAAACACACGCTGGCCCAAAGATGATGCCCTACCAACGCAGTCATGAAAACCTACTAACGCAGATCATAGAGACATATATACGCAAGCCATGGCAAACGCCGTTCTTGATGCACTTACACGCTGTAACATAAATGGTGGTTGTAGTAATAAAAGGACGCAGTCAAGCCACAGTCATAATCCCGCTGTCCTGAGGTGTAGCCACCGTCAACGCATGGTAGCCGCAGTCACAGTCCTGAGGTGTAGTCGTAGTCACAGTCCTAAGGTGAATGGAGCCGAAGTAAGGTTAATGGAGCCGCTATCAAGGTTAGGGGAATCGCAGTCTAGAAAGCAGAAACCCTAACACGCAAAGGAAAACTTATGAGCTCTCATACATTGTCCCCAACACGCAGCCAGAACACTCATATGTTGTCCCCAACACGTAGGTGGAAATATTCACAGCACATAAGTATTGAATGCAATCAAGGCAGCAAGGTAAGGTACACATTGGAACGCAATCATATACATTGTAAATGCAACGCAGTCATATACATTGGAACGCATACATGTAAACGTAACGCGGTCATAACGATATACTGAATTCGCTGGACAGTCATGATATGTTGGGAAGTCTTGGTGATATACCACGCAGGTCATATGATATAGAATACAGTCATGATATACCACGCAGATATATAAACGCAGGCCCTAGATCTGGCAGCGTGGTCACACACAATATATACGCTGGGGTGATACAAGTTATATGTTGTGTATGTATATGGACAGTGATATGCTGTATATGAAGACTCATATATTCTGACCTATGCTCATATACGCAGGCAAATCTGCAGTACAACATATATACATGGCAAGGTATATATATGCAAGTTATGGCAATAAATATCTATGCAAGCAGAAGGACGTATTATCATAAGGATGCAGCTATGATATAATGTGCATGGGCAGCACAATGATACATGAAGCATGATGATGCATGAGCAGCATGAAGCATGATGATGCATGGGCAGCATGGGCAGTATGAAGTATGATGATGCATGAGCAGCATGATGATGCATGGGCAGCATGGGCAGTATGAAGCATGATGATGCATGAGCAGCATGAAGCATGATGATGCATGAGTAGCATGAAGCATGATGAGATCATGGGCAGCATGAAGCATGGTGATGGATAACATCATGGACATAAGCAGCATGATGATAATCATGATTAGTGCAACATGCAGTGGGGCAGCAAGTGGACCAGATGCAGCACTACGATAGGTGAAGCAAAATGTCTTCAACTGATCTCATCGTTATACGAAATGATCTATGCTAGATCTAGATAAGTCAAAGTGTTGACGTCTATTGTAAATGTACTATCTCTCTCTCTCTTTCTCTGCTGAACTTTGAAGGACATAAAAGAAGAATTGATCAAGGGTTTCCCCACACATTGTGGGGTTTGTCCCTGGCTAGCGCCACATCTTGTGTCCTCTTGTCTTGGCTTATCTTCTGCGATTTATATTTGTGTTCTATCTGCAGTTTATCTTAATGCTGATGTGATTGCTAACTGTGAAAATTTAAATAAATTGCTCTAGCATAGAACATACCTAAACTTAACACATGTACCACGCTTGCTCCCTCCTACATCTATACACCCGATGTGTGGGCTTCCCTCATTATTGCTACCCTTGTACCATGGCATGTGGCAAGGAGCCTTCCCTATTGTCCCATTCTGTTCCATTGTTATCTCACATGCCACCTACCATTTTATGGATGTACCATGGACCTATCACTCCCTTAGAGGTTGAAACCACCTAATAGGGTCCTTTATTAACCTCTCTTGCCGAGCAAGGTAACATCTATACATTCTAAAGCCCATTTGGAAGGGCATGCCACTATGAAGTGTCCACTTTTGCCTTGATTAACAAGCTTATTTACTCAATTGCACTAATGATTGGTTGTACTGGAAGGTGAAGAGACACATTGGATCTTATTCAAGATTACAGGTGGGTCTTCATTTTGGATTTGGCCTCCCTATACAGGATCCAAGCCCTCCAGAGGGTCATAATGGCACTTGTAGGGTGAGCATTGAGATCCATGGGCCTCCACCACAATAGAGTTCAGCACCACACATTTCTTGCTCGTGCCCTAGCTTTACAGAGATGATGATGCACTTGGACCACATTGCCTAGCCATCCATACACTTGAACCCAACACTTGGAGTTGATCCAGGTCCCAAATCATCTTCTAACCCTCACTGATGGAGCATCGACTTCTTATTGAGCCACTGGAGACCCATGAGACCATTAATGGTGCCCCACAACCACTTGGGTGCACCATATGATGTTTTGCTTGAAATCAAGGGACCACACCCCTTGATCATCATTTTGGGAGCCCTCCTCTTCATCATGGTACATTGAGGACTCATATTGGCCTTCCAACAGCCCTTTGCACCATTATTTTATCGTTTCAGCCTCATTACGAAGCCTTATTTTACACATTTTAGCTATTTGGTAGGCTTGTCCCAAATTTATTGTTATGTGCACATTAAAATAATCATTAGGGGCTTAATTAGGTCAGTCGAACTTGTGAGAGGCTCATATAAATTGAAGAGAGACTCATTTTGTAACTCATCATCATTTGGATTGGGATTTCTCTTGTAAAAAGAATTTGGACCTGCAATTGATGGACGAAATTGGTAGTTTTTTATGCATTTTGATGTTTGGGATTTTCGTTATCTTGTCTTAGAGCTTCTGCTTGCAAATTTGATTGATGTATATACTCTTGCATAATCTTGTAAGTGTTGTTTGATGCTATATCTTTACATTGCTACATGTCTAATGTGTGGAATATATTTTCATGATCTTGTGCCCTAATTTAATGCAAATTCATGAAAACACTAAAGATTATTGAAGTATTGCATGCATTACTCATAGATGATGTGAATGAATGTTCCTAGAGGCTCATTTTTCATATTGCATCCTTGAATCTTCATCAATGCTTGCTAAGTGAAGTATAAATACCTATTGTCACTTGTTGCTTCTCTAGGGTTAGGAAAGAGATGCATAGGTCTCCTTGATAGCAAAGACCTTAAATCAAAGGAAATCTTGACTCCATTTCTCCCAATTGATAAGGCATTGGTCTTAATCCTAGGTGATCAAACTAAAAACCTTTTTCTTTCAACTTTTATAGTTTTTTCCCTAACCCTAGAAGGTTGTCTAGGGCCTAGTGTGAATTGCTTTAGGAAGGGTCGTTTAAAGAGAGAGTTGGTAGGCTACTACGTTATTATGTCCTCTACTAGCCATCCAAACTTGAGGAAATTCCCGTGTCTAGTTTGAGAGGAATCTCAAGCCCTAGCTCTGATATCGATTGTATCCTTAAAATTCTTTGGTTAACGGCATTCCAAAGGTCATTTGCTCTCGAAAACTCAAAGGAAGTTAATCATTCTTTT
The DNA here is from genome assembly GCA_031772625.1 of Pinus tabuliformis. NCBI lineage: Eukaryota > Viridiplantae > Streptophyta > Pinopsida > Pinales > Pinaceae > Pinus > Pinus tabuliformis. The sequence continues at coordinate 1,000,362,933 of CM062819.1, read as the reverse complement.
GGCCTTTCTCATCCTTCCTTGACCTAGTAGTTATATTAAAGATCATCCCCTTGCAATCATAGCAATCCCTAGGCCTTGCTTAGATATCTCCCTAGGTCTCTCTGGTGGTGTTAAATCCATATATGGTAATCATCTTAGAAAGCCTTTAGAGGGGTCCAATCTCTTTAGGGAGCCTTAGGTCTAAGGGTATCTCTTGTAATTGAATAACCTTTCCTCCTAGGTCTAGGTCTCCTCATAGGCCTTTCTTGGAGAGCCATGAGCTTCTACTCGAAGCATTAAGCCATCATTTGAGCCTCTTCTTTGAATGGGCCTTGGAAATCACACCATACCTTTCCATTGATCCTATCATTCGAGCGATTTCTCTCATCCCAGGACTCCTCCCATCGATGAAAGTTTGTAAAGATCAAGGGACACTGACTAAAGTGACAATGGATCTTTGTCCCATTGTTGTCATTTGGTCTAGTATTTGTCCCTTAGGTACCCCTCATAGGACCCCTGCTAGATTGAGTGGTAACAGGGTAAACAACTAGGGCAAGAGAATTTATGGATGAAATTGAAGTGGATGCGCACCAAAAGGCTAAATTTTGTGAGAAATGATATCCTCTTGATGTTTAGGCTCTTCAAACCCAAGAATTCTACTTGTCTAAGCATTCACACCAAGCCCTAGTTTACTACCTTAGCCTTAAAGGGGCCAAAAACTAAAAGAGAGAGAAAATGAATAAGAAAGGTAAATGATCACCAACCAATTGGATCAGTCCCTTATATCTTGGGAGTATGGAGTCAATGATGTTTCAAATCAGCCAAATAGTTTCATAAGTGTTGATTTTCCATGGCACATGAGACTCTGGTTTGGAGCTTAACGTCTCTAACACAAACACACTCAAATGCCACAACAATACTACTTTGCACAGCAAAATCTACACACCAGTGAACCAACTAGTGCACATGACAATTTTCAACTTTTCAAACCCACTACATGTTATATTACAAACTAGAATACAACAGTCTTAAGGCTCCCGTACCAGGGATCTTGGCCTTTACATACAACCCTGATACAAGGATACAACTAGGGCTTGGTGTCAGTCACTTTGATGACCAATCTACCCTAAACAAGACACACTTGACCTACTTTTTGATGTGGTGCCCCACAGCCCTTTCAATCCACGTGCCTACATCTGGCGGGTCCTCTTACCTAACAATCTATTGATCTCTCCAGCCTACCACTATCAATTATCACAGCTCCTTTTGTGACACTAAACCTTGGCTCATCGAACTGCCCACTAGTAGCCCTCCTACTCCATTAGGATGACTACTCACTGAGTCTTCTGGAACTACCCATTTTTCACTTAAGTCTGCCCATCTGCAACTCTTGAACTAGGGCTCCATCGGTTTTCCTCCTAACAGCTCATTCGTCCTTCAATGATTACTGCACATGAGGAATTCATGTCACTACATACTGCATACGGAAGTCATTGTTTACAACTTCGTTTGTGAACAATGCTTAGCATTTAGATCTGCTCCTCTTGTCAACAATCTTGTCACTTAAGACTGTTGATCCTAGGGCCTCCAAATCTGCCCTAACTCTATGACAATCAATTTCTCCTGCCACTGTCTTTAGGGTCACCACATCTACCCACATACATTGAATTCCTTAGCTGATATAGGGCTTGGAAGATTGCCCCCTTTTCTACAATTTGTTCCTCAAATTTCCCACATCTAGGGCTTCCAAATGTTGTTTTTCATCTCCTATGAACAAACCTCCAAACTAGCACTTTCGTTCCCTAGCACAATCAGTCGTAAACTTTGCACTTCTCACACTGTTGTTGCAGCCTCTTGTACCACCTGTACACTTGCACAATATCAAACTCATGGGATAATCTGAGGGTGATTTTGTGCACATAAAGTAGCCTAAACTAGGGCATCAAAGGTTGTTGTTCAAACCCTTGAACAACTCCTCCATCCACTTAGCAATTCTTCTCCACAACCCAACCCACTTCTAGCAGCTCCATACAGCCCTAAAGGCCACAATCAACGTACCAGTAGCTCTGGACACCATACGACCTCTCCTTTAGACCTGTTGTTCACAAATTAGGCCACGTAGGCCACTCTTCCTATTGCGCTGAGGTCTGAGGGTGCTCGACCCTCCTGGCCGCAATTACTTTGGGGCTTTGGATCTTCTACCAAGCACATAAGGGCATGCGGCCTTCTTCTTGCATACTGGAGAATGATCTAGGCAAAATCTACACACATCAGTGAATCAACTAGTGCACATCACAATTTTTAACTTTTCAAACCCACTACATGTTATATTACAAAATAGAATACAACAATCTTAGGGCTTCCTTACTAGGGATCTTGGCCCTTACATACAACCCTGATACAAGGACACAACTAGGGCTTGGTGTCAGTCACTTTGACAACCAATCTACCCTGAACAAGACACACTTGACCTACTTTCTGATGTGGTGCCCCACAACCCTTTCAATCCACGTGCCCACATCCGGCGGGTCCTCTTACCTCCCATTCTACTGATCTCTCCAATGTACCACGATCAATGATCACACCTCCTTTTGTGACACTAAACTTTGGCTCATCGAACTACCCACTAGTAACCCTCCTACTCCATTAGGATGACTGCTCACTGAGTCTTATGGAACTGCCCACTCTTCACTTAAGTCTACCCATCTGCAACTCTTGAACTAGGGCTCCATCGATTTGCCTCCTAACAACTCATCCGTCCTTCAATGATTACTGCACATGAGGAATTTATGCATACTGCATACGAAAGTCACTGTTCACAACTTCGTTTGTGAACAATGCTTAGCGTTTAGATCTGCTCCTTTTGTCAATAATCTTGTCACTTAAGACTATTGATCCTAGGGCCTCCAAATCTGCCCTAACTCTATGACAATTAGTTTCTCATGTCACTGTCTTTAGGGTCACCAAATCTGCCCAAATATAATCAATTCCTTGGTTGATATAGGGCTTGTAAGACTGCCCTCGCAATTTGTTACTCAAATTGCCAAGATCTAGGGCTTCCAAATATTGTTGTTCATCTCCTATGAACAGACCTCTAAACTAGCACTTCCATTCCTAGCACAATCAGCCCTACACTCTGCCCTTCCCCCGCTGTTGTTGCAGCCTCTTGTACCACCTATACACTTGCGCAATATCAGACTTACGGGACAGACCTGAGGGTGATTTTGTGCACAAAAAGTAGCCCAAAACAGGGCATCAAAGAATGTTGTTCAAACTTTTGAACAACTCCTCTATCCACGTAGCAATTCTTCTCCACGACCCAACCCTCTTCTAACAACGTCGTACATCCCTAAATACCATGACCAACATATCAGTAGCTTTGGATACCATGCAACCTCTCCTTTAGACCTATTGTTCATCAAATTAGGCCATGTAGGCCACTCTTCCTGCTGCACTGAGGTTTGAGGGTGTTCGACCCTCCTGACCACAATTACTCCAGGCCTTTGGACCTTCTACCAAGCACATAAGAGCATGCGGCCTTCTTGCAGACTGGAGAGTGATCTAGGCCTCTCGGCCCCTCCTCTTAACCAACAAGACATACCTTAGTGTGGCCTTTCTCTTTGTAAGGTAACTAGGCCTTTCTGCCACTTTTACATGCCTAAGAATAGGCATGCGGCCTTACCCACAACCCAAAGAAACCTTTGAAACTACATGGATTCTAGGGTTGAAGAATGCATCCATAAGGACGAGTTATCTAGGACAGAAACCCTCCTCCTTGCTTTGTCTCTCCTTAAGGCTCCTTGCTGCCTCCTTGAGAAATTTATTGCACTAGGATGGATCAGAACTCAACCTCCCTTGTAGCCCTACTCGACCTCCTCTTGGATTACATCTAAACCAACCTCTTCAATCAAATGATCTCGCTCTCACTTGATTTACTAGCATTTCCTTAGGCCTCTTTAAATAACTTTTCCTTACGCCTCTTAGGAACCCTCTAGATCTTAGGGTTTTAGTCCTCTTAGACCTTAGGAAATAATAATTTTCCTTTTAATTTCTTTTTAGATTTTAAACCCCTTCTTGGTTCTAAAACCCCTCTGCTTGGGTTCTTTGCCCACAAATCCTTTTTTGGCCAAACTTCTCACAAACCCAACCCCTAGGCTTGTGGAGTACCTCCAAAGCTACACATATCAACACTAAGGAGGCCGAAATTTTGATGCCATAGCTACCAAAGTTCCAGCAATTACCTATCCAATGGAAGAAGGATTTTTCATGGGAAAGCTACCAAGAGTTGACCACTAAGGACATTCATTCACAAGCTATGTATGAATAATGCATGCAGTAGATCATTTAGATTTAGAATTCAATAGATATTCAACAAAATTAGGGAACAATTGCAATCACTAGAATCAACAAAATTCCATACATTAGACATGTAAGAGATAGATATTCAAAATTTAAGTCCACTTACAAGATAACATGCAAAGAATCCATTCCATCCATCCAAAGAATAACTCCAAAATGTAACGATTTAGCTCCAGATATCAAAATGCATCAAAGATCCAAGTATCTACACAAGCTCAAGAGGCCAAAATGCACAAATAGTGTGATGTGATGAGGTACAACAAAGAAGGCCTCCTCTATTTATATGAGGAAGATGAGTTCCTATTTAGCCTAGAAACCCCTCTAAACAATAAAATAATGTGCTAGGTCACAAGCCAACCTAGTAGCCCTTGAAAAACAAATTAATTATCCACATGTGTGAGCCAAAATAAGCAACAGTGTTGACATCATGCTAGCGTAGGACGTTGAGGGCAATGGATGCCATAAGGTGCGTAGAAGCCCTCTAAAATAAACCTCTAGGGGTTGGCTCCTAGACCTCTGACATAATCCATCTATGAACCCCAATTTTGGCTTTGGGACACAAAAGTGGTCTCATGGGTCCCCAAGTGGCCAAAATGCTTGTCTTTGCTCCAACGTTGAGGGCTCTTATGGTGGTGCTAGCCCTCCCATGTCTCAATGTGTGAGACCATCCTCATTTGGGCCCTGGATTGGCTGCCATCCATCTGATCAATGCTAAGTCAGCTAGGGGCATGTCGATTCACGTGCATCATCCCATAAAAGTCAACAATGTGGGGCAAAGTGTTGGAATGTTGTGGGTGTTGGAGGTGCCTAAGGATGCAAGTGATGCTCTGCAACTGTCTGGAGTCCCATGCCTCTCAACGCTTCACCTGTGGGTGTCAATATGTCCCTCTGGAAGACCTGGACCCCATTTAAGTTGCCTAGACCTCTAGATGGAACCACCTATCAATTACACACAATATCCAATGCTTCAACTTTCACCATTAGGTACATTTAATCATTATTGCATCTATGTGAACCAAGTTTGAAAGTAATGAGCAAATTAGCACTTCATACAAGGCTTCCCTTCCAAAATTGTCGCTTTGGACATGCAATGGTGTTACCACCCTATGTAGGAGTGGTTAACAGACGATCCTATTAGGTGTTTTCAACCCCTAAGGGGAAGTGACATGTCCTTGGTCCACCCTTCAATCAATAGGTGCCATGTGAATAATGATAGAACAAAGGGGAGAAGACTTCATGGCCAAGTGCCATGGTCAAAGGGACCAGCCTGATGAGAATCCTCACCTTGGGTGTACAGATGTGGGGGGGGCGGAGAAATCGTGGATGCATGGGTTACTTTTTCTTGATTTTTTTCTTTGTATTACTTAACATAGCTCAAAGGATAAGAGCTTTCTTTCCATGATGTATAGTAGTTATTACCCCCTTAAGGATGGGGTAGTTCATCACCCACAAAGGGTTGGGACATGCAAGGGTTCCTTGTCTTCTATGAGATAGGGCAACATTGGCCCAGGAACTAAGTGATGGCCATATGAGTGAGGTAGAGCTCATGCTTGGATTTTTCCCACGTGCTAATTTTTAATGTCCGGACCATCTTTTGCACTTTCATTTTTCTTTTGTTTTGCTTGTGGCCATTACATGCTCTTTCTATTTCTTTTAGCTGCATCAACCTCTCAAGGTACATTTTCAAACCCTATCGAGGCATGAGGATGTGTGGGTGCCAAATCCCAATGAACTAGTGGTCAATTGAACCCAAAGAATGGAGGCGGAATAGGGGCTTGTAATGTAAGATGGAAAGTGGTAAGTATGGAATAGGGAGAAATGGGGCTATTCTATCTTAATCATGGCTTCCCAAGTAGTGCCCCTCCTATAACTGTTGGGCCATTAGGGGAGGTCCCACTTGACTAGGATTGAAAATTAACCCCCATTTAACGTGAGGGAACAAGATCGTGACCAAGACCCTTCTTTCTTCCAAGTCACCCCATAATCCATGTCAAATTCCCAAATACAAACGAGAATAAGCACCTAATTGCAAAATGAATAAAGTAACTTTCAATCAAAAGCCCACCTTCCAAGATGTGATCTTGTCAAATGGGCGAGGAAACATATGACTAATGCAAGTGGCGTAAATGGCACATAATCATCGCCTACTAGTGGCTCTCAGGGGCTACTGTCTGTCGGCTGGAAGAGATCATAAGAGAAAAAATCCTCCTATGGGGTCACCCACTTTGAGTGGGTAACATCTAGCTCCAACTGGGACATGAGCTCACTGTAGAGCACATGATCCATGTACTCGCACGAGGAGTTCATGAGAACTCTAACAATCTCCTGGGACCACAAACCTGTAACTTACAGATTACAATAAACTATTTGGCAGCATGTGCATTGGGTGATTTTTCATCAAAATAATAAATCCATACAAAAAAGTAAATCTACTTTAAACACAATTGTAATCTATATGCAATCTAATGAGAACATGAGATGGCGTTGTTAGTTATGCAAAAAGGAATATGTAATTCACCTACACTACCATGCATAGCATGTGAATATCAAGGGTTCATGAAAGAGGTGAGGAGGCTAGCTTTCACCGCTGAAGGCCAAAGTTCACCATCAAGTTTAACGATGTAAAAGTATCCCACACGAACTTTCCCATGGACCTTGACAGGGATGAGATGTTTATATTGGAAACCTTTGAGCACCAGTGAGGGGCAAGGGAGGTGAATTAGTAGTGTGACTTATTCAAAAAAAATTCCTTTAATTTACTTTTACCGAATCACACACTTGTTAGTAGCTTAACATATACCATGTGCATGTAAATGATAAACATGTAAACACATATGTAGCATATACTAAAAGCAAATCATTAGAACAAAACCCAAAAACCATCCTCACTCATGAGACACAAGATATCTGGTGGAAAACCCTTCTCTGGGGAAAAAACCACCCTCATTGTTGTTGCACTGCTCTGAATCTCTTATTAAGCAAAATGATATCTTTTACATAGATCACTGACTCCCATTAGTTTGGAGACTCGAACTCACTACAATCAACCAAGAGACTCGATTCTACTGATCAGCGCGGAAGACTATGTTCTCCCACGGATCTACTAACTACCATCTGCTGAAGGCCACCATGATCAACGATCCTCGCCCAACTCCGATTAGACTATCCAAATTCAATTACATGGAGTAATTGTTCCTTTCGCTAAAGCTTCGTAATCACTGCTCCACTCTCATGAAGCCACTACTCTTCTCTATGCGAATCTCATTTCATATATTTTCAAACTAGATCCAAGACTCTCTGCTCAACTCAATTCAACGCTGCAATATATGATCTTCAGCAACAAGACTCTCTGCAAAATATCATCAAAAACACCACCAACGATGTGCTCTCTGTTAGGGTCAGTAGTTTTCATCGTCAAATGTATTTGCCTTATTCATTCATTTTTGGTTTTTTAATAAGTCGAACTTATAGTCATTGTTGTTGTCATAAGTTTGAAAGTCACCGTCCGACATCGCCATGAGTTTAGTCATCAAGTGGTCCAGTCAAAGCATGAAGGAGTGTCAAGTTAATGGGAATCATGGTCGTTGCACAGGTGGGTATCAACCATTTAGGAAGTTTGCAAGAGTTGGAAAGCATAATTAAAGAGTTCTACACCATCACACATCCATTTCAAGCCTACCCATTTGATCCATTTTGTCAGAGGAGGTGTGCAACCATACAGAGCATGGAGTGCTACTCAGACTTTTCATTGCTCAGTGTTGCACAAATACTCTGTTTTAGTCATCCTTTTGCAAAACAGTTTCTGATCACATGGAGGCAAATTTTGGGAAACTAAAAGAGGTTTTTCTCAAGGACGGGCCAAATAACAATAACCTCTTCCAGTTTTTGCACAAGTGTCATGGATCGGGATATTCGAATGCATCTTCAAAGCATATTTTACAGACTATGCAAATTGTCTATTTTAGCCATTGTTTTGCAAAGGATTTTCTGAGGATATGGGGCAGTGTTTGAAGAAATTGAGAGAGGTTTTTTTTCAAAACAAGCTCATCTACAATAACCTCCTTCAGTTTTTACACAGGTGCTACCACTTGGGTGCTACAGGTGTTTCTTCGAGGCCCATTTTCGTAGTATTTTGCTGACAGAATTATGAATTTTTTTTGAAATTCGAATTTGTGGAAGGTTTGAGACATCAGATGGGTCCTACTCCAACTCATCAAATTTCAACCTTGCTATTGTGATGCTAGCGATAAAGATAAAATGAATGGATAGGCCATTAGCTAGGAGATAGGATAAAGTGTTTATGTTTTTTTTAAGGAATAAAAGCGACAACTTTTATTATTAGTTTTATTTAGTTTTTTTTTTGTTATAGAAAACAGTATGTGGATAAATCATGCAATGTATCTGGTCATATGGGCCTATTGTGTTAAAAATGTATTTAAGGCCACATAGAACAGGAAGAAAAGGTTCGGATTTGAGGAGAATTACTGTGTATGTATTTCCTTTTGCTGGAATAAAATTATCAGTGTAGTGAGTTTTCCATTTAGCAGAGATTCTTGTGGTATGAAATTCAAGTTTATGTGACTTCTCTTATGTGTATGTTATTTACTGTGTCATTGTTTAATTTCTTCATTTCTATATTGTTTCTAAGACAGATTTTCAGAATTCATTTATGTTAATGCTCTGGATAACTGCTCTTATTTCTGAACTATAATGGAATTCACTTTAGTAACGTGCTCCTTTATAGTGTTCCTCTAGATATTTCGATCATGAAATACATGTTTCAGAATTCAATTTATGCTTTGTCACATGTGGTTGGATATCTCTATGTAATTTCCAGTTATTTTCAAAACTCATCCTATGCTATAACCAAATGTTGTGACTTGGAATAGTACCTACCCTGCCTTTGTTTTCATAAGTGTCTAATATGAAGTTCTAATAATTTTATGTAAAACTTTGAAAAATGAATCCATGCCCAGTGACCCTCCCTCTCAAGTCCATCAACCATTTTCATTAAATCCTTTTTTATCTTTACAGACCTAGCCTCTGTCAAATGTCCTTGAGCGTTGTTGATTACATAATTTGATCTTCTTTCAAGTGAGGGAGCCCCCTTCCGATTGGAAAAGGCCAGTGTTCTAACCAAAAGAGGTTTGTGGTTACCTCTGGGATTTCTCTCTTCAACCTGGAGAAATTTACGGAGTGCTAACACTCTCAACACTAGAAAAATAGTGGCTCACATCCATACATCAAAACCATAATACAATGACCATCCAGCAGCATAATCTCTACTCCAATCCTCCAAACAAATCTCTGCTACAGTAGCCTGAGATCTGATCTGAATAATGATACACTGCTTCAACAATTTGCTCCATTCACTACCATTGGAACTCATACACTGAAGCATCCCTCTTCATAACTTGGTCTGAAGCACTCCTCTATCTTCTACAACCCTCTATCTCACTCTCCAACCAATGCTCAGCTCCAAACTGATGCATATAACATATGTTGGGCGAAATACACCTTAGGCATGGGATCAAGAATGCACAAACTTGACAAAATCAATCCTCAACCATCACTACTTGTGCACTAAATGTGTTCACACCCATTGGAGGACTCTTTCAACCCATTTCGACCTTTTTCAATTAGTATAGAACCTTCTAGGAATTTCCAAGTCGAATTACTCTGGAAGTGCGCGAGGAATGCGAAGAAAATTTCGTTTTAAGCCTCAGTCGCAGGCACAACACTAGATGATCTCGACCAGCTGCATGCATAAACCTGCTTCCCAGTGATTGAAGCCTCTCAGTCGCATGCACAAGCCTGCATGGGAGCGACTGGAGCAGAGCATAAGGAAAAACAACAAACTTCAGCGCAGAACCTCTACCAATTGTTTGGTCACCTTCTCCAGCTCCTGTACAAGCTTCCAAGCCTCTGTCAAGCTCAACAACACCTTAGCAAATGGACCAAACAAGTCTCCCAAGCGTCACTGCCAAGTTGACCTAAAAGGCCAACAAACAAAGGTTGGCAAGCCTGCCAACAAGTCCTCCACTCTCCACAAACTCCTCCACAAGCTGCAACACCTCTGAACTGACCTGTAACATATTGTAGCACCTCAACAACATCCTCATCAAGGCAACACATTGCTGCAACAAGTCAACCATCAGTTCTTGCACTAGGTCATGAACACCACTAGTACATGAGCAGCCATCATACCACATCATTGCCATCATAAGGTTGACATCAATGCCAAGATAACCATCTCAATGCCAACTCAACTAGCTAAAACCATGCTACAAGGAAAGGCATCCAAACATCAACTAGGCTACATAGGGTCGACATCAATGCTAACATGAGCTAGCTGCCATCATGAACCAATTCCAACATCACCTAGTTGGAACCATGCACACCATAATGGCAACAGGTTATCCAATTGATGTCAACATAACCATCTCAATGCCAAATCAACTAAGCCAAAACCATGCTACAAGGAAAGGTATCCAAACATCAACTAGGCCACATAGGGTTGACATCAATGCCAACATGAGCTAGCTTTCCATCATGAACCAATTCCAACATCACCTAGCTCGAACCATGCACACCATAATGCCAACAAGTTATCCACTAAAACCATGTCTCCCACTTGAAACTCCTTCCTTGACTTTTGCACTCACTACTTCTTAGGGATGGTAGGCTTCGGATTTGACGTCTTAATTTCGAAAATCTCTTGAGAAGGAAGGGGAATGATAGGCTTGGATGACTTGGTCGGGGAATCCTGATTTTTTATTCTCAGTTGATGGTTAGGAAACAAGAAAGGATCCATCTTCCACATGATTTGGGAGTTGGCGGTCCCTATAGAGGATAAATAGGGTCCCATCCGATTGAGGAATGGTGGCATATGACAAGTCCAATTGTAATTTTCCACCTATGGAGGCACCCCATTTTCTAGATAATAACATCCCCCATACATCAGGAATATTAATGACAATTATATCAACATAGAAATACTTTGTTAGTAGCCAGAGAAACCTTTATGTGCTTAATGAGACCATGCATAGGCATGGACCTAGAATCAAAACCACACACATTCTTATAAGTCCTTGTGAAGTTTATCTCTAATGGAGGAATCATTGAACTCTCCATCAAACTCCATTATCTTTTGAAGTGGGTAAATGCTAGGAATTGGTACCTAGGGCATCAATTCTAGGCCCAATTAGAGATGATTTAGCTCATATTGAGCCTCCTAATACTCCATATGCCCAAAGGACAAGGAATTAATCTAAGTCCTTGGTGGTCAAACCCATTTTTCTTCCATAAAATCTCCTCTTGAAAATTCTAGTCCTCTTAAGGTAGGACGACTAACTAGGGCTTAGAGTGAATTGCTTAAGGAGAGGTTTAACGGGAATTTGAGAGTCTAAACATCAAGCTTAGGATCTAGGCTACCTATTCTCCAAGTTTAGTGGGCATCCACTTGATTTTTCTCCATAAAACTTTTTGCCCTAGGTGTTGCCCTAAGAGAGCAACCCTACCTAGTTTTCCTCAACTTGGGGACTTCTTTGAGGGTTGCAAGAGCTTAGTACTTAGTGAAGTATATCATAAGAAGCCCTTTCTCCCTATTTCCTTGATCTTAGGAGTACCTTCATCCACGCAAATTCACAAAACCCTAGGTCTTGTGCAATACATTTTTAGATCTCATAAGAAGTGAAGTGCCTTTTGAAGCCTCATATCATACCTTTGAGCATTCCTTGAGAGGTCTTAGTCCATCACCTTGCACCTTAAAACATAGAATACCTATTATAGGTGATCATTACCTTACTAGGACTCCTCCCATCGGTGAAAGTACATAAAGACAAGGAGACCTTGGTTGTGGTGACAGTGGGCCATTGTCCCATTGTTAACACTTGGTCTAGATCTTTGTCTTGTAAGGTTTCCCTCTCCAAGGCCTGCTAGATTTTGTGGTAACAGGGATGACCCAAGGTCAAAATGCCAAGAAAGGATTTCCCACAATGTATTTCAACAAGGTTATGGCACATGAAACCATCACGAAGCCCCCAAGTTGAAGCTAAAACCAAAGTAGGATTTGATCCTAGGATAAACAACTAGGGCAAGAGATATTAGGGAGGAAAATGGAATGAATGCCCACCAAAGGGGATGATTTTTAGGGAATCACCACAACCCTTGATGTTGAGACTTTCCAAGACCAAAATTCCCCTTCCTATTCAATTCGCACTAACCCTAGATGGTCGCTTAGCCTTAAGAGGACCAAATTAAAGGAGCGCGAAAAATAAATTTTATGGATAAAAGTTGAGTTGATCACCAACAATGGATGTCCAATGCCTAGTCCTTGGGTTGATGGAGTCTATGGAGGAGATAGATTAGCCAATGCTTGCAAAGGAGTAAGGATGTTTGATGCCCTAGCACCAACCCTAACTATTGCTTTTGTGAGGGATTAAAGTCACTTGGGAGAGCAATAATCAAGATCACCAAGGGGAATGCCATTCACAATATAATGAGTAACGAATGCAATAATGAGACCTAGCTTCTATGTAATTGATATTCAATAAATTAGGGCACAATAGAACAAACCTTAGATCATCAATTTATTCCATACATTAGACATAAGCATAAATATTATTAAAAAATAGGCACACTTACAAGATGAAAATGCATGAACATTCCATTATCAATCCAAGACAACTTCTCCAAAGTCAAGAACGAGCTCCAATTACCAAATATACTCCATAGAACACATCTTGCCAAGAAGAAAAGAGGCTTGCTACCACAAACTCTAGAAGGCCTTGGAGAGGGAAAACCCTTCAATATTGGAGCTAGACAAAGTGCTAACAATGGGGTAGAGGCCCAATGTCACCTCACCCAAAACCACCTGCTCTTTATGGACTTTCATCAATGGGAGGAGTCTCGATGGGAAGGAGATCACTTAAAATGGATATGCTAGGTATAAGGCACAAAGTGATCAAGCTAGAGCTCATTCAAAAGAGAGACTCAATAATTGCTCAAGGATTGAAGGACGCAGAGCACTCTCTAAGAAAAGCCCTAGAAATCAAGGTTCAAGACCTAGGGTTTTGAGGGTTTTCGATGGTGATGGGTATTCACAAGGTCAAGAACAAAGAAAAAGTGTTTCTTGAAAAGATAATCAGTTATTTGAAGGCTCATGAAACCCTCAAGAAATTCCTCAAGTTGAGGGAGAAGAAACTTGGGTTTCCCTCTTAGGACAAGACATAGTGCAAGAGATTTTATGGATGAAATTTGAGTGGATGCCCACCAAAATGATGGGTCACGTAGCCAAGACCTACTTCTTGATGTTTAGGCTCTCAAACCACAAAAAGCCTTCCACTAATATTTGGCTCCAAACCCTAGTTTTTCTCTCTAGCCTTAAAAGGACTGAATTTAAGGAAAATAAATTATGGAGAAAAATTTGAGATGATCACCAAAGACTTGGACTAGTGCCTTGTCCTTCAGGCATATGGAGTCATGGATGTGATAGATGAGCCAAATTTGTTGCTAAGGAGGCCGAAATTTTATGCCCTACGTATCAAAATTCCAACATTTACCCACTCAATCATAATGGAGTTTGATTGAGAGTTATAAGAATTCCTCCACTAGGAACATTCTTTACATGTTCTAGAATGAGTAACATATGCAATTCTCAACTAGATAGCCATTAAATTTTATTTTCAACAAATTAGGGCATTGTTGACCCATCAAGTGTCAACTACCCCTTGTGTTAAGTTATGGTATGTTCTATGCTTATAACAGTTTACTTCTTTTTCTTATTATATTCCACCGATTAGCAATCACATGTACATAAAGTAAAGTGCAGATAGAACATTAAACGATCGATAGAAAACAAGCCAAGACAAGAGACACAAGATGTGGCGGCTAGCCAGGGACAAACCCCACAATGTGTGGGGAAACCCTTTGATCAAATCTTCTTTTATCTTCAATAATTCAGCAGAGAGAAATAGTACAATAAATCTGATTCATATCAGCAGTAGCAAACACTAGATCAGTAGCATCAGCATTAGCGGCTTCATTATCAAACTAGGGCAAACCATATCTCACAAACCGATAGTCTGATTGACTTCATTCCACCACCAAAAGTTTCAGCTTCCAGAGGAGGTTCAGATGAACCTACAACGCAGTTCAGATGAGGAGATCTTCTAGGCCACGCAAGTCAATCTTTGCTTCTGCAGTTGCAGCTTCAGTTTCAGCAGTTTCGGCTTCAAACTAGGGCAGTCGATATCTTGCAAACCGTTCGTCGGATTGACTTCATTCCACCACCAAAAGTTGCGGCTTTCAAAGGAGGTTCAGATGAACCTACAGCGCAGTTCCAAAGAGGAGATCTTCTAGGCCACGCAAGTCAATCTTTACTTCTGCAGTTGCAGCGTCAAATTCAACAGCTTCCGGCTTCACATGTGTGAGAGAAAGAGACCCATTTCAGCGCAGTAGAGAAGAGACTCATATCTGCGTAGTAGAGAGAGAGAGATGTGATGAGATGAGTGAGTCTAAATGAGGAAAAGTCCTCTTATATTTATACACAACGTTGGTGGGTGAATAGATGCGACTGTTGGGCTTCTGAGCCTACATGAGTTGTAGGTCGGCTTGATAATAATTCCATAATCAAAATAAATTCATATCTCCATGAATACTTATCGGAATTGGATGATCTTTATATCAATCCTACACCTCTCGACGAGAGGAATCTAATAAAAATATAATTAGCCATGAATAAGATGACCCACATGAAGTTTTGCCCTGGTTGCCAATTTTAACACTCCCTCTCAACCATGGAGAACTTCATCTGCAATCTGTCTATCGGTCGTTACTATTCATCCATCAAATGCACTGCCTTGTACAGCCTGACCCTTGCCCTGCTCTGCTCTATTTTGCCTGTTCTGCTTTGTCTTGTTCTGCCCTACACTGATCTGTACTGTTTTGTTCTGTTCTTCTCTGCTCTTGCATTGTTCTATTCTACTCTGCTTTTTTCCGAATTATGAAGAAGAAGAAATGATCGAGGATGTATCATACTGACTCAAAGTCAGTCTCAGAGTATGTACCACTGGTCTCAGACCAGTCTCAACCAACCCAAAGTCAGCGTCATAGTGAGTACAACTCCAATGGTCCCAGACCAATATCATCCTCCACTGACTCAAAGTCAGTCTCATAGAGTATGTACCACTGGTCCCAGACCAGTCTCAACCGGCCCGAAGTCAGCGTCATAGTATGGTACAACTCCTACCACTGGTCCCAGACCAGTATCATTGATCCCAGATCAATGGAGGTCATCCTAGCGTAGGGAGTACGGTAGTTACAACGATGCGTCCATCGGTACTACTATGGTCCCTAACTTCATTTCCCTGCTCATTGATCAGATGAGAGGTACTTCCCATGAGTCCCAGACTGCATGGGTAGGATGCCTCGACAGGAGAACTAATCAATCTTGTCCTCACAGGAGAACACATCAATCCTGCTACAATTGCCATGGAGAACACATCAATCCAAGCCTCACAGGAGAACTAATCATCCTGCTACACAGGAGAGCGAATCATCCTGTTCCACAAGAGAGTGAATCATCTTGTCCCACAAGAGAGCGAATCATCTTGTTCCAGTGCGCACCACCAGGGGAGGGTGAGTCACCCTGTGGTCGTATGTTGCTCCAGTAATAACCGCAAGCCCTCAGAGCTCCCAAAGCTCAATGTATGCAACATGCAGGACCCTTGTACAAGGGTTTCCTGCCGACTTCAAGTCGTTTGGGAAAATCATAGATTAGATCTTTCCCCAGGGCTTTGACAAGGTGTATCAACCTGTACATCATCTTAATGCAATGGAGCATCCTTGCTCATCAAATTACCATATCCCAGATGATGTCTATCTGCTGGAGCAATCGACGAATACGGGATTCCTCAATAATCGAATCCCACCTCTGGTTGTTATAGAGAATCACAATGGTATCCAATGTAAATCCAAACAACTCACTGAAGAGCTTTCGCAACCAGACTGCCTCACACGAGGTCATGCTAGCAACAATATATCCTGCTTCGGCGGTGCTCAAAGCCACCGACTTCTGCTTCCTGCTCATCCAGGATATCGAAGCAGATCCCAAGGTGAAACAGTACCCGGAAGTGCTCTTACAGTCCACCACACTGCCTGCCCAATCAACATCAGTATATCCAAGTAGTCTCACATCTCCGGCAGTGTATCTTAATCCATGAGAGATTGTGTCCTGAAGACATCTCAGAAGATTCCTGGCATCAATCCAGTGAGGCTCAACCAAATATGAGCTCACAATGCTAACTGCAAAACATATGTTCGGACGGAGGTTCACCAAGAACATCAATGCGAATGAGTTTTTGAAACTCAGAGGCATTTCCCAAGTCTGGTCCGACATCACTACCATATAACTTCTAAAAGTTAAGATCCTCGAGGTAGTCACAGTCTTGCAGTCCATCATACCGAATCTTTCCAATATCTTTACCACATATTTTCCTTGAGATAGGAAAATTTCCCTTGGCTTCTGCCACACTTCAAGTCCTTGGTCCTTCAATTCAAATTCAGAAGCCATCTCCCTCTTACATTTGTGAATGAGAGGGTTTGCACCTGTTGGAAAGAGGTCATCCACATACAACACCAGTATGAGAGGCTTGTCATCTTCAACCTTAAAGTAAAGGTTAGGACCGGCGTTACTCCTAGTGAATCCCAGCTTCATCAAGTAGCTATCGATCCTCTCATACCATGCTCGGGGTGCTTGCTTCAGCCCATAGAGAGCTTTCTTCAACCTGCATACATGAGATTTTCGATCATAAATCTCAAATCCTTCGGGTTGCTCCACGTAGACCTCTTCTTTGATCGAGCCACGCAAGAACACAGTCTTGACATCCATCTGATGTAGGTTCCATCCTTGTGAAGCGGCAAGGGCTATGATCGAGCGGATGGTCGTATATCTGGCAACAGGTGCAAATATCTCATCATAGTCTATACCTTCCTTTTGGGAGAAACCTCAAGCAACAAAACGAGCCTTATACTTTTCCGTGCTTCCATCTGCTTCATGCTTTATCTTGTAAAGCCATTTGGAAGTAACAACAGTCTTGTCCTGGGGTCTGGGAACTACTTCCCAAACATCATTCTTTATGATAGACTCATATTCTTCGGTCATAGCATCCTTCCATACTTGATGCTTGACGGCATCTGAGAATGACGAAGGCTCATTTTGTATGATCGTGCTCATGATGGTCAGGTATCCTTGATACCTATTAGGTTTCTTACTTTCACGAAAGGTTCCTCGGGGTGCAGCATGTCCTTCAGCATCATCAAGTAACCCCTTAAGCCATGAAGGCCTCTTCCTAGAAGAGGAAGGCTCATATGGAGGAGGATCAATCGGATCCATGGCTTCTTCTACATCAGGCATTGATTCATCATCCTTTTCTTTCGGTTCCCTGGTGTCGGCTTCTTGAGAGCTCCTCAAAGTTGGAAGATTGATCACCTTGCTGAGAGCCATATCTTCGTCAAAGGTGACATCATGACTAATTATGACTTCCCTTTGACCGGCTACATAGATTCTATAACCTTTAGTATTTTCACCATAGCCCACGAAAATTCCCTTCTTTCCAGATGCTCCCAATTTATTTATTTTCTCTTTCGGCACATGAAAGTATACAGGGCTTCCAAAAATTTTAAAATGAGAAACATCAGGTTGCTTACCGGTGAATTTTTCTTCAGGAGTCTTGGAACCCAATGCTTGATGAGGGCATCGATTTTGTACATATAGGACAGTGTTTGCAACTTCAGCCCATAGAAACTTAGGAAGACTTTGATCATGTAGCATGGCCCGGACAACTTCCATAATTGTGCGGTTCTTCCTTTCTGCCACACCATTTTGTTCAGGAGTATATGGTGTAGTAGTCTCCCTCTTGATGCCGGCCTCTTTACAAAAATCATGGAACTCATTAGATTCATATTCAGTCCCATTGTCAGTCCTTAAGATCTTGATCTTCTTTTCGGTTTGATTCTCAATTAGGGCTTTGAAGTGTCGGAGCCAAGGGAACACTTCATCCTTCTTTTTCAAGAAGTATATCCAGGTCTTTCGAGAATGGTCATCTATAAAAGTGAGATAATATGAGTATCCTCCCAAGGAGTTCACAGGCATCATATCTGATATGTCTGAGTGAACTAGTTGTAATATATCGGAGGTCTTGCTTTGACTTAAAGGGAATGGTCCCATTTTGAGCTTTCCTTCGGCACATCCCGGACATACACCTTCTTTCTCTACTTGGAATTCAGGCATCCCTGTTACCATCTGTCTTACATCGGGTAGAGCTTTGTAATGAAGGTGGGCAAACCTCCGATGCCAAAGTTCGGACTAAAGCGTTGTGTTACAAGACATGACAGCTAGCGGACTTCCACCGACTTGATATAAAGAATCAACTCGAAACCCAAGAGTGAAAGCATCTTTAACATTATTTTTCCATATGCGTACCTTACCATCACTGAAGGTTACCTTATAGCCTTTGTCTTCCATTGCCGAGATGGATACCAGGTTCCTTTTGAGATCAGGTACATATAATACATCTTGTAAGTGAATCGTATTACCTTGATTCAGTTTAAGAGAAACATTGCCTACACCTTTCACTAGGTATTTCATGTCATCTCCAAGGACAATTTCCAGGTTAGTTTCTTTCTCTACCAGATTATAGAGTACTTCTTTGTAACCAGTGAAGTGTCTTGAGGCACCACTATCAATGAGCCAAATTCCCATTGAGTTCGAAGGAGCGGAGGTAGATAGAGCAGCTGGTAGATAATATTCAGCCTGCTTATCGTCAACAGTGTTAGATTCATACCTGGAATTTCTAGTCTTCTTGAATGGTTGCCCTCTTCCTTGATTTCTCGCATTCCTTTTTCCTTTGTTGTTGAATTTTCCATTCCTTCGATTACCATGAGAGGGATTTTGATCATCGTCACGGTGAGAGTCCTTTCTATCAGGGCATTCCCTTGCATAGTGACCTGCTTTATTGCAAATGAAACATCGTCCTTTTCTTCCACCCTTAAATCCAGCCTTTCTTTTCGATTTAGACCCAGAATTATTTCTTTTCTTAGCATGAGAAGAAAAAGCAGCAGGAGGACCTTTAGGCAAGGGCATTTCCTGCTCTTCTACCCTTGTTTGTTCTTGAATGCATCTAGCCATTAATTCCTCGAAACTAGGAATTACATTATTGTTCAGAAGAGTAGTCCTGAACACATACCATTCAGATGGTAATCCTCCGAGAGTTGTGAGTGCCATTTCTTTGTCAGTAATGGTTTCCCCAATAGATAGGAGATCGTTCTTGATCTCGGTGATTCTTAAGAAGTATGCTTGCATACTTTCATCTTTACCCTTCTTGATTTCCCTCAACTTATTTCTAAGAAACAAAACTTGATTTGCATCATTAACTTTAAATAAACTCACCAGTCTGTTGTAGATTTCCTTGGAGGTGTCTAGATCAGAGATGTAGGCCACCAAGCGCTTGTCGATAGAGTCCCGGATGATCTTCTTTGTTTTGACTTCTCCATTTTTCCATTTGTTCCAGGCAGCAGCAGATGCATTTGATGAGGGCTCAACAATATTGCCTCTTACATGGTCCAGCACTCCTTGATCTTCAAGGGTTAGATCGATAGACATCTTCCATCTGTGATAGTCAGCTTTCTCACGGAGCTTGTCTTCGGCAGGAAAGAGTGTTGAGGACCCCATAGTTCTTTTAGGATAGCCTTGCCAATCTTCTCTTCAATGATTGCTCTTGCTCTTGCTTGGGCTTTGTCTTCACCTCAGCTCTGATACCATGTTAAGTTATGGTATGTTCTATGCTTATAACAGTTTACTTCTTTTTCTTATTATATTCCACCGATTAGCAATCACATGTACATAAAGTAAAGTGCAGATAGAACATTAAACGATCGACAGAAAACAAGCCAAGACAAGAGACACAAGATGTGGCGGCTAGCCAGGGACAAACCCCACAATGTGTGGGGAAACCCTTTGATCAAATCTTCTTTTATCTTCAATAATTCAGCAGAGAGAAATAGTAAAATAAATCTGATTCATATCAGCAGTAGCAAACCCTAGATCAGTAGCATCAGCATTAGCGGCTTCATTATCAAACTAGGGCAGACCATATTTCACAAACCGACAATCGGATTGACTTCATTCCACCACCAAAAGTTTCGGCTTCCAGAGGAGGTTCAGATGAACCTACAGCGCAATTCAGATGAGGAGATCTTCTAGGCCACGCAAGTCAATCTTTGCTTCTGCAGTTGCAGCTTCAGTTTCAGCAGTTTCAGCTTCAAACTAGGGCAGTCGATATCTTGCAAACCGTTCGTCGGATTGACTTCATTCCACCACCAAAAGTTGCGGCTTTCAAAGGAGGTTCAGATGAACCTACAGCGCAGTTCCAAAGAGGAGATCTTCTAGGCCACGCAAGTCAATCTTTACTTCTGCAGTTGCAGCTTCAAATTCAACAGCTTCCGGCTTCACATGTGTGAGAGAGAGAGAGACCCATTTCAACGCAATAGAAAAGAGACTCATATCTGCGTAGTAGAGAGAGAGAGATGTGATGAGATGAGTGAGTCTAAATGAGGAAAAGTCCTCTTATATTTATACACAACGTTGGTGGGTGAATAGATGCGACTGTTGGGCTTCTGAGCCTACATGAGTTGTAGGTCAGCTTGATAATAATTCCATAATCAAAATAAATTCATATCTCCATGAATACTTATTGGAATTGGATGATCTTTATATCAATCCTACACCTCTCGACGAGAGGAATCTAATAAAAATATAATTAGCCATGAGTAAGATGACCCACATGAAGTTTTGCCCTGGTTGCCAATTTTAACACCTTGAGTAGAGTACAATGCAGAGTAGACAGAAATTTTTCAGATTTCATCATCATCTTTTAGCTTCTATTCATCATAATGTAATCCAAATTTTGCAGCGTTGAGGCCCTTGATGTAAAAATGATCCTAGTATGTTTATAAAGCCATGTAAAACATCTAGGTAAGCCTATGATTTTTACCAAAGAGTTTCACTCTAGAGAGTTTTTTGTTCTTCACCAATTATTTGTGTTTTTAAACATTTATAATTGGTGGAGTTTTTCTCCCAAGCATGCCTCAAATCTAGAGTGGGGCTTGTTGAGAAATCTAGGGGACAACAAGTGTAAGTGATTTCTCTTACTTAATAACTACTTGTGATGTATTTTTACTTTACTTGATTAACTTATTCTTTCCTTTATTATTATTAGTGTTCTCTATCATCAAACAACTACCAAATCATAAAGAACAATGAGACAATAGAACACAAGATATATGTAATCAGCCAGGGCCAAAACCTCTCCAACTGAGAGGAAAACCCACTAGAACCCTTCTCTTCTTATAGAACTTCAATTGACAAATTCCAAGACCTATGACCTTTGACCAAGATCCTCTAAGACCAAGTCATCCTTCCTTCTTGATGAGCTTTCCTTACACAACTTCCAGCAACAAACTTCGACCTTCCAGCAACTTCGACCCCAACAACAATTTCTGCAACTTCAACCTAGCAATTTCAGCAACTTCAACCTAGCAGCTTCACAACTTCGACCATGATGCAGCTTTGACCTAGCAACTTCAATCTAGAGGCAGCTTCACAGCTTCGACCTTGCAGCTTCACAACTTTGACCTTGCAGCTTCGATGCAGCTTCAGAATTTCGTCTAGCCCAGAAACTGTAGAAACCCTAACAAAAGAGAGAGAGAGAGAGAGAGAGAGGCCCAAAAAATTCGATCTTGATCTCTTCTTCTTCTTCGTCCTTTTCCAGGCTCCATCATGAGGAGATCGAACTTGCTTTTGTGAGTGTACAAATGAGGTCGAATTCCTTCTTATTTATAGGCTTGTGAGGGGTACGAATTGCTATCATGTAGGCCAACTTGATCTTTGTGCCATGACGAGGTCTTGGAGGGACTTTTCACTGTATTTTGACTCAATAAAATTTTCTTTACAATATGTAACATGCCCAAATGGGTCTTCAATACATGACAATGACTCAATTGACTTTATGACAAACCTAGAAGCACTCAATGGGTGTTTGACTGAAAAATAAATTTCCCTTGAGCATGAAACCAATGCCTCAAGAACACAAATAATAAATTTAT
Source organism: Pinus tabuliformis (assembly GCA_031772625.1). NCBI lineage: Eukaryota > Viridiplantae > Streptophyta > Pinopsida > Pinales > Pinaceae > Pinus > Pinus tabuliformis. The sequence continues at coordinate 1,000,340,430 of CM062819.1, read as the reverse complement.
TTTTCTCTTTTCATTAAATACATAAAATCACGATTACATATGCCATTATACCTAGTTACATATTTCAACACTCCCTCTTAAATAGGGAGGTATTCATAATCCATACAAGGTACTTGGACATTCTCAATCTAAAGAATTTTCATAACAAGAGTCGGGTCGGTAACCCATCTGTTTAGCATCATAGCATCCAGCATTGTTACATAGCAAGGCCTTGACTAACAGCGCTATCTCTCCACAAGATCATAGCACAATGTTGGCAAGACCAATGATTTATAGACACCATTATCGTCTCTCTCGGAGCATACCCCAGCCGGGTTCTCTTAGAGTATGTTCCACCAGAACTATTCTTATCTTGGATTCTCAGTCCTCAAAGAATAGCGGTCCTCTACGACTACTCTCATCTTGGACGCCCTACCACATCCTCAAAGAGTATTAGATGCTAGAATCCAGATGCTTACCCAATCCTCCATTCTATCTTCCCAGGTGAAGACAAGAATGATGTGTCTATCTCTCCCTCTCAATTAGGGAGGATATGCCCATTCCAATGAAGGAATGTACCCAAGCTCCCTCTTAATCAAGGACTTGACCAAGCTCCCTCTTAATCAGGGACTTGACCAAGCTCCCTCTTAACCAAGGACTTGCTTCCAGCAGCACTTTAGGTGGAGCTCATGGGACAACCCGCTGCTTGAAGAGCTCCTCCTTTCGATGTCATGAACTTCTTTTTCTTTATTTCGGAGTCTTCATCTTTTTGGGACTTCTTCGTAGGGTACTGACCGTCCATCACTTTCATCCATGAATCATGGCAGCAATGTCATCCTTTCTTCAATGGAAAGTGATCCATTAGTCCATATTTAGCCTTTCCTTCATACCTTGCTACCTTCCTCACATCATGTTTCCTTCAGGATCTTTCATCCTACCACATGAGTGTCAATTGTAGATGACATCTACAGGTCTTCCTTTGGTAGCCCTCTGCATTAACCCATCCAGATATTGTTCAAAAATAGAAGATGAACATTAAATCAAAAATACCTTTGTGGCGGTCCTTTATCATGATATCTCCTTGTTTGCATCAACATCCTACATATATATTGACAAATCTCCAAAAAGATATACAACATCAAGGATCTTTTTCTTTTTCAGACTTTATAAGGATCTTCATATCTTTCCCATGGAGATATCATAGTCAAATCTTTTAGTCCTTGGATGTTGATTGCCTTCTCCATAGTTGCATTTTTCATGATCTCTTCCTTTCTTTATTCACACATTTCCTCCCAAGAACTTCCACTCATAGTTCCTTCAACTTTGTCAACCATTTCATATTTCATATGAGGACATATTATGTTGATTTCATATAATATGTGAACCATGCCTTCATGCATCCTTTCATAGGAGGAGATCCTTTCTTTTGATCATGCTTTTGAGGTAGAGCACTCATTCATGATATCTACAACCATATGACATGACTCTACTTTATCAACTACAAGCATACATACCTCATCTATTTCTTTTGGTTATCTAGACTTCCTTCGACAGCTTCCTTGATTGAAAGAACTTCAATCCCTTGACCTGCTTCACTTCTTTTGACATCATACCATCATCCCATGGATCTCATACAAGTTGGAATTCCAGGTGAGACTTTCTTCTTGCAGTAGGTGAACCTTCCAATGAAGATTCCAACGGAGGATCTTGATCATCCTCATCCTACAAATGCTCCTTTTGAATGATGTATGATGAGCTCTATACTAGATGACTTTCTTCTCTCCATAAGTACTACTTATGCTTTCAATGAGGTTATCGAGAGCTACTTCCTTCTATTGCTATAGATTTCTACTTCAACTATCTTTCAAGCTTCTTATGATGATGTCACGAGCTCTTGCTTCAATCGTATGCTTTCTTGATGCCATCTCCTAACATGATGCATCCTATCATGCTTCTAATGTTTTCCTACCATGATAGCTTATACTTTACAAAAGAAAACTTGAAACAAAACTTGAAAAGAACTAGATGAAGAAGACTATCTCAACCATCGTAGAGATCTTTTACTTCCTCCTTCTTGGATTTCTTCTTTTTAGCTTCTTTCACTTCTTCAGTGATATGGACTCCTTCCCTTCCTCTTTTGTTGTTGTCCTTCTTGAGCTTTGGACAATCTCTCTTGTAGTGCCCATATGACAGCCATAGCATTGAACCTTCGACATGTTCTTCTTCGTTTTCTAAGGACCAAGCTTTCCAAACTTCCCTTTTCTTCTAGCCATGGCAGCGAATGCTTGAGCTTGCTTGCTTGATCCTACATCGATTTTTTCCTTCACAATGACCATAGTTCATTGAATGGAGTAGTTTCCTTCTATCCATAGATGTTTGATGTGAAGTTGTCTCATTCCTCTAGTAGTGCTGATGAGGCCCATCAATAGGTATATTATAAGGGACATAATGCCATCCTCCAGCTTTAGAAATATCTCTTTCTCACATTTATCTACAAATTTTGTTATATTATGCTTAGTGAGGGGTAAAGGATGTTTTGCTATGTCATGTGGCCTAATATGGTTTAATTGCAGGAAATGGATCATTTTTGAGATAATTTCCATGCAAGGGCTCAGAGTAGACAATAGGGAGAGATTCTAGGAGGTTGTCCACCTCCTTAACTCCTTCAATCAGCCCAAGATCACAACACTCTCTCTCATCAGCTCAAGGTCATTGGCAGCCAAGCAAGTGTAGTTAATGAAGATCAAGATCCACCATTCTCGAGTTATGGGAGACAAACATTCCTATTTTCTAGGGAGCTTCTAGTAGCTACCCTCTTGTATAAATAAACATGTAAAAGAGCTCATTAGGATTCGAGTTTTGTTTTTAGCTAGGTAGCTATTGAGCTCAAGTACTTGGCACTGTTATTTTTTACTGTTATATGATGTATTAGACATTGATGCAATGATAATGAGAAGTTTCTTATTGGTTCATCACTAAGTTAGTTCCATAGGGCTGAGGCTCTTGGGTTTGGGCCCAACCCCAGTGGCTTAGGTCCCTCTTGTGTATTTGTATCTACTTTTGGTTCAGAGTGCTTATTAGTTTCTTGCATTTCATTAGAAAATAACCCATCAAAATCCTGTGATTGCAACCTCTACCTCATCTCTCCCATGGGAGCATGAATAGAAGGATCTACAATCACAGCCAAAAAATACTATGTTTATGATTTCTTGGAAGAAGATTTATGTTAGTCATCTTGTTTTTCATGTGCTTACTATAGCTTAGGAGTTGATTTATTGACTAGATCAAAGTTTTTGGCATAGATTAGATGGCATTCAAATTCAACTCATCTTTTCCACTACTAGTTGTTTCATTTTGTCAATGATAAAAGGGTATATGCATGTGATGATTGCAAGGTTGTTTGGATCTGCAGGCAAGGGCACCTTCACCACCTCCATCTTGGACTTCCTCACCCTCTTTTATGAATCCCAAATTCTATCTTCAAAGTTTTGTTCTTGAGATCATTTTCCTAGACCACCGTGAGCAGCTCTCCTAGTGCAAAACAGGCCTTCAAAAGGCTCTGAGCTTGGCTAGGGGCTTTGGCCACCCTTCATCCATTTACCTCAACCTCCATCCACCTTGCCATCCCTTGAACCCATCATTTCCACCCATTTCCACCTCCTAAACCTTCTCGGCAACCTTCCTGTAGCATTATAGGCCTTATAGCAATACAGGGCACCTGTAGCAGCCTCCTATAGCACACCTATAGCAGCCTGTTTCCTCACCAGTTTTGACCTTTGCTGCAATTTGGACTTAGCTTAGAAGTAGGTTGACCCCTAGTTGTGACTCCATGATCAAGGGCAACTCCTAGGCCACTCCAAACCCTCATTTTCCTTCACTGCAAAATAGAATAGTGTTAGTTTCCTTATCACAAATTTGGCACAAATAGAACATTGATTTATATGCAAATGTGAGCTAGATAGATGATACATAGAATCTTGAGTTTTGATTTGGTAGGTTAGCTTCTTTTCTGCAAGTAGATTTGGTAGCTAGATGGTTGATTGC